>OX104064.1:225471114-225754097 GCA_944474145.2 Dicrocoelium dendriticum
TATAATGGTGTCTTAAATCATTAGACCTAAATAAATACATTATTAGATGACCTGAGTAGTAATACAGCGTGGAACAAGTTTAAAAAAAGAATCGCATATGAATTGCGGGCAGATTTTAGCTGAACAACCAGTTAATGTTGTCTTCTACGCTCTGACATGTGGACATCTGAACAAGGATTGCTTACTAACATTAAGTATACAGTAAATATTTTTGAGCACCATATCCTAAAAGTAACAAACTGCAGAAGCTTCTCTGTCTCCTCTGTATGAGTTGCTGTTTCCTATTATTTTCAATGCACCAGACAACGTTTTATCATTATCCTAAAAACACGTTAGATCATTTATAACTGAGTAATTAATTAAACGAAATTCTAGGTAACGAATCCCCGACTATCAAAGAATTAAAACGGAACGGCCGTTTATACTGAGAAGCTAATAATGGCAAACATATTATGTTAACCTTTCTGATTCGCAACTCCAATCGATCCTTCCTTGAAGGGAATCCCGGTGTTCATTGAACGATGTGTTATGTTTATCGTCAGGCAAAAATTAAACAATAAAATTGCCCTTATATATATATATAACTGGATTTACTTATATAAATAAATGTCTTCATCTTGCCCCATGCTTATTTGGTTGCTTAATCAACACAAGTAGTTTAATCTGACTTTCCCTTAAATAAGAATTTAAACGTTAACAAAACGTTTTTCAGTACTTTATTTTGTTTCTTTTTTAATATGATGCATACTGCTTGTATATTTTGCGTGCAAATTTATCTACAAAGAAAGTGGTGGTATGTTGACATCACCGTTAAGGAAGCGCTTTATATGAATATGGACAAGGTACTTACCTGTTGTAAAGCAACACGCTAGAATAAACTGGACCCTACTAACAATTGGTCGCTGTCTTGGGAGACGGTGTTTCGATACTCATGAGCATTCCGGTTTCGGAAATTTGCTAAATCCAGTATGGATCGGAGTGAAACACAACCACCGCCGTTAGTAATTTTGGTACGCTTGAATCCCCAAATAAGATTGGTATGTAAGCTGGTGATTTACATCCTGAATGGCTGTGGGCCGTCTCTTTTGATGAAACGTGACACCCATCCGCATACATTCCTGTATTATTCCTTCCGGTTTACACTGGAGATAAGGTGCATGAGTGGAGCTGTCGGTGGTTCAGTATAAGCCACTCATGATCCTTTTTGGATGCAAGTGCAACGTGACTGTCTTTGAAGGTCACAATGATAGGTAAAACCGGAAGCAAATGACTCCAGACTTAAAGGTTCATCATGTCAAATGTCGGCATTTTTACACCTCGTTCTTATTCAACAGCAATACTATTAGCCCACCTGAGATAACGAGCAAACCTGAAAATACTAAAAGAAGCTTCTCGACATATGCTCTATACTTTGCAAAATATCTACCTGCTGTTGCCATTGATCCTTACAGATTGATCTTATGCACGTCCGTAGGTAATCTCTCTGGCACTCATTCGGGACCCGCTTCGGCGTGGCTGTCAAATATTATATATATTCACATGATACTGTACCAGTGAGCGTCCTGATATTGTTTAGCTGGAATTTAGTTAAGGCAACATAATATAATTACTACTTCATCCATCTTCATAGGGTGATGCCAGAAACGAAATCAATAAAAGTTATCTGGAGTTATAGATTAAACAGCGCTCAAGTCAATAATTGTTCTTGGTTTTGCAATATTTATTCCAATGTATGAATAAAGTGTTAATTGGCGTCCGCACGTAGGTGCATTCCTGAATCCCTAGTAGTTAAAAACGAAAGCAAGCCTATTGGAAATTTGTACTTTTATATTACCATCAGTTTTTATGTTTAGGCCGTAAACTGGCAATTTAAAGATTATTACATTAAAATAATAAATAATACACATTGATACATATGGATTTGGCATTTAGTTCCTGGATTATAGAAGTTATCCAATTACCAGGTGTTTATAATGCAATCTACCCTTCTACGTGAAAAATCTAAATAAATATGGCAGTATATATAGGGTTTGTAAAGCAGATCGCTCTTTGAAAAGAGGACGTATCTGAACAAAATTAAATGAAAAACGCACTTCTGTATTTTAAAAAGTGTTCGAATTACATGTTGAAAATTGCGCTACTGTGAGGACGTTAGTCAAAATGCCTGCATATTTTGTGGAAAGCGGTATTATGCGTAAGAATATACCTGAGTAAATCCCGTGATTATCTTAGAGTGCCGTGTCAAGGCTCCAGCTTCTCTAACAGAAAGTCGGTTTTAAATCGGTGAATAATGTTTGACAATTGTTTCATTCAGACAAGAGGCAGGTGTTTAAATTATTCACAGCCCGCTTGTCAGTGAAAAGCCTGCCACAGACACCAAAGGACTAATGGGCGTGTAGCAAAATGTGTGGATTATCCACTTTCGTATTCAGGAAGCTTTCTGTAAATAATTGCAAAAAGTTAACATTAGTTATTCAGCTGGAGTACTGCAGAATGATAAATTTAAAGGGTCTCCCGAATGAGTTAAACAGTGGATCCAACTTTCCAAACCCGAATAAATAAAATAAATACGAGGTTCTTCAAAAAGAAACGGAAATTTTGAAATCGCGCGTCAACCGGCAGAGGGAGATCAATTAGGCTGCTTGACGCATGCTAGGGCTTTGCTTACAAAACAACATGCCATTTGCCGCTTTCCACTCCGTCTGTTTCTATGGGAGTTACAACCGTTGAAATGAGCAAGTATACAATCTGTTCGTCGGTTTAGTCCCAACGAGACAGTGTGTTTGCGTGACATTTGCCTATAAACTTGGCAAAACGATTAGTGTTATGTAAGTTGCAAAGCTAAGCATACCGGGAGACTGCATGAGTCGCACGAAATCCTACTAGTATTTTAATTGTATTCAAAGTAGAATTTTGGTTAGTGACGATCAAAAGCCTGAACGAACTTCCACATCAACAACCGATTACCGTGGTGAAGGTGTTCTTGTTGTGATCCGTGGAAGTCGTCGATTAACTGTTTAAAAATTTGCTGAATATGTGGGAATAACGGTTGGATCATGCGAACAAATTCTCGCATGTTTAGGGATGCTGTACAAAGGAAGAAGACGGAACTTTAGGAAAATTGGACTGCGGTGTTACATGATGCCAGTGCACCGGGAAACGTATCGCTCCTTGTCGCAGCTATCAAGCAAATTATCACAGTTCCGTGGCTATTCAGGTCAATGCTACAAGCGACCTGCGCGCCATTCCATTAGGTGCGTTCCAGAAAGATTGCTAAAAATGAAAGCGATGTTGTGAATTGGGTAGAGCCAGTAGTGAGAACTGATTTAAGGGGGGAATTGCGTAACAAATTGTGCAATTAGCAATAAACATGTTATAGCAAAATGTCGGTTTCAATTTAAATATTCCTCATAAAACTGAACGATGCCAAACTTTTGATCAATTTATTGTCACTAGTTGATGTCAATTTGTTCTTTATATACTCGGTTCAAGCTTTCAGCAAAACGTTACCGAATGTTGTGAGTAAAATAGGCTTTGATTATGTGGATTTCGCTTACCATTCTACTCAAAAGCATTGGGGCGATCGCGCTTTTTATTGTTAAAAATGAAATTAACATTTTATTTAGGATTCATCGAGGAGGCTGCTTGGCAATATATAACCATTAAGTCATCACATGATTTACAAAAATTTGGCAAGTTTAGGTATAAGAATATGTGGCATAATCACTGCAAGCAATTATTATGTTTTTATATTCCCCAAACGTGATAGTGAGGTTATGCGGGTGTTCTCCGAGCTGGCTGATTTGGCTGCAAAATTTTCATCGTCAGACTAGACGACATCATCAGTGCGATTTATGCGGGCCACTTAAAGATCACTTGGATCTGTAAGTGGCCCGCATAAATCGCACTGATGATGGCGTCTAGTCTGACGATGAAACGTTTGCAGCCAAATTAGCTAGCTCGGAGAACACCCGTATAACCTCATCCGCATCCCGGTCTACAAATATTCTCACGGATTTCTAAACTTGATAGTTTCATGAAATTGATGTGTCACTAAAATGAAAAAATGAATTTTGATATATTTTACAAACGAGACGATTCCAATAGTGGATACCATGTAATTAGCGTATACCAAAAAAACTCGTTTAATACCAACTGCATATTATTTTTATGTGTGCATTTTACTACGTCCATGTTATCCTTTTTTATTTAGGTGTGATTGCATCCCGCATGACAGACAATATAAGTGGGATCAAACTTATGTGAATACTTTTTATTGGCTATCATGTTACACAAGCATAAACAGGAAGTTTACCATTTCTGGAAATTCATGATCCTGACTCTCATTCTTCCAAACGGAAATCGACCCCCTTTCCCATTTGTTTAGTATTTAACTAAGCATAGTTATTGAAATCCACTGAATGTTTCACTTTCCTGTACCTACACCGAGCTGCGACTAATGTTTTGCTACGGTATGATTAGGCATTATCGAAAATCTAATGCAGTAACTAGAGACTTGAGCGAGCGCAACAAGACAGAAAAACATGTATGGTAAAATTTTCTCAAAGGTGGTTGTTTAAGATCTTTTATGCATTTGTGCTGAATTCCCACACCGAAAATACAAATTGGCGTTATTCCGATTTTCCCGGCTGAGGATAACGTTGCTATAACCTGACAGATTACGCAATGCTTTGTGAAGAATGGTATTCACCACAATCGCAAAATTTATTTCATGAGGATATATTTTTCATGGCTCGTTAGAACGCTGTATTCCATCAACACATTGTGGAGCTCAAAACATTTAAAAGAAGGTTTTTATCGCTTAGACACGGTGGAAGCATTTAGTAGTTGGAACGAAACGATTTGGTTTGCCTGTTTTGCTTGATTGAATATGTCGAATACAATCTGCAATATCGTTCATTACAATAAGCGTTATAATAACAGAATCTACCCGATAATAATCCAAAATTTACTGAGGTTTTGTAGTGTGCTGTATGGAATAAACTTACATTGTTTTGTAAGATGCGTAATTCCGTTTTTCCCTGACAAGTCGTTTCCTGCTGGCGAATATCTGAGTCACGTCTCCTATTCCTCAGCAGTATGCTACCATGCGAAACACTGACGGTTCCAGGAAAACAAATTTACTGAATGCGGTTTTGGCTAGACGGTGACATTCTTGTCTTAGGTTTACGCAAATTGCTATTAAGCCATTAAATAACTTTTCTTCGCCACTACTTTGCTTAAATTATTTACCCTACGTCAGGAAACTTTGCTATGCGTTACTGCGGTCCAGATTCTTAATCCTCATAAAATTAATTCAGTTACCAAAATAGCTGTACTACGGATGAGAGGGCTGAAAGCCTTGCGCTAGTTATGCAAATCTATATGCATTCTGCTTGATGTCACTTAAATGTAGTTGTAAACAATACTTGCGTAAAGTATTCAAGGAAAACTATGGTAATTTGAACTTGACCTAGCAGTATAGTTGGAAAATGATGGATAAACTTTTTCCAATTCATTACCAAAATCTCCCAAAAGGGCTTGTTTAATGATCTTAATTCCTATTCGCATTATATGAACTTTTACGTATAGGACATCTTCCGCTAGATTCAACGGGTTGGGTGTGGTCGCGCTTAAAGGCAAAGGACCATAGCAAAGTCAAGTTTCCTTTGTTAACTTGTGATATCTAGTAATAGCGAAATCAAATGGAAATTTTGCGTTGACCAACCGAAAACATTACATACCAAAGTGTGTTTTGAAGTATCTAGGTCTCATTAAGTTGAGATTGCAGATCTCGAAGCCGGAACCATTTAGGTTTTTGTTAGGAACTCTAACATATTAGCCACCGGGTCACGAGGTGCAAATCTTGACAGAGCGGTTAATGGCCGATTTGATGGGAATTTTGAAGAACTCCTTGTGTGATTCTATTGAGATGCGCAGTCACAATGTGGAGATTCATTCGCATTAAAAGCAGCATAGATGAACCTGATTGAGTTCGCACGTTGCATTGCCATGCAATCACATATAGTTTACTTTAAAAAGCGGCCACCATTCAGCAAGTAATTTGGCAGTGGGACTTTTCTAGTAGAATGTTGAAAACATGTATGAATTGTCAACGGAGAATGACCACGGAGTATATTCGTCAAATCCATATGTTCCTAATATTCATCAGGGCCAAAATATTATTGCTATTTTAGGCCAATTTTTTATGAAGCGTGTTCTTTCCAAACAATACAAGAGGGTACCGAATTTCGAATTTTGATGAGTAGGAAACTGTCGTCATAGAACACAGCAGAATCACAAGTCGTTAAAAAAGTGTTACGGCCCCCACAATAGCTTGAATTTGACAGCCAGCTGTTTTAGCACTAAAAGGTCATGGCATTTGCTATATGGATTCCACTCGGCCTACGCTTGCAGGTATCTTCGTGGCAATAGCCGAAACACGTTGTGAACTAAATCTTGACCAGATGCGCTTGTACAAGCGGTAGGTTGATGATATTTCATAATCGCTGCAAACATGGAGGCCACATAATTCTTTCTCAAGGCGACGAACAAGGCATACACAAACGCTCTGTTTACATGGGAAATAGAGAATAATAACTGTCTTGTTATTTTGGATGTGCTATTGACAAGGATAGCAGACAGCTCAAAACGGCGATCTGTCTACCGAAAAGCCACTTGGACTGGACTATATGAAAAGTTTAGTAGCCTCACACCCATCCAGTATAAACGCTGCCTCGTCAAAATCCTGTTCAGAAGATCTCGTAACATATGCAACTCCGAATACTTGCAGTCTGAAGTGTAAATTATTAAGCATACGCTAGGGGCAAATGGCTACCCTAGAGCCTTCAGCACCTTCCACGGCCGCCCAATGAAAGAGCAGCAAGATACTGCCTACCTTGTCAAAAATGCTCTGTTATATCCAGCTGTCATTCAAAGATGTCGATCCACGTCTAGCCACAGTTATTCGGCGGCCATTCAATACAGCCAAACTGGTCACCATTTGGATAAATTGCAAGTTATCAAAGTCTCTGTCCATGCTTACCAAACCGAGCTCTGCTAAAGCACATTGCATTTGCCACGTTGTCTGTAGCTACGAAAACAGTTACCTCAGCAGAACAGATCGGTGTGTGCGTACGCAGGTTGGAGTACACGTGCTGAATTGGGACGATGTCTTTACGAGGGTTAAAACAAGAGGACAGCCGATGAGATTTAAATTGTCGACTACATCGTTTGCTAAGCGCTTACTGAGAACATGTCATAAAGTTGACCCGGATATGGCGTTCACGATTAGGCACCGCAATTTAAGCGCCTAATCTCTTAAGTTCGCTTGGGTCGTAATGCTTGAAATGCAACGAAAATTTTGATCTCATATGACCTAATGTATTGCGTGTAGAGTAATCGCTTCTTGCGCGGCCGCACTTTAACTCATCTCTCGCTTGACCCTCGGTGACCAATCTAATTACCTCCACACAAAATTGTATGTGCGTCCGTTCGAACCACTTCGACGAGCTTTACTCAATGCTTACCAAATCGGATCTAACATGTGTGGACTACTCTCTTATTCCAGTTCCCATTTGTAGGCATATTTACTTGCCTAGTTCTACGGGTGTAACTACATCAACCTGGAGATTTTCGGGAAAGATTTTGCTCTCATTCAGAAGAAGAAGCTTATCGCTTCCGAACTACGCGGCAACCATTCATGCAAATTGTAGCACAACAAAATTGAAGTCATTTTGCTTCGCACATTAGGTAAACAGCTCTAGGGATGCTTATTAGCGCTCTCATATATGATAGCTTAAGGCAGGCTGATCCAACACGTTGCAGTTTTGTGTGGGTGTGTTCAAACGCGAGTCCATTGACCGCTGAACCAGGGAGTTTGCGCTTTTCGACCTCCATCTGGCTCGACCGCTTGAAGTTGGTGCGGTGGAACAACACTCAAATTAGGTGTATGTTCTGACGTGTTTGTGCGTCACGCCTGGCGTAAAGAGCACTCATCAAGGATAGCACTCAGATAGGCCTAGCTGCAAACGATACAGGGACGACTAGCATTTCAATGGTTAAACGTCGGCTCTGTTGCGCAGACAGTTGCAGTAAGGTCCTTAAGTTCGGAGTAACCTGTTCCCGCTGCATTGGATCATAATGTGCAGGCAAATGCTTCAAAAAGTGAAAAAGATAAACAAAGTTTCTGACACTGTTTGGTTTTGTCAAACATGTCAAGTTATGCCATTTATCAACTGTTTACCTTTACTGATAAAAAGTAAGATTGGATGACTGAGAAAATCGCGCACTTTTAAGATACTAACATCGGTCCCGCGGAGGTAAATATGGCCCCGCTAATGCCTCAACCGGCCAAAGTAAACTCTGAATCTAAGGTGAAGAAGAGAGCTAGATGCTCTAATAGCCCAGCAATATCTGTGTCTACAAATCCACTGTGTCACCTCACTCCTATAATTAGGCGAACCTCAAACATGCCTGCTTCTACTTCTCCAACCATAGACAATTCACTTGGAAATTCAACCATGATACCGACAGCTCAGAGCCGAAGGCAAACAGGTGAAACTAATAATTAGGCAACGTATGCAACGACTTCCTCGACAAACACACCGGGAGCGACACACACATTTCCATCTTCTATACTGGGCACATGTGGAGCGATACGGGTTTCACCGTGAACTCTAATGCTACCTTCTAAACAGCCAAAATTGCCGTCAAAAACTATATGGTCGTCAAAAGTACGCTGCGTTAACTCTGGTGCGTACCAATGTATCATGGTTCACATCTCGCACAGCAAATAGCAAGTTGTTCAAAGTTCGCAAGCAGTGGAGTTTTATCGGCGATGCGATTGGTATTCGAGTTGCGTTTGCTATGCCGCAACCCGTCGCGTGTCATCCGACTTCAGTGCACTCTGGTGAATCCCGAATTCTTCGAGAAACACTCGACTCAGCATAGAAGACAGAGGCTGTCCTACTCTGTTTTTCTTCGTAACTCACCGAGCTGATTGCGCATATTATCCGATCTCCCTTGGAAAGATCGCCCAGAAGAAGCAGGGGACAAACGCGGCATTCATAATTACGATAGCAAGGGAACAATATGTGTTTATGGTGTTCCCGAGTTATTGCTGATCACACGACAACACACGAACGACAGCAGTGGTGCCACATCTGCGAAGCACTCCCTGTTGACAAGGTTATTGACAAATAAACGACATGATTGCCATCTTCACCTAACTAAAATGCTTAAGGTCCAAGACTAAGAAAAGTAATATTGTGCTTAGAGGAAATGACGCATGTACTGGCTGGTAACCGGTTAATGTTTCGAGCCAGGTTGCCAACAGAAATACGGTTAAAGTCAGCAGGCGAAGGGCCAAGAGTCGTAAGCCATTCGATGGAAATTGCAAACGCTGTAAATTCCTTATATGTACAGTCCTGCGGAGAGACCGACACAACAGCACCCACGGCATCCAACAGGACAGAGCACAGCATGAGTGACATGTCTGTTCAGGAACGCTCAATAATGCCATGCAACTTGACTGAAATACAAAAACCAAAGAATGATTAATGATCGGCCACCCAACGGCCGACCTAAAATCTAACACAAAGTTGAAGGCCAGCAACCCACTCCTAACTACAAAACCCTAATTTTGTGTACACAAACGCCCAAGCCCTTCAAAGTAACTTGGCCGAAGTTAGTGAAATCAATGTCTCATAACCGCCGGACCTCATCATGATTACAGAGACGTCTTTAAACCTTGAGATAACTGAATCTGAAATCAATTTACTTGATATGTTGCTGCTTCAAAACGAATGAACCCTAAGGGCTAGTGGTGTGAGTCTTCTCAATGGTACAAATCGCTGATGTGAAATTTTCGATCATCCGGAAATCCTAGCTGCTGATTCGCTTTGGTGCCGCCTATGGTTTCGAAACAAGGAGATGTCTACTAGCCGTGATTTACTGCACATCAAACTCAACGTCGCAAATGGACCCAAACCTAAACTACGTCTTTCAGTTTGGTTTGAACAAGTCCCACACACATATTCTAATCGCTGGTGACTTTAACGTGCATGACATAGAAAGGCATGAAACCGAAGATACGCAGATTAAAGCCGACTGGCAAGAGCTAATTGCCAGCTACCCTCAGTACAACACGTAACCACTCCCACCAGATTTCGAACTGCTAACAAGCCATAAATATTGTATCTTGTGCTTACTAAAGATGAACAAATTGTTGACGGTGTCGTTACAAGCACACCAATGGATCCTAGTGACCGTGTTACTTTACTCAATGACTAGATATGTTATGCGGTGTATACTGGAAAGGAGGCTGTTAACGGACATACTGACAAGCACTCTAATGTATAATCTACGGTTGTTAAGGATACATTGTGGACTTACTTAACTGGATGCCCCAAGGTTTTGCCTGAACACGTACACAAAAGCGTTTAGCGCACTGGAAGCGCACGTATCGGAACAGAAGTCAAACAAACGCAAAAGCAAGCATAGGTCATTTTGTGGATCAGAACGCTCAAATGTATCTCCTGGAGGGATTTGGCATGATGAGCTCTCAAGGACCGCTCGAATGCTAAAACTTGGACTGCATACGTGACACATCTTAACTTCTGGGTGAAACTGATCCGCAAAGACGTGCTCACGCATCAGCAGGTGCAACTGAATCGATTCTGCACGATCCGCATACCTCTGTATGGGCAAGTTAACGACCTTCGAAAGGTGAAGAGTTAGCTTCTAGCACTAGTTACGACTGATGGTTGTATACGATCAGCAATGTTGAAGTTGATGTTTCACGGTGACCATATGCACTGGCACACAGAGTCATAATGGCGTCGACGAATAGCTAGTCTGTGTAGGTAGAGCCCTGTGCCAAATTATATCCCACCTGTCTCACATAGTATTTGTCGCAGTTACGGCAGCAGATCTTATAAATTCCACCAGTTTGTTCCTCTTTGCTAAGCTTATATTTTATTTTGAAGGGTTTACTGATAATTATTTCCATTGGCTGGTGTGCAACTTTGACTCCAAACCGTAATAAAAGCCTACTTGATATTACAGAGATTCCGTTAAAATCGGACAAAGTATATCTTTGAAGCTGTTGCATTTGTCGAGGTGTGATTAAGAGCCATTTGCGGCGCGATGCAACCAAACAACTACAAACTAATCACTTGGCTAAGAGGACGGCTGGAAATCAGTATATTTAACCCCAGCTGCAAAGAATCGAGCTTACAGTACTTGATATTTTTCAGGTTACTTTGATTTGTAATAAAATATCTATGTAACTTGATTAATATCACAGATTAGTAGAATACTGCATGCTGTAGGTAGGCTCAAGTAGTAATCCAAATCACTGAAAGTCCATCGTAGTATAGACATAAAATTTGACACAATCCGTCTGCACTCCGTGATAATCGAGTAGTTCGAAAAGTACTTATGTAGCCTTTTAGAATATCGGACTTACAGTTTCATGAATGCAAGATATAATTGCTAGTGTTAATTGTTTTCTAAAACAAAGGTGGGGAACATGTGAATCCAAGAACCTGAACTGGTGTACTGATTTAACCTCCACTACTTGTTCTAGCAGACCGTTCCAAATATTTACCACTCTCTGTTCGAAGCAAAGGGTAGGGATTACCTTTTTTATATTTCGTACTACAAGCAAGTATCAGTATCCACGAGTTGCATGACCTTCATAAATGATGCAGCGGATTCAACATGGGAAACTCACAGATGTAATATACGGTAGGTGATGATGAGATAGACTTGCACACTCACTATAGGACAACATGTAGTGTCCGAGTTTCCCGCACCGGTCTTCGTCCGATAATTCCCTTAATGCTGGAATGTGCCAAGTAGCAACGTGTTTGACCAGTTCGATTCCCTGTGCTTTGCCTCGGGTGATTTAGCAAAAGGCAAGGGAGCCTTAATCCAGTAGTGGCCTTATGATGTAAGTGAAACGGCGAGTGGCAACCATTTCAGACCATGCACAGAATCTGCGTTTTATCGTCCAAAGTATGGGCAGTCTGTTACCATATCGTCTCTTCGTGCTGTCAGCAAAACGCAAATCACACTGCGAGCTTACACCTAGCTCTATCACGGAGTACACTCTTCACTGAACTCAAAGTAGAATTTGCCAGACATATTGCGTGAAGATATAAGCAAGACGTAATAGGTTGCAACAAAGTAGATAATGCAATAAAAGAAATGTTGAATTGTTGACTTATCCAAATAGGCACGTTTGACACAAATATCCTAAACAACGGGCGTACGATAGTGTAATTTTTCTGCGTCATCAATTATAATACCCACATTTGGAGGTAAAAATTCCTTAAAATTCATCGCACAATCTTACCGCTGCTACTGGCTAAACTACATCAAAATATTCTGTATTTTAATTTATATCTTGTTAGTTATCTCCTGAGATATGGATATTAACCTTCAAATATAGATTTATGTTGATTACTTCTTTTAGATTTATTACCAAATTATTTAACTAAAATTAAAAATATTCTGGACGATACCTTGTCGCACATGAACCAGATAGTTGAAGTTTGGATAACAGGTAGCCAACGCTTTCAGCTTGATTTCATAGAAAATTCATAGGAGTAGTAACGTGGTTCAACTCGTTTCCACCAACATTATTCCTTATTACTATTTGGTGGGTAGACATACATCATATCTTTCAATGATAAAAGGGTCTTTCGATGATACACCTGTAGCATATGTGCAATACTTTGACATACGTCGCACATCAAATGTATATACGATGTTCACAAGAACCAGGTAGATTATACTTAGATACTCGAGCATGCACAATGCAACATACAGTGATTATCATGTAATAATTCGAAAATAAATGGTTTAGAGAAGTGATTTATTTGTCGTAATTAAGGTTTGCACTTGTTGGAACACTGTATCGCTGTTTGTCTCTGTGTACTTTCTAAAATCTATTCGCCATCTATGTACTGACACACGTGAATACCCTGCACATATGGAATTCCATAGATGTTTCGACTACAACGAACAGACTTTTGATATCGTATGACATTAGAGTTTGCTTTGTCACGCAGATTACTACTAGTTCCCAATAGATAATATACTTAGAAAAATAAAAGCTTTCTAAGCGACATCAAATGGGCTGAGGAAACCAAATTCTCATGTATAAAGATTTGGATAAAACACTCGGAGTACGTGACACTATGACGTTTTGCCGCTTATGGAAACGAAATGCGTTGGGTTATCAATTTTTAGTGATTATTTAATACCTACTATAAGGGAGGAAAGTGTACCGCCTACTCATTGAGGACATTTTTAAGGGTACTGCCGGTTGAGTGATAGTTATCCTGAGTTTATTTTATCATTAATGCCCATTCTGATATCCAAAAATTGAGAAAACATTTATTTTCTATAAATTTCTTCAGGTAATTAAAATTATCAGCTTTATAATTATTTGTACAGTAGCTATTGCTAGCGTTGCGACGCAAAGTCATGAATGCTGCGAGCGGATGAACGGTAGCAATCTGTGTCTATTTGAACCCATTACCATGGACAACTACGCCAAAAGTCAAGTGACCAGGCTAGGGCCACGCTAGGGTTAAACCATGCATAAATGCACGCTTTTTATACAAGTCCTGTTACGCTTTCTTGATCACGATTGCTTTTGCTGTGGCACATAGGCACTTCCTTGGTGCAGCGTTTCGCTGCGACGTATACTATTATGAAGGTCCTGCATGTTATGTTAACTATATACTAGATGTTGCAGGATGCTGCCGTGGACGTGCTAATCGCTCACTTGTGCACTCGTGGTTTTCTAACTGTGGTTCAGCGATATTTTGTCGCACACCTTTGGATCCATACTCATTCGTCGTGCTTTTACAAGCTCTACTTTGTGATACCAGTTTCCCGAGTATACCCCAGTGCATCCTACATTTAGCCTGATTTCTAACTTCCGGGCCGTGTTTCGTCGATATCCAAGCGGCAAAAGTTGTCTAACTCCAAACATCGAAGACACTGTTTGGTCTCACTCGATAGACCATTCCAACGGTTTTCGAACGAACTGCCACTCGTTCAAATCCAACATTGCTCGGTGCAGCTACAGGTCTCAAAGCAAATGCACCCGGCGCGATCCATAGGTTAAACCACGAAAATTCTCTATCACACCTTCGTGCATTCTGCCCCACGTTCAAGCCGTCACATTCAACTGGCACGCCAGAGAGGACAGTATAAAAGTACACAACTGCAACGTGACCACTTTGACCTGACCGACAACGTCAATAACAGAACGACCTTTTACCGGAAACTGAGGAGCGTAGAGGAGTTTTCCAGGTGCAAGCACCAACGGTTTCCTGCGGCACATCTCCGAGTACTTCAATCACTAAACGCGGCATGTCGGAAGGTCTAAAGAAACAACTATCCGTACTGAGCGTACTGTGCTCCAATGTCCCGGAATCAAATTAGACATCGATAAGAGGCAGGCAATTGGATGACCTCAACCAGTGTGACATTATTAGTAACCTAATCGCTGTTGTACTTAAACCTGTACACGTAGTGTGTATTACACGACACCCCAACTCCAACCATTTCGGAGGGCCGAGACTTCTGCGTGTTGTGCTGAACTTTATCACTGAATTAGAATCAGTACTACTGTCGGCAGGTAATCTCAGAAATGAACACTGTTCCCTCCGTATCTTTACAGACAACCCATGGAGCGAGCGTTATCGAGTTAACCGCACCTTAGAGGACTACCGGAAGGAAATTTCAACCAGAACCATACTTCTTCACGGGGTTCCTGAAACCGAAGCATGTGATGAGCATGAAATAACAACCCATGATAAAGAACAGTGGTGTTATATTCGTGAAACACTCCGCTTGGATGATGTGGTAGCGAAATCCGTGTCCCGACTGCGTACCTCCCCGAACTAAAATGGAATTGGCCTGAGAGTGATGAAGGTGGTCCTTCAGTCAAAATATATGGTAACACGGATGTTAAAAGCTGGTACATGTTCCTTTGCAAGTTACCATCTGAGGTTCGGCTGAAGACAATCAGCGATATGCCTCCTAGAGATGATGTCACTCAAAGAACCAAACGCGATGGGGCCTATGAGAGAAAAATGCACCAATAGTGTGCCGAATGTGCCCATACAACCTGTAGATGACATTGACCAGACAGCTTACACTGTGCGTCGCAGATCAGATACGGGACAATCTACGCGGGCGATGAATAAAATGTTAAACCATTCACCAAGCACACATCGAAAAAACGATTAGTAGCCATTCATTGGTCGGCGAAACTTCATATATGAGTTGCAGAACCGCATTGCTTAAATCTGCGGAACTTTCATGTATGTACACTAACGCCCAAGGGCTCCTCAGTAAAAATACCGAACTTCGACTATGTCAGGTTGCGAATGCTTGGGACCTAATTTCTATTACCGAAACTTGGTTACACCAAGAGGTGATTGATGCTGAGGTTGAGATAGCCGGAATCTCACTCATCCGGAACAACCGCCCCAGCAGAGGAGGTGGGGTCCTACTCTACTACCGCAGCGATCTAAAATTTACAACCGTTGATGATCTGGTGCCGTCTTCGACAGAGACACAATGACACGTGTCTAGTAGCTGTCGTTTACCGCGCCCTAACCTCCACTCTGGAAATGGATGCCTGCTTGATCCGTGGCCTAAACAGAGTAACACGCACTAGGTACAGCCACATTCTCATCTCCGGGGACTTCAATCTACACAATCTGGAGGTGTCGGCATCGCCCAATGAGCAGTTCAACGCAAACTTGCATGAACTGATCTCTAATATTCCTTTGTACAATCATGTCACCAAGCCCACTAGATTCAGGACAGCAAACAAACCGCCCATACTGGACCTTGTGCTCACGAACGAAGAGCTCATGGTTGACAAGTTATTGATGGATAGTCCATTAGGTCTCAATGACCATGTAGTAATAACTTTTGACTATGTGTGTTATGCAGAGTATCCAGATGAACACTCGGAACTAACTCATACAATCACACGCTACCACGTATTGAAAGAACTCGCCGACGAAGCTGCATTGGAATTCTCAAACAAAAGTCCCCTTGACAACGTTTGGGCAGATTTCGTTAGTAAGCTCAGCGACATCGTCAACAAAGCATCAGAGACCAAACTCTTTCGTCCAGCGAGAATGCCTTCAATTATAAGGTGTAGGACTCGCAAAGGCCTGGCGATAACGGATGCAGCATGGCGTGCCTACAAGATTAACCCCGACTCAGAGACTTGGGGAAATTTCCTGACCCATCGCAACCATTACACTGCACTTGTCCGTGAGGACAAATTAACTTATCAACAGAGCCTAGCCAAAAAATTCATGGCAAACAACAAAAGGATATATAGGCATGTTAATAAGCTTCGTAAATTGAAGCATGGAATCCCCCCACTTTTCATGTCAGGCGGTAGAGTACAAAGCGCCGAAGAAGCAGCTAATGATCTGCGGCTGCAATACGCCCCAACCTTTGAACTCGCAACCTCTACCTGTCCCATAATATCAAGCACATTACCGACACCTTTGTTTACAAATGTAATTTTTAAGTCATCAATTGCGCTAAGGAATTTACTCTCACTGCGTGAACATAGTTCTCCAGGAGCAGACAACATCCGCCCAAAGACACCGAAGGCTACGGCAACCAAGCTAACTGAGCCACTGTCACAGTTCTTCCAAAGGTGCTTTGATGAACAGCAAGTCCCCACTATGTGGAAGTGTGGCATTATAACCCCTATTTTTAAAGGCGGTAGCCGTTCCGACCCTGTAAACCATCGTCCAGTGACTCTCCTCCCTGTGCTCGCGAAGGTGATGGAAGCAGTCGTCGCTGAGGCTTTAATGGACTGCCTAGAAAAATGCAACATATTGGTACCGGAACAGCATGGCTTCCGTCAACAACGGTCATGCACCCCCCAACCTACTTATTGCACGAGGTATTTGGACGGAAGTGGCCGATGATGAGGTCGGAGTCGATGTCCTCTATTTGGACTTCTCCAAAGCTTTCGACCGCCTTGATCACCGCATCCTACTTCAAAGACTACAAAGTTACGGAATCGAAGAGCCAGCACTTGGTTGGATTGGCAACTTCCTTTACCAAGGAAAGCTTCAATTAGGGGATCACTTTCTAACCCAATTGAGGTGGAATGTGGTGTCCCGCAAGGCTCAGTGCTGTGACCGCGTTTATTCCTGGTGTTCATCAACGACCTGGCAAGAGTCATCTCCTCAAATTTCCTGCTTTCCGCAGATGATGTCAAAATATGGCGGGCGATTAGTAACAAGCCAGATCAGGATCTGCTCCAACATGAGTTAGATTGAATTTACGAATGGTCAAAGAGGAACAAGCTTCAATTGAACATAGCTAATTGCAAAGTGATGTATCTGCGTCACCAGCCGGTGAGCGCTTACAAGATTGGAGACCACAACTTGGCGAAGGTTTCTCATGAGCGGGACCTGGGTGTATTGGTGCAGGAAGATCTCGGGTGTTCAAAACAAGCAGAGAAGGCGAGGAGAACCGGAAATCAACACTTCGGCCTTCTTCGCAGAGCCTTCGGTCGGTTTGAACCCTTAATTTTCCCCAAAGACTTAACGACTACGTGCGACCTCACGTGGAATATGCTATTCAGGCGTGGCAGCCGTGGCAGAAACAGGATCTCATTGTTATCGAGACTCCTCAACGAAGGGCAACCAAGAACGTCAGGGGCATCTTTCATCTGCCCTATCAGCTTAGACTGAAATCTCTAAGAATCTACAGCAGTCGATATCGGCTTTTGCGGGGGTATGTCATAATGGTTTACCAGATTCTGAAGAACCCAAACCACATTTGTCGTCCGCTGCTGGAATTGAACCACAACACTAAACTAAGAGGTCACCATCTGAAACTGACAATTCAGTATAGCCGGCTTGAATGCCGTAGCAATTTCTTTTCTCTTCGCGTGTGCCAGCCTTGGAACGCCCTCCCTAATTATGTCGTCTCTGCTCCCAATCTGATGATATTTAAAAAACGTGTTGACGATGCATTTTCTCACTTACATTTCATTTTATGACTTGTTAGCCAGGGGCTACAAAACGCAATCAAACGGTGTCTTGCCAAACGCCTAACCAATGGATTTATGGATTTATATGTTTAATACGCGAACATCTCTGCTATTCCACATAAGTCCATGTTGAGTCCACCCCAACGCTTTTCACTTTATCATGCAACTGATTTTCACAATAATTTCCATCCTACTAGACTTGTTAAACAACGCTTTTTTACCCGTAATAAACCATTGTTCCATTGTCCATTGTACCACGTTGTATTGAGGCAGATCAGTGTTCTGCTATCCGCCCTGACAGACGTCTGGTCACGCGTTCAAGCTATCTCCTATCACAGATGCAAGTAAACTGGTATAGTACATATGATCCGGACTGGGCCGGAATTATGTCTTTTAGACGGCTGGTGATGAGCGGAACTATTTCAGCGTGAGCGCGGACTCTTGCAGCCATTTGGTTTAGCGTGAAGTCCATTTCTTACTCAACATTT
The DNA here is from genome assembly GCA_944474145.2 of Dicrocoelium dendriticum. NCBI lineage: Eukaryota > Metazoa > Platyhelminthes > Trematoda > Plagiorchiida > Dicrocoeliidae > Dicrocoelium > Dicrocoelium dendriticum. Next base: position 225,489,673 of record OX104064.1, read on the forward strand.
TGAACTGTTTGTTCCCTTTGAAAGGCATTAAGAGGAAAGCATCTTCCTTTCTCACGGTCATTTTCGGCCCAGGCTCAGCTCGGATCTAGGAACACTTTTGGTGAATGCATTTGGGCTCCTTTGTTTTCCAATTTCATATGAAATGCATTTCCGCTTCCAGTGTTTCAGGGCTGTAAATCCTCGTAGCTTGATATTAAAGGCTGTTACAAAGTTTTGTTTTAACTTTATCGGTACGAAGCTCTGGAAGTGCGGAAAAGCTTTCATTCAAGCGATCCTTCCTCTCGTCGTTTCAGCAAAACATCAAAAAAGTAAGCTTGCTCTCCGCTTTAATCTTGCAAGTGAATTTCCACGATGGTTGCGCGTTGTTAAATTGATTCTACAGATAAACGTCATCAGTACGAGAGTCGCAAACATTAAGCGTAAAATCCCTGTATCGTTTTTACTAATCAAGGAATGCGCTTTGATGTCTGGTAGGTCCGCGTTCACTTTTTGTAAGAAAAATGTCTCCAAGCAGCTGTCCTTTGGCCGATCCTAATGCAACTCCGTCTATTTGTCTATAGTATTTTCCGTCAAATAGAAACTGTCTGTTGAAGGTGCAAGGTAGAAGCAACTCTCACGCATTACGAACCAAGATCACAAGAACAATGTTGTTTTCTTTTAGGTATTCACAGATGAAGTTGAACGTTGCTACCAAAGGAATTTTCATAAAGAGCAATTATACATCAAAGGAGAACATCCATTTTTCTTTCACATTTTATTTTTTTACCCGATGGGCGGATATAACTGCATCACTCATCGTGTGACCGAACAATTCTCTATGTATTGGTTCTAGAATTTCCACAAAGTACTTAACGACTGAATGTGTACCAGACCCAGACAGATCATTCACACGTCGTAGCGGGTTGTTTGGTTTGTGGACCTGTGGCACACCGTAGAGTCGAGGTGGATGCAGGCCACAAGATGGTAATCGCTCAATTAAGGAGCGATCAATGTACTTACGGCGGTTTAGTCATTTCAGTGATTTGATAACTTTGATCTCATCCTGTTCTGTATTGTCCTTATGTACTGAATGAAGCAAGAACTTGCTGTAAACCTGCAAGCTCGTCTGTATCTTTGACATATAATCGCACTGGTCCATTATTACCTAACCCATCACTTATCTGGCCTTGAGAATATTATCGATGGAATGTACGATAATTATTTTATCGCTTCTCGGTATGCAGTGGTGATAAATGTTGAGGTTTGTATTCAAATATTTCTGTGATAAATGCACCAAAGTGGTTCTGAAAGTGTCATCAGCTCGGGACGACGTAGGTTTTAATTCGATCAGTTGATACATTAAACTTTCGAACTGTGTCTCTAAACGCAGGTGCATCCTACGTGGTTATGATGCACATAATTTTGGTCTTTTTGACAGAGCCTCAAGTTTTACTTTGTTGAGCTTCATTTTAGAGATATTGTAAATATATCTTTCTGGGTGCGTTGGAAATTGCGATTCAGGCACGTCTGGTTTAAAAATCGTTAGTATGTTCGTTTACTTTCTCTCTTCACTCTTTGCGCATACGTCGGATATGTAGCTTAGGAACGAGTTTGGTTTTTCTGGTTGAGTTTATCCAAGGAAAATTGCGAGTGTGAGCAACGCCGCTGCAAATCCGGAACTCGTGACTGAACATTTTCCGGAAGTTTTAAACATGCCGTTTTAGAGAGTTGCTAGTTGGACGAATATGACATCGCTATAAATCATTCCAGTATGTCTTTGGATAATGGTTTCCTTTTAAACACTGCTCGATGAATCAGATCTCAGTATTCGCATCTGCAATCCTAGCGTTGAACTTCAAAATTTGTTGGGGTCTAAAAACGCCTCAGACTGATTGCGCTTCTTTTAAATCATAACATGCACATTCTGATGTCAAAAACAATTTGCGAAGAGATTTCTTTTGATAAATCTCTTCTGGCAATTACAATTATAGAGCAGTAGATGTGATGAATCTCTACCTAATTACAATTATGAACTTCACAATAATTTGTGCAATAGCTATGGTTTGCGATGAAAACACAGAATTGTATGCAACGATCGGACGAAACGTGGCAATAATGAATTTGGTACAGCTTGCTAATCAAAGGAGGTGGATAGAGAAGATAATGTTTAGGAGAAATACATATGAAACGGAAGGTGAAAGCAAGCATATTTTGTTACAAACGAAGAACAATTGATGTAAGGCAGGTTGGATATAGCTTTAACAATGCACAATTATTGCGAAGCACAGAGTTATAAATGATTCGTACATCCTCATTTGCATGCATCAATATATCTTTTAGTTGATATTTGCATTGTTTCTGGATTTTTTAAGTGGATATAATTTAAAGTGGACTTGTAGAAAGTCATAAGCTTTCATTATATAGATACCTAGTTCCTGTATTCTACACATATGCTGCATCCACATTTACAACGCTGGACTTGCTAAAGATGAATTTACTAGAAGCATATCATTTGTGTATACATTTGTTAGAGCTGGTCGAATCGTGGATAAAACCTATGGCAATATATAAACCAACATTATGGAAGAGGTAAACGCAATTTCCGGCGTCCAACTTATTACTTTCACCGCATGTTGCTTCCAATCAAAATTACGACAATTGTCCACGTGATTTGTTGTTCCACAAGTGCCTGCGGGAATGACAATTAATCTCTCACATGCATGGTCTATTGCTAGACTCTGGGGATCATGAGCAGACAACACACAAGCGACCAACCAGAGTGCTGTGCTTAACGAAAAAGTTGGACCAACCAGCCTTGGGAGGACGTTAGTGCACCCGTTTACCTGTCATTTGCATTAGGTGCTCACTCACTCATTTACTCACTTATAAAGTCACTCCGTTGGCCTAATTGCCACAGTTGCCAGACTGCGGGGAAATCCCTGTGTCGCAGTTGTTGATAGCCGTTCAGCTGTGCTTAAAAACTTCCGCAATTGTGTTCACCGGAACACCGTTATGTTGACTACAACGATGCTTATCGCATGAGTTCATCTCAGCTAGCTGTGTTAATTCACTGAGCATGACTCATTGGTACACTTGGAGCAGGTGTTTTGAAAAGTGTCCCGCTGTTTTCATGACATTAATCGTCCTAAACGCCAAATCAACTTTATCTGTGTTCTTGGCTCCGACAAGCACTTTCTGGATTGAAGAGAATTTACCTAAAGGTAGCCTTATTGGCAATCTGTCTCATCCGGTCGAAATCTCGGAACTAAAATATCGTGTGTATACAGAACTTGCACAGGGTAAAATTGCTCGTTTTTTTAATGTGGACCCAAAAGATGGAACGATATATGCGGAGCAGAATATTGATCGTGAGGCGTTGTGTGAGAACTCGGTTTATCCATCAAACAGAGAAAGTCAAAGCGCCGTTGAGGTTATTTCCTCGAGGAATACCTATCAACAGAATACAATGCTTTCAGACAAAAACTCACCGGTTAAGAAATCAACATTGGGGACTATAGATAGAGAAGAAATGGATAATACTGCTCAAACAATTTCCAAATCCGCCAGTTGTATGGTTAATTTTCAGGTTCACGTGGCTCTAACTTTTACTGATGGAACAACAGTCAATCGGATAATAGATGTTCATGTGATGATCGCAGATATTAACGATAACTCGCCACAATTCAGCTCCCCAAGTACCACGCTTCATGTGTCGGAAAGTTCCCCAGTGGGCTCCGAGTTTCGTCTACCCCAGGCATTTGATGCGGATCCGGGCTATCACGGGGTGGTAAGTTACAAAATCATGAGAGCCAACAGCAAAGTAGAGAGTAAAAGTGGGATAATGAATTGTAATCTGAACAGTACTGAACAGCCTTTAAGGAATTCATTCTTCTCTATGTCTGTTTCTAGAGCAGGACATACAGCTGAGATAATGGGTAACGACCACGCATTTCCGTTTGCTGGAGACTACTTTATCTTAAGAACCCATAAAAAGTTAGGTGGTTTGATTCAGCCGTACCTACAACAGATCCATTTGCTCGATCGAGAGCAGCATGAAAGCCTATATTTCTGCTTGTTAGCAGAAGATGGTGGAGGAAGGCAAGGAGCTATGTTGGGAAAAATAGAAGTTTTGGATATAAATGATAACGTTCCTCAATGGCTTGGATTACCTTTTAAAGTCACGGTATCAGAATGTGCTTCCCAGTCAATGAGAGACTTTGGACAGCCAGGTAATTTTCACCCAGATTCCGTTAGTGGGGACATCCTCAGGTTAATAACTACCTTACATGCGGAAGACAAAGACAGTGGTCGCAATGGTAAGATATCATACAGATTGAGTGAAAAATATATGCCTGGGGCATCGCAAAACTTGAAAAACAAGCCACCTGCAATAATAGTTAGAGAGAATCAAGTTTTACTTGCATCAAAATTAGACTATGAAAGTGTAAGACAGTTCCTAATACCAGTGGAAGCGGTTGACGGAGGCGGTTTGGTCAACGTCACAGAAATCGAAGTTGTGGTAGAAGACTGCAATGACCACGCACCCATAATAAACGTTATTCCGCTTAACACCATTGAATCAGTCTATTTCACATCAAAACGAAGTCGACAGACGTCTGATAAGACAGTCCTTGCAGTACTGGAAGAGGACAGTAAGCACATCGAATTGGCCACCATAATAGTACATGATCTGGATGAAAATGATAACCGACACATCACCTGCACACTTGATCCAGGAGCAGGAGCAGGACCGTTATCTGAAATGAGTACCTTCGGTTTGGATCTGCTTGAACCCTCAGGTAATAGTCAATCAGACCTCAATCGAATTACAACAAAGCCTGTGATTTTTACCTTCTACAAACGCGAAGGGGCTACTCTTAATCGGGAAGTTACCTCTTCATTAATTGTAAACATATTGTGCTCAGATAACAACGTTAATTCTCCACATGAAACACGGAAATTACTCAACATCAAAGTGGTAGATGCAAACGACAACGCTCCACAAGTATCTCGTACGGATCATCGTATTGATAAGCAAGATGTTATCATTACGCAAACGCTGCACGTCGTAGAAAATGAACCCATCGGGACCTATATTGGTTCAGTGTACGCCGTGGACGCAGATGAAGGTATAAACGCTAAATTGCACTATACCTTTGCAAAACTAAATACTGCTTATCCCGATCAACATGAGGACGGTGTGAAGGAAGCCACTGGAGCTGAGCTGTTCGAAATGGAATCTTCGAGTGGCAAAGTGTTTACTCACGCTCCGTTGGACCGCGAACGAAACGCCACATTCGTGTGTATTGTCAACGTTTCGGACTCAGGCAACCCCCCACTGTCTTCAATCGTCCGTCTGCGTATAATCGTGTTGGATGTCAACGACTCACCACCTATGTTTATCACGACCCCTGGAGAGAACGGGCGTATCTTGTTTTCAGTAAATGAATCTGTGGGAAAATCACATGTTCACGGACGCCTTGTAGGACAATTGCAATCAACTGACGCTGATGAAGGGCAGAACAGATCTGTAATCTACGAACTTGTCGAAGGACTCTCCATACCGAAAGGACTAGCTGTGCGTTATCGTGTCACACCTAAAGGCAAAATTTACGCTGATGGTATCATGGATCGTGAACAGTTTCCCGAACATCAGTTTACTGTGAGAGCGTTTGATGAAGCTCCTATTGGGCATCAGCTCACTAGTACAGCAATCGTTGTTGTTTCATTGTTGGATATTAACGACAGCCCGCCAACATTCGTTTCCCCACCTTCCAGCGGCGATAGTGGACTCTTTACAGACGTGATTAATGTGAGCGCAAGAATACCGCCCGGTTCCGTCCTCTATCACATACGAGCGACTGATCTTGATGAACCGAGAAACACTCAGCTACATTTCACAATCCGATCGGCGAAATTCCTTTCCGACTACTTTGTATTACGTCCACTAAACGCACACATATCTGGTTCTAATAGAATCACTGATTCAGGTGCCGAACTAATACTAGCAAACAGTCTAAATCAATTGCCGACAGTAAATCCAGGTATGCACAATGAAAGCATTTTCCATGAGGATTTATCACATGATCTTTTGGCCAAAGAATATTTTGTCTATATTATTGCTAAGGACAGTGAAATTGAACCAATTCATTCTTGTACAGCCCGCTTACGTATCCACGTATATCCAGACATCAGAGTAGATGATGCGCAGATCCAAGTTGGATCATTTGTTGCAGTGAATAAAAGCACGGATCCGAGTACGCTACACAATACAGAGATCATAGGATCTCATTTGCTCCCGATGAACTATTTCCAGATTGAGCAAGATGATACAATTCCGATGGAAAGGCAAGGAAAGGCATCCGGAATGGCCATGATTTTAACGATGTCCATTGTGATTGTGTGTATATTCCTTGGGCTCTTTTGTTTCGTGGCTATTGTATATATTCGCGGAAATGTACTCAATTCCCCATCGTCTCTGCAAACACACGAACCGAGTGATAGGAAGCGGAAACTAACAAAAACAACGTTGGGAGAGACACCCCACGACATTGGGTGTGACGATGCGATGTCTGCATGTGACCAGGCCGTATATTTGGAACTACTGAACCAAAGAGGTAAGTCTATGCTTTATACAAAATAACCAAGCTTTTCGGAGTTTAAGTTCACCAATGTTTTTATGTGTACTCATAAAAAATTACAAAAGTATACGTGGTCTTAAGCGTTCAGCAGACAAACATATATTGTTGAAACCATGGAAGAATGAAATAGTAATTTAAAAATTAAGCTTCACTGCTACGAATCGCGAAGTGTTTTCCTGTCACTTTTTACGCCACAGCAAATAGTGCGTTACATGCACCTTGATTTCAGGGAAACTTAATATAACGCCTTTTACGTAGCGTTGTATCATCGCTCAATTAGTTAGAGTTTTGTTAAGAAATGTGAAGATTTAGTTTGTAGTTAGGATTTCCATGAACAACACGGTGGGCAGATCCTCTCTTTTAGCATTGGGGGTATGTTTATTCTTCCAGTATACTTTCGAGGTATAGAAACATGCATTGAGGTACGTCAACCTTTACCTTCCTTATATCCAAAGGAATATGATATACTGGTTTTTGGTTTCCTAATGTAATTAAAGTTGTGAGATCACAAAACAAAAGCGGCGAAGCCAGTATTACACTATAAGTACTCAATTATATTTTATTTAACCAGAAAGTAAACATTACAGTTTATGCCAAAAATCCACGCTTTACACTGCATTATCATGCAGGAATATTCACTAAAATCGGGGTACGATTTAATTCCGGGCAAATTTTCACTGCAGATTGTCAAGAGAGTACCCAGGAACACGTACAAAATTCGGAAAGAGAAGGCAAAACGGATGATTGAACAAAATAATGACTACATCTTTTCACTTACAAACGACAAGAAAGATGCCGATTCGTCAAATCTCTACTAGATTATTATGGCGTATAGCAAGGGTGATCAAATCTTCATTTTGCATACACAGCCTATGGTCAAAATGTTTGTTCTCGACGGACTGAGCGCCACGCGTTGATCTGACGGAAACTATGCGGGGGGTCAACCCATTGTTCGTCTGTCAGGAGATGGCGGGCGTTTGATGATGCACGCGTCTTGTACGACTAACCGCTTGCGTTCGTTGGCTGCGCATCTGTGGTGTTAGAAGGGACTAGTTTCAAGATGTGATTCCTAATAGTCACTGGAATGTGTTCCGCTATTATCACCTGCAACTGTCGCTCTGTCACGCTTATGGTATTGGGCTTGCAGTTATGTGTATGAAGCTTGTGTATAGCTTTTCGGTTTATGCTGCGGGGTACCTACGACTTGCTGCAGATTTCAAACACTTGAAATAATTACCCTACATCAAATCCATTGAAATGTAACTCAAAATAAACTGTTTGCTTTGGCAAGTTTGGCCGCTTTGTTTTTGTTCTTATGTTTGAGAAAGGTTTATTTATATTGCATCCGCAGGATACTGTCAGTTTCCCAAGCCTAAACAGGAGAATGATTAGCTTTCTTAACCAAAATCTTTAGCTCAAATACCTTGTTGGAAGATAGCGGGTTTGAAAATACGCTACAATAAGCCAGATTTAAGGAACTTGAAGCTACCCACATTTTAAACCCCAACATCGTAAGCCAGGGGACTGAGTTTATCTGACCTCTAAACTTTGATAAAGCTGGTATGAGTGGATCTGAAGGTGCAAATAAACACCACCTACTCAACGGATCCCTGAGGCACGCAAACCATCGCAACACGGTAAGGTGCAGCCATTGAAATTAGAAATGAGTTCAAAAAACTTAGAGAAAAAGCTAGAAGCGCTTTCGCTGACCTTCGTCAAATTTGCGCCCGCTCAAAATCACTCTCTCTCTAAAGGGTAGAGTGTGCATTGCAACTGTAAGTTTGGCCTTAATATACGGTTAAGATATCTGGCCTATTAAATCGGCTTACCAAAGAAACCAGTTTCGTTCGACCACCGGTACCTTCGCAGTTTGGCTCATGTATGTTTGGAACACCATGTGAGCAATGAGTGTGTTCCACACTTTGTTTATGTCGCAGGAAGTAGAAGCGAACGGCTCAGCACAGTTACTTTATGCAACAGGCTCAGATAGCTGGAGACACATGTCGAGCATTCCAGCCCACCGGCTCCTGCCACGTGCGTTTTTTGCGCTGTATGGGTGAGGATGGATTAAGAGCAGTGGTAGCAAAACGATGACTTGGTCAATAGGAATAAATGCCCCTACTTGGAATTTGGCATTGGTTGGAGACGTTGGGCGACCGGTTGTGTACCGTAGGACCATGACCACATTTGGCTGGCTACACTTGTTGACATGGCTAGGATATGACCTCAGGGGCGATCGTGCTGCGAATTTCGTTGTTCCTCCTCTCTAACTTAGTCTCCCCTCGAACAACGATCTCATTCATTAGGCGCAATACAACTCCTTTTTTCACCGTAATAACCGGCCTTCAGCTCTCCGGAACGATGTACATGCGTTGCCTGTGACACAGCCGGTGTTCCTTTGTCTCACGTTTTTATATTTTATTTTTTGTGACAAAATAGCTATTTCCAACTGCAGCTGAAGTTTATAATAATGGTGATGAGTATACTGCTTCTCTCTTATTACTGAAGTAAGCAATTAGAGAATTTGGGTACTTTGTCTTCCCGTCTTTTTTGGGGTATGCACTTCTTCAAACGACATTCCTTGTTTACATATTTGCTTTAATCGCTGTTTGTATTAATTGTGAGTAAATGTATGGTAAATCGGATACTACTCATTGCACATAGTCTTAGGATACGCATATAAACATATAAATCCATCAGTAATGCTTTCGAGCATTATGTTGAGGAACGCTATCCTATAACTCTACTCTCACTTTGTCGTTACCACGCTCTTTTGGTGTAATTCATGGATTTCAGTGCGCAGTCGGGTAAATCGCTCTTCTTTATCTCCAATGATTAGTACCCCGTCCAACTACCGGCCAAACAACAAGGACTTGGGGATTTCATCCACTAATTTGTTATAAAGCTAAGCATTGAAAAATATCCGGTTCGAGTGTACTTCGCAGCACCTGTCGATACCTTTACATTTGGAATGGAAAAATTACATTTGAGATACATAATAACAGATGCCCTACAATTTCGGTCACTAGAAGGTATAATTCTGACTGCCAATAACATAGTTGCATATGATCTGGACAATACCTTTACAGCGTTATGTTGATGAACACTGAGAAGAGATAGATGCTGACCGAAGAGTATTCACTTGGCTAGATATCATCAAACATTTACAATAATTCAATATTTTTCTTAAGTTCTGTATAACAATTGACTTTAGCACTCCCATTTAACCGAAACCGCGTTCTTTCTCTTTGGTGTATTAGTTCGAAAATGAACTGCAATTGTTAAGCCGTAAACTTTTCACGGTTCTCACTGTTCATTAGGACTTTCCAAGAAAATGTGCTTGGCCTATCAGGCGAAGATTGTATAAATCCTAATTTTTAATTAAATAAATAACCGAATGCATAACTATGTATTCTCGGCAAAACGAAGCATGACATTATTGGCATGATCATAATAATACTAAGCAATTGAGTAACAAATGTGCATTAGTGTAATAAGATTATCATATCTGTGGATCCATAAATATAGGTATGAATTAAGATATTTTGCTTGTTTTTATAAATGTGCTACTGGTAGTATGAATGAGTTAGATCGCGTCGTCGTTGTCTGAGAAATAGTTTCACATCTGTGGTTTTGATAAGGTCGTCAGCGTAAGCTTGGACAGTGATTTTATTTCGTGCTGAGTCACCTACCCCACGTCAAAATGTTGTTAAGCAGACTTTGCGGTCTTTTATAAGAAGAACGTTTGCCAGTCGAAAAGTCACCAATCCTGGTCACTGCCACAGAACCTTTTGCTGGAACGGGTTAAGCCCGAACCACCCAGCTGCCCTCATGGATATGTTCGGCTAGCCAGCCAAATTCTTTGTGTTTTCACTGATAATTTGTGATGACAGATTACAGATCCCAAGCTGAAATTTGTACTCATAAAAAGCCTACTGACACTAACTCGCGGGCATCTAACCAATATTGCCATAATTAATTGACGGAAGGGACTGAGGATTCATAGACCGTATTGTATTCATGAAATAGTCATCACATAATAAAATACATTTGTCTAGTTGGATATGACTTATTTGCTATTCTGCTATTCCAACACACAGCCATTTTGAGAGTGGAAGTGCGACTGGAACCTACTCTCGGAATATCCTGCTTGGAAACGGGTCCACTGAGGAAGGTTCCTTAGAGGACCTAATTCAGTTACTCAAATTGCAAATGAATTTAAATTGTTTTTTTCTTCTTAGTTCATAATCTTCCTAATGCTTTAATACCGTCATTCACATCAAAAAGCAATTTGGGATCCGTTATACACAAATAAACAGTTGACTCATTTATGCCATCTAGATGCAAAAAGCTCACATACCACAGCTGGATGGCGCATCATTTGTTTATTTATCAAGCTGGTTCCAATACTGTCGCTACACAGGTTTCACGCTTGTGTAGCGATGAGTTTCTAATGAGCACGATGGGACTCAGTAGGACACCCTGGTTGTGAAATTTTGGGCATCCCTTAGAATGAATGTACATGCATGAATGTACAGCTGCAGAAGTAATGAATTTTCCCTATAACGAATTCCACAACACTGTACATAGGCTTTCTCTAGTTCTGTCTCGTTGTCAGGATAATCTGTCGGTTCTTATTTTGTGCGGTCATTAAGCTTCGTTGTCAGCTGCTCTATGTAGGCGGATTTGTATGGCAACAGCCCGACCCTGGCGACGGCGTTCACTCCCACACAGTTTAAACCCCCACTGCTCGTGTCCAGACATTCATACATCGTTTACACGTAATTGCAAGCACCATAACATAGGCTTGACAGGGCGACAGTTGCAGGTGATAATCGTGGAGGACATCCCAGTGACTATCAGGAATCACATCTTGAAACTTGCCCCTACCAACACCACAGATTCGCAGCCAACAACCGCAATCGATTAGCCGTGAATGACGTCTGCGTCATCAATTCCCCCCCTCTTTTTACAGACGAACAATGTGTTGAACCCCCGCATAGTTTCCGTCTGATCAACTCATCAAATGGCGCCCATGTGATGTGATTGGCTAAGTCCGTCGAGAACAAACATCTTGACCGCAGGCGGTGTATGCCAAATGACGGTTTCATCAACATGGCGCTACCCAGGTGTTAAGCCAGTAGACAGATGGCGAATTTAGTTTAGTTTTTCTCCCCGGCTTCTAAATCTGACAGTAGCAAACTGAGATATAGATTGAATTGCTAAGCAACTTTCGAAGGTTTCAGGGACAGGGATTTCCCGGAAATACATAACATCTGCTGGCATCAGATATTAACGGCATAGGATGCGGAAAATATAGGGTATTTGGAGTGCTATCTGATACGAATTTAATTGCGACAAACTCTCCATTAATAACACCCAAATCCATTAGTTTGAAAATGTTGTATTTATTGTAATATGTATGCTCATATGTGTAATCATATTGAGGAATTCGTTAGCTAAGCTGTATTGTCTCACCATGTTTATAGCTACTTGCAAGCGTTCCGTGGTAAAAGTCAGACAATATGCAGCGAAAGGAAATCGTGCGGTATTTTGCTTGTAACCCATTTATTGAAAAGATTTTGACAAAGTTGTTATAACTTTCTGAAATAGCTGTGGGTGCACTTTGCTGATGTAACAACTACAGTACGTCCTCGTGAACTTTCGTTTTGTTTAAGCTGAATAATTAGAATGCGGCGTGGCTTCAATTTATAGGTCTTTCGTTTTGCGTAAGTTTGAGTGACAGAAGTTGGACGTCGGGTTGCATGTCATCTCGTGCTATGACCTGTCGCGCTTAGCTGCTGTTCGTACCGGATTAAGTGGCTTTGTATCCTTGTAGAGTAGCATGTAACTATTAACCGACATTATACCACCCGATGATTTCCTTAAGGTTATACCAATTTTATTACGTTTTGTACTCGCCGTAGACCATTTTACGTGGATTTTTCAACGAGTTTGAGCTGAAACTACACCAACGTTCCTACGTCTGCCTATGCAACTCTGATGTGTCGCGAGAAAATGCAATCTGAATTACATGGAAAAAAGGTTCGGAGTTCAGCTTCATTTCTATAATTCGCGAAACTTTTAAAGCGCCGGAATTACCGCACTCCGCCCATTATGTGCTTAAACATGAGTAATCAGTGATTTTATTCCCGGTAACTAAGCTAAATATCCAAAGATCGCTAAAGATTTTCATGGTAAATATTGCTAAATGTAGAAGATTTGACAACGCGATATGCATTAACGCAGATGAACAGTTTGGTGTATACACAATAAACATTGTAAATTCTCAGTAACATTTTAAAGAATGTCCAGATGCGAAATTTGCAATAACATAAACTGCCTGCCGGTGAAACCCGTGATAGAGGCGATAAATACTCAAATTAAGCATGGAGGTGAAGACATAAAATGCTTTAACGGACACCCGTGTTTGGCTTTGGGAGATTAATCATATGAGATGGTGCAGAGAATGAGTATACTAATTCCGAGAGCTTTGAAATCGACCATCGACCCATCACTGATGATATCTTCCGGATTAACTTAAGATTGGGCCACTAATCCAGAAGTTGACACAGCAATAAAAGAATTGTTAATTCTACTTTTACGTTATTTCGCAAGTATTTTAGGAATGAATTTATTCGACCACATGTTAAATTAACGACGGCTTTACGCGCCTACAATCAGGCACTTGTGTATTCATCTGGTGCAAATGATTAAGGCCATTTTTGCGATGAAATTAGCTGTAAATTGTACAATAATTTAAAACACGGTTGATAGATGTTGGCATCAGTGACCTTTAGATGATATGAGCAAGTGTTTTAGAATCGAAGTTAAAAGTGACAAGAATGATGACATATCGAGCGTTAGCGACACAAATTTTGATTAGAATTGACACGCATGTAGATTTTACGACCCATAATTTAAGGACACTTCGAATGAGCACAATGGTTGTTTCCGGTAGCTTTTCGCCTGAATGAAGCTTACTACATTGGAAAAGCTAATAGGATAGGGTTGCATTTAGCTTACTTTTGGAGAGCTTTTAATTAAGGTCTGGAATTGCGTGGTCTTGAGTGCTTTTCATTTCCAGCTTAAATCAAGTGAGAAAATCATTTCGCGGTTTTGATTACCAAAAATGAAACGACCAAATCCACTTAGAGGACCCTTAGGTTCACACTGTGGCCCTGCAAAAACGGAACAATATAAGTGGAATATTCAACGTTTATGATTACATATAGCGCATTCCTTAGTTTACTTTATACTTAATTAGGATTTAATAGGTAGGTAAATATTACATTAGCAAATTGACTGTGTAAGGCTTTGCATGCATGAAAGTTGCTCAAAGCCACCAGTGATTTGAGCCAAACTGCGTGCTAGAATTGCTAGTGAAAGAAACATTATTTTAGCAAATGGTCACTGGTTAATTCTGATTGAGTATACATGTAGGCACAGAGCAGTTTCAGAACGATAGAAGTCCCAAATTTCGTGAATGCAGTCGGCGATAACACTCTTTTTAGGAACCAGTTCGGCAATCATTCTGTGTATTCAAGTAATATCGCTTTACATGGTATCACGTTGTAACGGTCATGTTTCTGGTTTAAATTCGTGAGTCCATTAGCAGTCTATCCTTAAAAAGGTTCAGTGACCAATACCAATTAAAGCACTGTATGTGGAATTCTGTGACATAAATCTTGTCAATAGAACCGTTTCTCATAAACGGAAATACATGTGGTCCGAATATCAAACTTTTACGTGCATGAACTTAAACTCGTACTGAAGCGGAGGTGTCACTAAGGTAAACAGATGCTACTGAAACTGAAGGATAAGAGATTAACTTTTCCAGGTAAATACGGTGATTAAATTTATTAAAAAGTCTAAGTGGTCGATGATAAGTTTGTTCAGATGGCTGGATAAAACATCAGGTGGTTTTTTATCATTAGTGTCAGCTAGTTCCATGTTGTCGCTGCATTTCAATGTTACTTGCAAACTATCAATTCGACTTACTTTTGACGATAAATTTTATAACTTTGCATATTAAAGACTTGACGCTATTAAACGGCACTTGTTGGAGTTCTGCACGATTTTACCTGTTATATAAGTGTTGAGTGTTACAAGATTCCACTTACAGAATATGACATTTAATTTAGGCGTTATTGTAAGTAATAAACTAGTAGTTAGTTAATGCTTAGGTCATCATCATCATTAAAACACATTTATCCTAGGAAATAATAGATGGCTTTAAAAGTTGGGAATTGTGGGCTATGATAGGATACCCCTGTGGAAGTTACGGATCAGCTGTTACCAAACTGATGCCGTAGTTTCCTCTGCAGGTTTAACAAGACGATCTCTTATGATTAGTATTGGAATTCCTCGCCACACATTGCAGCAATTACCTACTAAGCTATTTGCTGGTTTATGAATAGTGTTTACATCCATCGTCAAACCATATTTGTATCTCGGTAAGTTTTTACAAACCAAACCGTCTCAATGGCTTTGTTTAGTTACATATACAATCCACTTTACCCTATCGACTATAGTTATGGGTCAACCCGACTGAGACACTTAAGGCGGTACATGTTGTAGTGGGACCCGCCAGGAGTGACTTCATTTGACTCAGTTACAAGGGTTTATCCCATTTTAATGCCCATTTGGTGAACCTGGTGGTAAACGTTTCCAGACAACGGTTGAAGCCTGATTGACCAGTACGAAACAGGAACAATTTAACGATGGGAGGCAGAATGCCTTTCATCAAACCCCATTGCAAAGACAAGGCCAAAAACCGATGAAAACGATATGTTTGCTGACTTATTAAATAACGTTTGTACAATGGCATGAACGCAAATGAGGGCAAGTATTAACACTAACGTAGTTTAGATCATATGTTAAGCTAGAGTTTATGCTGACAAATGTTGGGTGGGCTGCCGGTCGTGTTCAGTTGAATAGATTGATGTCATTATATGTTGGTACGTCGGAGGAGCCCAGTACGCACAAGCAGTTCAACCTATACTTCCATCTAGTCCCAGTTTGGCGATGAGTACCAACATTTGAAAATAAATGGATAAATTCATGGCTACTTCTGCTACACATTTTGTTTAATTTTGGGCCTCCTTTCTTCCATACGTTTTGGTTTGTATCGTAAACCAATTTCAGTGGATGAAGCCAATTGTAATTTAGGTTGAGTTCCCCGTGTCCATCACGTGTTCAAGAGTAAACAATTAAAGGACAAATCCATATTCATCTGAATTGTATGATACGGTCTTTGCTATCCTTAAAGCTGATGTTGGGATATATTATGGACGAGGGCCGATTACATGTCCCTGGTGTTCGTTTTTACTCAGTTAGATATTTCGCTCATAATATTATCACAAATAATAAGAAAACCGTATTTGATGTTTCCGAGACCAGCGCGTGACTGATAAGTGCAACCATAAAAAATTGCTTGTGAAGAAAAAATTGACCACCTCTATAAGTTGACTACCTCTCTAACTTGACCACTCATTCATAAATTAAACGGTCACTAGGGAAACCCGTATTTTGTCTACCTCAGTATGTTGTACTTTGTGTTCCAAAAGAAACTCCGTTACCCCGTTATTCGGTTAACGAAATGCACGCATTAGGGGGACACTGGAGCGCAATAAACTTCCAAGTGCCCATTGGTAGTTTATTGATCTCTCAAGATTACCCCCACACGGCCACTGGGGTGCGAACGACGGCATTGATTTCAGAATGCCAGGGCAGCGGGTCTTCATCCTTAGTACTGAGGTACGGACGTTTAATGAACAAACGCGCGAATACGGACATGAGCCGTTACACCGATAAGGGAAGGCCAGATCAACAAGCGAGTATGGTCTATCATTACAACAATGGATGTGCAGAAAGAGCAACCCGCATGAAGTCAGTAACAAATGCATCCGCCGCACTGATTGATCTTTGCATGATCGAGGGTTACCTTCTATGGGTCAGGTTACTAAGCTACCCACGTCCATCCTTTTCTGTTCGCTCTGGATGTCACATAGAATCAATGACATGGACAACCTTAAGAAACCTACGGAGCTCTGCGCTGTGTCTGTATGAACTGGAAGGCCGCGCTGTTCACATGCCGAATAATATTCAAAGGATACCTACTTTGCCCTAGAAAATGTGAAATGGTGGTGATAGCGGTCGCGGCATTGAGTTAAACGCTGAGTATCGCTCAACCTATAGAAACTGCTTAGCGAGATATAATGGTCAAATATGGTTTGTAAACCGTGGTGATATACTATGTGCATGATCAAACAGATTGGGGTCATGCAACGTAATGCTCGTGAGTGCGTTCTCACAAGGCCGTAAATGCAGAGCCTGGAGTTTATTCTCTAGTGCAGTGCCGACCGAGATTGGGTACCAGTAAATGATACTACACAGTTAGAACACTCACTAAGTGATGCTATTGCGGCAATAAAGCCGGGTATACTGCATCGCCAAACTTAATGAACAATGAACAATGATTTATCACGGGATGAAAGCAAGTGCTTGACACGTCCCGTAGGATGGTAGAGGTGAATATGATGAAATCAAATTATGTCTGGGTCGTCTATCGAACGTCTGCCAAGATGAATAGTTTGATAAGTAAGATCAGTGTAAAATTAAAATAAATTATCGAGCGTAAACGTTCAGAAAGACACCGGGGTGCAGTGACCATTGAGGTAAGGAGTGAGGAAAGTAGAATATGGTCGCTCACTTAGGTTCATTTGATGCATAAATGCAGTTGAAAAGCATGCTTGGCGTAATGCACAATAGGAGAGTTTAGGTAACGAAATGTTGGGACCTATGTGCAACATCTAGTCGCTTTTTGAAAACATTCAATGTAGGAGAGGATACAGCTGAGCCTGGGTGTGCGTTCCAAGGTTTGCAAACCCGAAGGGAAAAGTAATTCCGTCGACACTCTAGACGGCTATATAGTTCCTTCAACTTTAAGCAGTTACCCCTGAGCTGCATGTTGTGGCTGTTTCAGCAAATGGCGGCATACGTGGGTGGGGTCACTCAATATCTGATACGCTAATATGAGATCGCCGCTCAGCCTTCTATAGCGCCCGCGGAAAATTCCCAGCAACTTCAGCCTTCGGTGGTAAGAGTGATAGTGCAGGCCCTTTACATTCTTTGTTGCTCTTCGTTGTGGTGCATCCATTGCTTCTAGGTCACGCTTCAACCAAGGTTGCCAAGCTTGGATAGCGTATTCAACATGCGGGTACACGTAGGAATTTTGTATCATTATGAAGATCGATGGGTCATATTTCCCGAATGCCCTTCGCAGCATGCCGACATGCTGGTTGCCTCTTTTCGCAGCTACCTCAGCCTGTTTTGAACAGTTGAGATCGCTCTGTAGGATCACACCAAGGTCACGTTCCTGGGAGCTATTCTGCAGTCCTTTGGTCCCAAGTGAATAGGTGTAGTTATGTCTATGTCGTATTTGCACAACGCGACATTTGTCTACGTTGAACGGTAGGGCCTTTTGAACTGACCAGTTCGACACTGTGTTAGGATCGCACTGGAGCCTTTCATGGTCGTCCGGTCCTCTAATCCTTCGCCATATCTTGATATCATCAGCGAAAAATAGGACATCGGAAGTAATTGATCTCGCCAAATCGTTAATGAATAGACGAGATCCAAGAACCGAGCGTTGTGGTACTACACACGCCACACCGATTGCATGAGAAAATGATTCTCGGACTCTCAACACTAGCCGTAGTTCTTGTGGAAAATTGTCAATCCAACTCAGGATTGGGTCGACAATGGCGTAATTCCGAAGCTTCTGATGAAGAATGCGATGGTTAAGGCGATCAAACGCTTTTGAAAAGTCCAGGTAGATGACATCGGCCCCTACTCCATCATCAACAGCTTCAGTCCAGCTATTACGTGCAATTAATAGGTTAGTATTTCACGAATGCTTTTGACGAAAGTCATGTTGCTCTGGGGATATTAAATTGTGGCTTTCCAGGTATTGCATCCACGCATCTGCGATGATTGATTCCATCACTTTGGATAGTACGGGAAGCAGTGTTATTGGACTGTAGTTGGCAGGATCAGTGCGCCTACCTCCTTTATGGATAGGAGTGATGACCCCTCGCTTCCATACTGGTGGAATACAGTTCTCATCTAGACATGGCTGAAAGAAAAAGACATCGCTGAAAGAAAAGACATCGCTGATGACTTGGCGGGTATGAGTTATTAATGAAGTACAGGAATAAGCAACAAAAGTCGCTGGAATTTTTCACGATTTGTTTAGACATCCTGACATAGCCGATGCCCACGAGCTTCGGTACACCACAAAAGCGCTGATACCAATCAAGTGCATCCAGAGAGATATTAATATGAAGTCGTGGACAAAGGTTGTAGACAATTAACATACATGGTTTTCCCTCGTTTCTGTGCTTAGCGAGCAGCTAGACTTTGTTTTCGCCGATGAATCCATTCCGGGGTGGCATGTTCCACGGGAAGTTGCAAAACGGTGACAACTAGACCGGGCACAACATAGGCGCAAATAAAGGTGGTTACCAACCCACAGAAGGGGGCCGTGTGTAACTTTGTTCGCCAGGCAAGGGAACGCGGCTGATCGAGCATTGTTAAACATAGCTCACTTATGATGAAAGCGAAGGCCAGATACTATCCTTAACTTATGGGAACAGTTTTCCAGCATATGAATGAAAACTCTGCACAATAGTTACTTTTGATTCGCTGCGTTGGTCAGAACAAAGCAAAGGGTTGCGATGCCCATAACCAGTTTGAAATGCACCCATGGCAGTACAGCGTCCGATAAAGTGGTAAAAGTCTGAACGAAACAATTGCTAGTCAACATATGCGGCTGAAATACTGTTGCAATCCCATGGTGATTATCATGAATTCTTAGCGGGATATCGGGGTGGGGAACAGTCGAGGAACACAGAAACGTGACAAGGTGATGAATGAGGCAGCCACTAAGAGACAATGTTGCAAACCCATAGGCGAAATACAAGGTCACCATGCAAAAGGTGTATATTTGCTGAACAACATTTAGGCGCTTGACGCATATCAAACATGACTGTTGGAATGACATGATACTTTGCAAAATGACGGTAAATGATATTGTATTCCTAGTTATAGGTTAATATAGATGAGAGTATTCACAACCCTTCAGCAATTTGCGTCATTATTTTTGATTATAATTTCAAAGGCGTTAGTTCACGTAAATATGTTGTAGCTTCTCCGTTCAGACAACAAAGTTTAGGGAACTGAATTCAATATCCCAGCACGTTTTGAATATGCAAGATGTAGGCGCATGCGCAACTGAATTTGGAAGGATGTTACAGGGGTCACAAACCCGGAGTTACAATTAAGATCGTAGACAGTCTAAAGGACGGTAATACTGGCTAAATTTGAAGCTGTTCCGTTTGGGCTTCAAAACGTGTTGGCTTACATCACTCAATATTGGGTCTACCATTGTAGCGTTCACTGAACCATCCGTGTCTCTTCAGTCGTTCTGTTAAGGAAGGTGGTGCAAGACGGTGGCTATCTTCTTTGCCTGGCGTAGTTTGAGCAAGGTTGCACTTTAACCAGGATGCCAAGGATGGATAGCATAATCGATTTGGGAGGTACTTAGATGTTCATCACGGGAGAAGGATCAATCTAAACTATCCTGTGCCCTTGGCAAGAGACCAACATTATGGTTCGCTCTTGCTAAATAAGACTCCAACTGTCTGAAAAGAAACCAATGTTAAAAACGTGATGATTGGTTACTTATTCTTTAAATATCTAATCAGTTAGGCATAGTATGGATTTCTACAGGCCTGGTCAGTTGCAATTTTCCAACTGTACCTTCTTAAACACACAAAATGTGCTGTTGATAATGAAAAGTCTGTTGCAAGAATATCACTTCAGCGGATTGCACAATTTAGATTGTAAAACTTGTTACAATTTCGGACAGCTTGTATTTGTTTTATCTTCCGACCACCTCGAGCAACACACCATGAAACCTAGTAGTTAATTTATGCTGGAAACACAGTTTCTAGCACTACCTACAGAGTTGCTACGCACATATAAAGTCTGCCGAATGGACTGGAATGCATTTAAGGAAATAATCTGAATTATGATTTAGATGTCATCATTCTGAACCAATAAGTGAACTGTCCGCCAGTGATTCTCTCAACAACGTTGTTACGTGTACCAATGTACTGGCACCTGTGGTATGGAGCCGCCCACTTACGTAATGTGGAAAACATACGCATCTGAACGAAGGTGAAAACAAACTGAAAAAACCTAGGGCAGATTATCATAGGACTAACAAGTTCCTTACGCTACAATATATACAAAAACCATAGTAAAGCTATAAAGGCTGCAAGAAAGTATCGAATTAGCCAGCGAGACTCGGTAGTGAAAATATTTCTTTCTTGTAGCTAAACATCTTCAATATATCGCTAAACAACAGCTTCTATCCACCACAATGGAAGCATAGTATCATAATCCAGAAACACAAAATAGCCCGAGAAATGATATGGCAAGTTATCACCTTATCAACCAAACCCGTGCTGCCTATAAAGTTCTGAAATGAATAGTCTGGAGCAATCTTGTTTAATTTTTGACCCGATTTAACCTATCAACCAATTACAGCAATGCTTTCTTTTAATGCGCCCATAGGTTACTTGCCAGCTACATTTATTTGACCGTTACAACCATGATTTAAAACAAGCAGTTCCTCTTCTTCTTCTCACTGTGCTTTTCAAGATTTTAAGGGGAAATAAGTGTTTTAAATTTCTCAAACAACCTATTCCTCCTGATTCCATTAAACTACTTCATCGTATATTCAATCTGAGGTGCGAGATTGCTTGCATACCTGTGGAAATGAGTTTCTTGTCAGGTTGGATCGTCTACTTCCTTATCCTCGTATCGTCGCAATAAGCTTAAGCCTTCTAGATCTAAGCTCACACGCATCGCATCTGCGCAGCTAAATACCTCACGAGCCGGGCTTTGTTGCATATTAGAAAATCATGCACGCTTTCTGCCCGTAGGTGAAATCTTCTCAGTCTGATTTCGTATTATATACACCGAATTTGTAAAGCGAATACCGATCGTAATGAAATGAAAAAAACTAGTGCGGCTCGAAAATCATTGATAAACAACCAAGATGAGGAACCATGTACTCGTGACCCCAGTAAGTATATGGGGAATCTGTCAAATGTGGAACTTGATACACTACAGATAGGAGGTTTGTCTTTCGGGTTAGACAACATAGTGGCTCCTACACGATTGAACGGATTGTTTATTAAGGCTGTCTGAGAATCTTTTTGAACAGTTGAAGTATCTTCAACCCAATAATACCGACATGCTTATATGCTTTGAAAACAAACTGACCGATGTTGTCTATGAAGTAAAATTTGCGAAAATATAAGAAAAATGCGCGCTTACGAACAGACACCTACGAGAGTTATGTGAATTGCGCAATCTGGATATCACTGAAATGAAGCCGGAAAATGGTCCAGGTTGTGCAGTTATTAACAAAGAGGAATACATTGAGAAGATTAGAGTCTTACTCAGTTACAATAAAAACAATTTAAGCGATTAGAGAGGGTGGAGTATTTGACCGCTTCCGAATTCAGCATTATACATCACCTAGAAATGTGTCCTCAATTGCACACGATCGACAATGCTACTTATAAAAGTTTAAAGCCCAGTGCATCAAATACGCCGCATAAGAGCGGAGTGTCGCTCAGACGGATACTCTCGCTGACACACATCAACATACAATGGCTCGCTGGTTGCTTTATGTGTCTTTCCGCTAAAAACTCAGTTTCATCTACATTTTCTCAAACATTCCTTAAAATTTGTCGAATATCCTGATAAAATGAAATTGTCCGATAAGTGATGTGTTCTTTAGATGTGAAATCCTTGTTTACTCACCTTCCGCTACACCAGTAGCTTGACTACATCTGAGAAAGTCCATAAAGTTCTGGATTTTCGTTGCCGATATCGGTTGAATTATTGTGGAATGCATTACTTCTTTGTGAAGCGAATGTTGATTTCACTTCAGAAACATACCTTATCGTCAACTTGAGGATGTAGCTATAGGCAGTCTGCCGGTCCCAGAGCAATGGAATCTTCATGCTGATGATATATTTAAGCCTACCAAAAAATAGCACAGTTGTCCTATTACAAACGTTATATGGAAGGTAGTTTTGTTTTTGTTCAAAACTAGTGTAAATCACACAGCAAATAATGCGTTTTAACTTTTCGCATGTCAATTTGAGTGTTTCCTGCGAAGTTGAACTGCAGAAACGCATTCCATATTTATATCTTCTCTTTAGCTGCGGCTAGAAATGACTGAAAAATGTCTGTCGCGGGACATTATCTGCTCTTTAGCAGGTTAACGCCAATGCGGCGAAACTGAACGCATGTGAAGTCCCAGTTTAGTTGCACCAGACGAGTATGTTTGACCGATTGTCTAGTTGATAAACTAAAGCTATTTACCAACAAGATTATCACCAATAGCTTCCCATGGAAATTTATCCAGAAGCACATAATATCCTTGAAATTAAATTTGCTGAACCTACTCTGGCTAAGAAAGGTTAATCTTAAAGCTCACATTTATGCGTGATATTGCTTATTTGATGATTAATGGAGTCTGATTACCGCCACACAGAACATTACTTTGTTGCCAAAGTTGTAATCATCTACCCAACTCATAAGCTGGCTTTGCCTCCACGATAGGAAACCCAGCCTAGAGAAGCCAATTCTCAGTGCCAATAAGAGTTCATTTGTAATTGTATAGCTAGTTAGATAGGCTCAACCAATAGATCATTGAGTTCCCGAATAAAGAAGCATTTACAAAAATGGGTTCAATGCGGGATTATTCAGCAAGCCATCACACGTCAGACTATGTGTATACGCAGGCCGCCGGCATCTTTGACGCACAGACTATTTCAGACATCGGGTCACCCAGGTCAACAAGGCATTTAGGAGCCCGCGTCGCAATAGCAATTCACGGTTCCAATTTGCCGAGGCTATTAACATTAATCTGACTAAGCCAGTTATTTTGTACAAAACGGTTTATCGGTCAGTCTCAGCTAAATATGGTAGTAGAATAAAGTCACACGTTATGGCTAGTTGTGGCTAAATCCTAGTAGATGGGTAAACCACTGCTGCTGCTGCAGTGTCATTGGCTCATGTCCTAGAGGCCTCCTCGTAGCGACCTCAGGGTGGGAGTTGGGTTACGTCCTTCTCCCTACTAAGATCCAGGACATCAATCCGCATAAGTCGGCGAACGGATCATGTGCTGGGCCCACTGCCTTTCTGATGTACATTTAATCGAAAGCTTTGGCTGAGGACCCGAGTTGTTATCCAGTCAGGTTTGGGCGCCCTGCCGATATCCTAGTCCGTCCTTTTCGGAGGTTGGGAAGTAGTCGCTGGCCCTCTTCCTGAAAAGTTAGCCATGAAGGAAAACAGGTCTATGTTTTATAAGCCCACAGCTTGATTGGTGTAGAGCACGAGCACCACGCATTTTATCTGAAAGTAAATGGAACCTCCGGGTGTTCAATGGTTTGCTACTGCCCGCCTAAAGCCAGGCAACCCCTCATCAACTTGTTGCAAATCCACCGAAACCCACAAGCGTCTGGGCTTGGTCGCAAATGGGTATCAAACTTCGGTCGCAAAACATAAATGAATCGTTCCAGTACCTCGAAGACTGCCAGTGATGGCCGTCAAGCAGATCCCAATCTGTCTCTTTAATCACGTTCCCAAACTGGATCTGCTCCCCTCTGTCTTGTGGGTCAGGTTATTTAGCCAAAGTCTCCGGGCGGAGGCCCCCAAGCAAACATCCGAAGCCCATCCGACAAATCCAGTACGATTTCTCACCAATGCAATCGTATGCCTGGGTGCAAATCACTCAGCATCGGGTGCAGGAACGTGCATACTCTACTCGACCGGAACCCGAGTGATCGCCCCGAGCGACGCAGTGTACTGGTCGCGATGGAACTGGCAAGCTATCACATCGATATTGCGGCGCTCAATTAGACTCGCCTCGCTGAGCAAGGTAAGTTGCATTAATCAGGTGCCGGTTACACACAGTAGAGAGGGAGCAGCCCAAGTCTGCCATCATTTAGCTGAAAAGACGCACTGGTGAAGGGGAAACCAATCTTCGTATCGTAAATTTTCGAGTGGTTTCCAACAATCCGCGAATCAGGATTAACAGGTTGCTAACACTTCAAGCACGCCCGGTGGCTCTTGCTGCGGCCTGCGAGTAGCATACACAAACTTTTGCAGTATTATGAATAAGCGTGATGAGCTTTGTTGTTTCGTTGCGTCTTAGCGGCCAGACGTAGTGGGACTAGCAGAGACATGGCTGCATGCAGAGTTATACACCAAGAACTTGAATTCAACAGTTACGGGTCTTTCTGATGCATTAGACTATAGAGTGCCCACGGTGGTGTCTTACTTTACATCCGGGCTACCCTGCGTGTGAGACTTGTAAGCACTTACCGAAGTGACGATGGTCTGTGTGAGTTAATGTGGTGCTCTATCCGACTCAAGCGCGGAGAACTGTTTGTGGGAGCACTTTATGGCAGTCTCCTGAGTCGTTGGTTGTATTGGCTGCCCATTCTTCGGACCCACATGAGTCATCCACACATATGGGCGAATTTAACTGTCCACGAATTCGATAGCCTGGTGTGCATTTGATTCCTAGACATAGTGAGTTTGAAGTAAAGTTTGTGGATTTGCTACTCGAAACGGGTGCATCGCAACACATATGCCAGCCAACACACATATCAACACGTTCAACCTCGTCCTGTCTCCACCTGATGTTAACGAGCAACGAACAGCGAGTGCGTGAAGTTAGGATTCTGGAGCCCATGGCTACGAGCAACCACTCAGTACTGATAGCTGATATGGAATAATATTTCCTGCATTCACACTCGCTTCAACTAGCTCCCAAATAGTGGAAAACGGACTTCCCTGTTCTAGCTCGAGCTGCGAGCCAAATGGATTAGTCTCTGTTACAAGCTGCATCTGTGGAAGATTGTTGGATATCTATAAAAGAGAGATGGACATCATTGTGTTCCCGATTTGTGCCATTGATATGTCGAAAGGTTGGACCGATTATGCCTCATTGGTTTGACAAGGAGTATGGAAACCTGGCTCGGAGATGTCGCAGACTTTGGGAAAATTCCTCCTCTCTGGCTCTGCCAATGATTACGAAGGGTGTAAATATCAGCGGAACCACTGCAACAGTGCAAAAAATAATAAACGACAACAGTTTAAAGAGCAACACGCATTAGCCTCGAAGACCGCCCCAAAGAGAATCTTTTCTACATGGAGCGACGCATGAAGGCCGGCAAGTGATATGCCAGTGCTGGATGGCACGGATGGCCAGCCCCTAACCTCCAGCACTGAGCGTGCGTCCGCTATGGCGGCGCAGTTCGCTTCTTTATTTGCGAATAACCAGGTGCTTGTTCCCAGATCGACGTGCACCGCTTTTACCAAACTCGACAGTCTGGATTGCGGCATTGAAGAGGTAGCTCAACTACTCGCCAAACTTGACGGCACCAAACCTGCCGGACGTGATGCGTTCCACCAACCGGTTCTCAAGTCCCTTTCATACATCCTCTCTCCTGTCGTGACAGACCTTTTCAACAGGTCGCTGTCCGATGGTTTGTTGCCGGTTGACTGGAAATGTTCGGTGGTGAAGCCTATTCCGAAAGGCGGCGACCCTAGCAAAGTAAACAATTACAGGACAATTTGTCTAACACCTATTTTGGTAAAGGTTGCTGGGAAAATCGTGAAGAAGTGATTGCTGCAGTTGCTACAGTCAAACGAAGTCCTGACGCCCGCACACACAGTTTTATATATGGTCGCTCATGCATTACGAACCTGCTTGTGACGAGGCATGAGTGGTTGAAGGCAATAAACAAGGGGAAGTCCGTCGACGTGATATTCATCGATTTCAGTAAAGCGTTCGACAAGGTCTGTCATAAGGTTCTCCTTCACAAACAGCATGTGTGGTGTCGGTGGCTCACTTCACCGGTGGATTCGCGACTTTCTTGTTGGACGAAAGTGGAGGGTACAGGTCGAGGACCATCTAACTGACTAATACCCCTCTACAAGTGGCTTGCCTCAAGGCACTGTGCTGTTTGCGTGGCTTTGGGTATGAAGACCAGGTGCGATAAACTAGGAATCTACACCTTGTCCTACCGTCGGGTGCGAGTCGAGCTAATTATGACCTACCGTATTCTACATATGGGTGACTTCCCCATACTAAGGCCATTGCTGCACTTACGAGG
The DNA here is from genome assembly GCA_944474145.2 of Dicrocoelium dendriticum. NCBI lineage: Eukaryota > Metazoa > Platyhelminthes > Trematoda > Plagiorchiida > Dicrocoeliidae > Dicrocoelium > Dicrocoelium dendriticum. Next base: position 225,516,569 of record OX104064.1, read on the forward strand.
GCCATGCAGCACACGCGGACACAGATACAAACTTGTAGTGCCAGATATGAAATATGTTCACCGCCCACTGCGCTTCGAACGTAGAGTGGTAAACATTTGGAACAGTTTGCCTGAACATGTGATTGACGCAACATCTGTGCAACAGTTCAAAACGTTGTTAGATTTGTATTTTGCCACTAATGGATTCAGAGAACGGCTGCACACTTACGATGAGATATCACATTTGTGAATCCTGAAATATCGTAAATCGAATATTTTAAATATTACACGGGGAAGAGAATAATACTCGCGGTTGACTAATTTTATAACTTTTATCACCATATTTCGAAAGATTTGTATATAATTCATTTCTACTTGCTCTATAATACAGTATTCAGTATTCAACATTCAGTATTCTATTAGGTTTGCAAAGCCGCCTCAACACTATGTTATACATTGGGTCGGATTTGCAATATCCGAGCACCTCCAAGACCAGCTGGTGTAGAAACCAACAGCAATCAGTGCGCTACTGTTGACTGTTTGCCTACCAATCGGAAGAGGCAAGTATGCCAAACTTATAAGCACCACTTTTTATCCTGATGACACGAGTGATCGATTCTACACTTGCCTATCCTCCGTGATACGGTCTGTGCCGAGAAGCGACCGACTATTTCTACTGGGTGATTTCAACGCGTGCATTGGGCGTGATGAATCAGTGTGGCCAGATATTATGGGTCCGCATGGCATTGGTTCAGTGAATGCGAACGGTGACAGGCTGCTCTCACTGTGCGCCACTCACGGCCTGACGATCACCAACACTCGGTTTGCACTGATTGCGAGTGATGTAGCAACATGGACGCACCCTCACCTGCTTGACTATGTCATCGTACGTCAGCGTGATATGCGTGAAGCGCATATAACACGTGTACTGCGCGGAGCTGATTGTGGCACTGATCAAACATTGGTGCGGACCCAACGGTACAAATATTTTAGTAAATCCATGTATTGCCCTTATGCCGTGAAGCGGTAAATTTAACATTATCACCCTCGATACTGTGGCGAAACGTACTGAGCTGGGGAAGGCGATGGCTGCAAGCCTGTGTGATGTGGCATGCAAAGCCACAATAGACGAACTGTGGCACCATATTCGCGAACGATCAGGTGGTGCGACCATAAGCGGCCTGATTGATTTTATGAGAACCATGTAACGACTGGGGCTTTGGCGTCGGATGAGGATGCAGCATTTGCTCCACATGTGTCAGACAGCGTGACTTGGGGAAGAATAGTCAGTTTCGCCAACTTCGACGGCTACTGACTAAAGAGTCCCCTCGGATCAAAAATGCATGATGGACCACGAGAGCGTGGCAGATGGAATACTACACGGAACGCCGCCAACACAAAGAATGCTTTGACTCATTATGGGTGTACGGACCGAGATTGGAGCCACTGAGGACGATGATCGTTGGTATTTCAGGCGCTACCTGCACACAGATTGCAGACATAATGCAGCTGTGGCGAAAAAACTTTACTTTTTTCTAGGAAAACCATTCAGTGATAGAGTAGTCTACCTTGAGCGGCCTCAAGCAGCACAATGTGAACACGAGTCTGGAAGACCTGCCGACACTGGATGAGACGCAGAGAGCAAATGCTCAACTACGCAACTACAAATGTGCCGAGGCCGAAGGGATCCAGCCTGAATCATTGAAACGCAGCGGACCCGCGTTTGTGACAGCTCTGCACCTCTTGGAGTAACGCGTATGAATTGAGGAGGAGGTGTTTCATGAGCTGAAGGCCGTCCTTGTGCTACCATTTTATAAGGGCAAAAGGAGCAACCAATGTTGCAGGAAGTATCGTGGCATCAACTTGCCTAATTATGTAGGCAAGGTGATTGCTCGAATCTTGCTCAACCGCCTCTTCAGTCAGTTTTTGGAACTTAGGGTGGCGGAAGAGCAGTGTGGATTCCGTTCCTGTCGCAGCACTATAGGTAAGGTGTTTGCGGCTCGTCAGCTTCAGGATAAGTGCATAGGACGACACAAGACGTTGTACGCGCTTTTTGTTGATTTTACCAACAAAAACGGAAACGGAGAACCGTGAGGCGTTGTACCTGGTTTTGGGTAAGTTTGGTTTCTCTCTTAATTTTTAAGTTTAATTGAATGTCTGCAGAGTGATTTGCGGACGAGGGTGCAGCCAGGTGGAGAGACCTCGGATGAATTTGCAGTTGGCTTTTGTGTGAAGTAGGGCCTCGTCTTTGTTACTGCTATACGTATTATATCTTTTCATTTTAATTAGGTCTCGTGCTTCGATTCGGCATGTGCTTAAGTTGTTCGTGTGGAGCACCATATTGATGGTAGGTTGCTGAACATCCGTGGTTTCGGTTCGAGAGATCAAGTCTGTGAGACACCAATCCACATGTTGCTACTTACTGACGACTGTGTGTTATTCGTGCATAGCGCAGAGGAGTTGCAACACATGAAGAGTGCACTGGGTTCGACAGCGGCCAATTCGGGGTATCCCTTAACACAAGCAAAACTGCCTGCTCTTTCAGCCTTCACCAGAGGTACAATCTTGCAAATTGCCGAAAATCAGCATTGGTGCTGAAGTATTGGGAACCACATCCCGCTTCTGCTACCTTAGGAGTGTGATGTGGACTGACCAGCAGCTTCACAGCAGGTTTCGTATCCGCTTCTCGAAGGCTGTGGTGGTATTCGAGAAGCTAGATTTTTGATTGTGGAACAGTCATCAACTTGGCATTGGCACGAAGCTGATGGCATAAATATACATGGTGCTGTTCGTTCTTCTATACGGTAGTGGAACGTGGACGATTTACCGGCGGGATGTGTGATATCTTGAGCGGTTCCATCAGCAGTGGTCGCGACGTATTCTGGCCATGGATGGGGGGCAGATTTGCGGACACGGAAGTGTTGCGTCGAAGTGGAATGTATGCAGTAGACTGCATACTTTTGCTGAAACATCCGAGGAAGCTCTGTCATGTGAACCGTATGGATTCGACGCGGATACCGCTATAATTATTATACGGTCAGCTGAGTGTCGGGAAACGGCATGTGGGAAAAGTGAGGTTACGTCACCAGGACATGAACAAAGTGTGCCTGTCACATTCTAATCTTGATTGCAGGTCAAGATGAATCGAAGGCGGTTGATCGGCGTGCATTGCGTGATCTGATCACCAAGGCAGTAGCAGAAGTGCGGGAAAATGATCTCAAAAATGAAGATAAGAAGCGGCAAGTGCTGATGTGTTGTACTCTGTCGAAATCGAACTCATGGTGCTGTAGCACGTGCAGTCGCGAGTGCCTGAGCCAGGCAAGACTAGTGAGCCATGAGTGAGACCACTTGAGACCACCACCGAAGCGACGACGGGCTTTGCAGAGAACTTAGGCAGAACCTGCGCAGCATTTTTAGGTACACTGCACGCGAAATACTAACAGCGTGCTTGTACACCAAGTCTCTTTATTTCACGTGGTGGGTTTACAGATTTGTCCTAACGTTTTTCTTTCGCATATGAATCTTTATACTTACTATCTTCTATAAACTTGCACACGCCGCTAAATGTAATTGTAATTAATTTGGTTGACCTTTATGCGTTTGTGGCATTCCTAAAAATGTAGTTTCTGATATTTTGAAATTATCGCGGTTTCATTCCTAATCAATTTATGTGTATGCAAATTTATTTAAGAGTTATGCCGTCGTATGGGCATGTATTATTCGATTTATTTATTTAGCTATTGTTGTTTTAAGTCACTGGATGTTGTCGATATCCCCGGTTGTGGCTATGCTGCATGTGCATGTTGATAAAGTGCCTACCTGTATATTACCCACCACCTCCTCCATGCTGGCTCTAGAAGACAGTTGGTCGTTGCTGGCAGGGACGGCGTGCATGGTCCTTTTGGCCGTGCTAATCTCGAGGATGTGTTCCATGCACGCAGTGTGGAGCGGACCACAGTCCAAGCAACGATGTGTGTTCTTGATTCACTTAACTACAGCGTGTTTGTGTTTGCCTTTAAAGGGTCGTGGGCCCGCTCCGTTGATAAAAGTTGGCTCCCATTCACATGTCTCCCGATCTTATTACTTCTGGTATACACTGGACATAATGTGTGTGGATGAAAGTGTGGGTGGTGCAGCGCAAGCCACCCGTGGTCCCTGTGTAGGCGCAGTCTTCCTGTGGCTGGCCAAAGGGACATGCAAATCCGAAACCGGATGCCGCCAAACACGTACACAAAAGCTGTTGTATTAAATTACCTGTTATCCTTATCAGCACTGATGAAACAACACGAAATACATGCATCTGCCGAACAACAATGATTAACGTAGGAATGGCGCTAACCATAATTGAGTGACTTGGCAAACAGGAGGTTGACGTCAGATCCTCAACGGGATTTCCTGACCCTGGTTTGTAAGAAGTGCGGAACACAGCTTAAGGACCTATAACGGTTTGGTCTAACGAGGTCTGATTTTCCTGTACCCATCAACGGCGATGCCTCCATCTTCTCGGACAACTGAGCTATCAAGCCTAAACTGTGCCTAGTTAGATTGAAGTAATCCATCATCATTCATCGACAGAGACCATTGAGATTCTGAGCAAGCGGTTAAAGCTGACTGACACATCTATAAGTAAAACGAACACTACTGCAGTTATATCTCACGTACGCTTCTTGTATCGTTTTCGCCTAGCATACGTTCTACCCCGATTAAGTATTGGCATCATAACCAATCGCAACAAAGTAGTCCGAAGTAAATCATAATATTTTATATACATACATTTGAAAGGAGTATGTTTCTGGTGCATAAAAATCAACGAATTATATGTACTAAATGACCATGATCGTTTTGCTTGTAGAACAGTATTCGCCGGCTGACACTGGATAGCTATTTGTGCACAGTATGCACCGAGATCGAGCTACATTCGCTGACGGCCACCGTTACACATCTTCCAGACAAGTTGGCCTGGTATTTGTAACTTAATTTTCAATAACTCATATAGGACGAAATTCAGAGTGTTCAAATGCCATGAATGCGAATAGTACTCCATTGGTCCCCCCAAACTGTGCAAAGATTACGGAAATTTTCTTTAGGTTACTTACGCACTGTTTGTACAGAAAGGGAAGTGCGGCATCCTGCAGCCGCCAAAGATTACTCAGTGAAACTTTTGCCTGCAGCTGTGGAATGACGCAGGTCTGCGACATTTCTTTTAGGGAGATGCTAACAATTATAATTAGTTACGTTAAAATATCAACTTGCCCATCAAATCCTCAGAAACAAAAACTTGTCCGAGAAGTTGTTGGCTTGTCAACCTAGCCCATGCTTGGAGCTGTGCGCCGTTTTCTTACCAGAACCGCTTCATAGTCGTGGATTAATAATACTTCAAACATGCTGCTTTTCTGCACCACGCAGACTGAAAGTGCCTCATCCGTAAACATGATTGAACGCACGTCCATGCTATCCACACAGGAGCGAGAAAATTCCCGACGCTTCTCTTAATCGCATGTCTTCAACACTTGTGCCTGCAATATACGACACCTTCGGAATTTTCGTTCCTTCATGATCCGACGCACAGAAGATGGTGTAATGGCACAATGTTAGGCGATTCTCTGAATGTTGTGATCACTATTTCTGTCTACTTCATCTTCAGCAACGCAGGCGGACACCTCACCTGGAGCGATACCAGACCGCCCGGTTCGTTTGGCTACGCACACAGTTCCAGTTTTGTAACATTTCTCCACCATTAGATGTACGTAGCGCGCGTAAACCCGCCGCATGGTGTAGTTTGTAGCTTTGTAGCGGTGAGCGTTTTCGGTTGCTTTTGATTGTCACACACCAACAAGTTGCAGAAGGACTACGTGTTGGGGCACAGTCGCGTTACTTGACGGCAGTTGCAGAGTGGGTTAATTCGTCTCTACTTACACATCGAAGAGACATGGATCGCTATGGGTAGCTTGTTGACCTACCTCATACTGGATATCCATCGATCGTGCAAAACATCAATCATTGCGGTAAATACATTTGTCACTGTCTTCATGCGGGTTGTTTCCTGCCAATCCATCGTTGTAACAATGGATTATACTCTCATTCTGGCCTGGCATTCCAGTATCGGTGTGATAACTCATGTCATTCTTGGTCCGTTTTTCCGTACAAAGTCTGTACACCAGTACGGATGATGTAGACTAGCTAGCCTGGTATTCTGCCACCAATGTAGTCGTTCATACCCAGGTAGCCGTGTGGGTGAAATATAGAGAGGCCAACATCGGCCATTAGACAGTTGGCAATTTAGTGAGCTCCCATGTCACCCAAAAAGTGCACCTTGTTCACCGAGCAACGGAGTAACAACGACGTTTCTTTCGGAACACACAGTATGTGGACCAGTTCGGCTGTAGCAGTTACTAATAATTTGACCTCCTTACGTTGACTATTTGGTGGTTTAGGAACCATTGTTGTTCAGATGCTTCGTTTGTTCCCAATACATGTGTACAGCTGGACTGCAATGTACGGAATACCGACCACCAAATCAGTGATCTTTACGTTTTAGTATACAGCATATGCTCTGAATATGTGTATATGTGTGTTTACTTCGGTTATCATCATTTACGCGTAGGGGATTACCTAGGATAATACGGGTTTATAAAGCTCCGCTCCAGCGAAATAGACGACGATTTATATTCAAACTCACTCTCCTGTCAACGTATATAGGTAGAACTTTTCTTGGAAATTATTGTGAATATTTGTAGCTTGAGGCCTGAAGCAGAGAATTTTCCTGTTCTTCGAGTCGGGCATTACTGTTGCACACGTTTCATTACCAAACACGGCAGATATTCTTTGAGGCTATGATGTCCTCATTCGCGGTGTCTCGCAAACCAATGCCAGATCCGAATGACTACTGAATTTTATCTGCACCGAATATCAACGTTCAATTGGTTCACATGAGTCGGTCGAGTGATCACGTCTTCTCTTTGTCGATCTGGTGCTTATTATTGGCTTAATCTGCAGAGCTGGGTAGACATTCTTTAGCTTCCGTTTGTTTGTTGATTGTGTTCCGACCAGAATGCCAAAGACCTTGCAACCCACGCATTCTGCGGTTTCTTTCTCTGCTAAGTATTTTAATGTTTTCCTTATCAAACTGATGGTCATCGGCTTTCATGTGTACTGACATTAAGATTTTCTCACGGTAACGGCGGAAAGCCAGACAATGCTCGTGCAGCCTTATTCCAAGTTTCCTTCCAGTCTAGCACTGTATCAGAATCGGATAACAATTTTCAACGGATGCTGATTACGATACTCGCTTACAGGAACAACAAAAAACACCTACTATTGCTGAGTAAGAAGAAGAAGGACTGAGTGAGGTAGATTTGGAAATCACAATAATTCCAAAGGAAGATGAAGCCAGACATCTTGCAATGCAACCGAAATTATTCGTTGTGTAAAATATGTCATAACATATTAGTAGGGTGACTTATGCTGATTACGCTTCGTTCAGTGACTTTTTGCGATAAGGGAAATAAACAAAGAATGAATTTATCTTCAAAAAGTGGTTTGACTTAGAATTACACACTACGTTGTAATTTATTATAACAGTGTACGTTTGAACAGCGTTTGCCACCATCTACGACCTCGTCTGATGTGTTCGAGAAGGGTCAGGAAGCAAATAACATAAATACTATATTACTTACAAAGAGAAAGTAGGTTACGCTAAGCTTTCGCAGAGAAAATCTGTTTGATGGCCACCTGTATATATTCATCACCGATCTACTCCCTTGAGTGGTTAACTTACGGAGGTTTAACAGTATTTACCTAAATGTTTCTTCATATTTTAGCTAGTCAAACGCAGGAGCAAATTTCGCACATGTTGAACGAAAACATTAGGATTGCGTCGTATTAAAAACCGGAATGCTGGAATTGGATATTGCCATTAAATGCAACCGAATGTCGCATTCAGTTTGCATTCGGTTCGCATTCGGTTTGCTTACCATGCCATCACCGATTAAGAGCATTAGCTAAAATGTTATTACCAACGAAGCAAGCTGATACAAAACATATCAGGTCTTATGCCTACATGAATACGTGTAATGTATTAAAAACAACCCAATTAGTGCGGAAATAATTGATCATTAAGGATGTTACAAAATTAGCGAGTCTGAAGAGTAAATACATGTTGTTGATAGAATAGGCAACAAGAATTGAGTTAGCGTGAGAATTTGCCTGACCTTGTCGTATGACTCGCTGCCCAAGCACATTGCTCTACGGTTGTGTGGTTGATCCTACAATTTCGGCCGAATATACTTAGTATATCAAAGCATTATTTTATTAATACTAGCTCTTAGTATTAATGCCGGTTACACAAACTTTAAGCATTGGCTTTGTATAGTTATGTGAAAATTCTAGGCTTGTACATTCATAAATGCAACACAGGCGAAATATCGAGATATTGGTGTCATAAATATTAAACATTGCTCCTCCCGGAGACCTTCAATTGTTTTGCATGCAATATTTCGCTTCATAACTGTGCTATCAACCCGCTGAGCTGAATAAAGTTTCTATTATTTTATATCAACTTATATTCGGCCAGTATAGCTCTACTGGTTGAATGACTGAGGTAGGTTAAGAAGTCGATAAGCAGACGAAATGCAGTTTCAAAAATTTCAGCTCATGTAATTTGCGTAGAAGAATTAATCAAAGAATACTGCTGCATACCTCCTGCGGACATCTGTTTAACTATGTTTACTGTGCCGACTAGAACTTACGCATTAGTAGGACATAATATATCCGTTTCGACACCCATCTCAATTACGTGGGAGATACAAGTTTTGGTAATTCATAAACCGGCTATTACTTCCTGTTGACTTGACCTGAAAATTTCGTCGCACAAAGCTGGGTTTCGACGACGCGCAATTCAAATGTCTTACAAATCAAATTGACCTAATGAAGATACGGAGATAATTCACATAATATTCTATGCATATTTAAAGTGTATTTTTGAAAAGATGTTCTTTGGTGTACTAGATGTAGCATCCATATTACCGTTCGTCGTCGTATAGTTAGCATAAAAGAGATTCGACTGTCTGCGTTTTTGACTGTTTGACGAACTTTCACTATAAGTTGTAGCGGTAGGAGTATTACTTTGTCTACTTTTCTGTGTGAAATATTTTCCAAATTTAACCAGTCGGGTACAGAAGTCTCAGTTGCACAGATTTAAGTAACATGCAATATTTCGGTTAACAAAAAAGCTAATAGAGCTATACAACCTGATTTATTCATAACTCAGCTAAATTACCTATATCTAAATATGCTTCATGGATAAAATTTAATTAATAAGATAAGGACATACTTTTAAGAACTTCGATTGTAAATACCTATAGTGAAAGAATAGATGAATATTTTCGGCTCCTGTAAATTCCACTAAACTCTAGTGTTTAAATCTTTTGGGCACTACAGCTGCCAATTTTAATTTAATATCAAGTTCCCTTCTTGCATTTTGATCTACCTTTTCAAAAGAGAAGTCCACAAGCGTTAAATTATTATTTATGCGCAAGGTAGCTGCAAGCAGGTCTTCCCGAGGTCAGGAGGATAATGGGATTAAAACGTATGATATCCCATGAATTTAAGGTATATTTGTTGGACTTGCCGTGCAGGTCAAGCGAACGGTACGGCGACGACGTTATGTCACAGACCTTGTCTGAATTAATGATAAGTAGTTTGAAAAATCAAGTGAATAGTAGCAAATCCAGAAAAATATGATTTGATAACTGATATAGTTAGCGCATAGCACATCGCAAAAATTGTTACCTTGGTGGTCACTTTCTAAGTGTAACTCTGAGGAATTTATATTCGCAACATAAATCCGTAATTTTCACCGCAAGTACAACGAGCATCTTTTATGATATACTGGTTAGAAACATTATAATCTCCACAACATCCATAAACCAACATATTTTTTTAATAGCTATATATGCTGCGCTGGTTCAACGACCGTATATACGCAAAGATTGACAGCGATACAATAACAATAGTAATTCATCAGTGTTTCAGAATTCTATATTTTGTTGTTCAGTTGCTTTTCCAATTAGAAGAATATCAACACCCGATAAGTGACACATATAGTCAATTGTATCCGATATACCGTACGTAACTACAGTACTTCATCCATTTCGATCCGCAATTTAAACGATTTCACTCAAGAAGATATATCGATTTAAATAAAACTTTCATTTCCTAGTGCATTACTAAGGCATGATTGGAGATTCGGATAGAGAACATTGTAACGCTTGCTATAAAGTATTACTCAAGACGACAGTTTAGCAACAATGAGCACCTGATTATCATCAATTAACTTTAGTTCGGTACTATCCTACTATACATAAACTACTCCGTACAAACCCAAAATGCAAGCATACAGATTTTCGTTTCTGTCGGCAAGTCTAAACTTATCACAAGCTAATGGAAAAGTAAAATTTGCATTTGTTCCTGAAGAGGCACATTATTGTTTAGTAGGCTTCAAACGCGAACTAAAACGAAAACAAGCAATTCCAAAATCGCAAAATTGTTTGATACGGATATTTTTAAAATATAAGTTGCAAGCATATGCATGTGAATAATAACGGGGTTTTTAACGCAACACCAGCGAACCAAACCTAAATTCACCGATTAATTTAAATCGTAATTTATTAATAATACATATGTTTGGTTGGAATTTTTAAATCCAAATTTCAAGAGGGCTGAGATGCAAAGCTATTGTTGAGGCTCATTTCTTTCATGGATGCCCTCTTAGCTTAGAGATGTATTTGCACCAAAAATAAAATTTGCCACCATAAGGTACATTGCAATCGTGTAGGCTTTTCCATTTTCTGAGTAATGTATATTTATTACTCATAGTTTATGCAAGAAAGAATTCAACTTGCTTCTTAGAAATAAAAGGCAAATATACCGAAGCGTTTATCTCAGAAATATAGCCATTCTGTGCAACAGATATCTGGCAATACGCGGATGTATCTCAGACAATCACTGTCAGTTGCTTCGCTTACAGTCGCTGGATGTTACAAATTGAGTTTTACGACCAATTCACTTTCCGCTAGTCATCCGGATAACCAGACCCACACAGATTGCTGATGCAATTAAAGTTAATTGGTTCGCTCTTACAGGCTAACGAAAGAGATAGAGGATAAACATTAATGGCGGTTTTTGGAACGAAACCATTTCCCCGCTTATAGTTGGATAAAAGTTAGCATTTTAATTGTTCGGTCACGCATGCGCCAGTGATAAATGAGCACAACGCAGCGGCATGGAATATGAACTTCTCTGCAAATGAAGCTGCACAAATTAAAACAACAGTTTGCTAATGCATGGCCAGCGTTATTCATTCCAGACCAACTAGCGGTTAAATGCAAAATGCCAGCGAGTTTTTGATTATAAGTAGGCATCATCCTAGCTAGTACTTAATTGTGTTGTCACCGCAGAATTACAACTGAATCGGGTAATCAAGGCGTGTGAATAATTAGTGGTCTATTCGTTTCTACACAGACTCAAAGATAGTCAACCATGAATAAGTGCCAAATCAGGAATCGGATAAAGAATAACAGCCGGGCTCGATGGCTTTGCTTAAAGTTAATAAAAATAATTTAACAAAATCGCTGCACATTGGGACTTGCTCTTAAGCTTGTACCTATTTTGAAATATCCTCAGACAATATTCCAATAAATTCCAGGTACTTTCGCAAAAATAAAGTATGCTACGTCTGTTTGTTTTAGAATATGAATTTGCGACTAATATACTTGTGCTACTTTCAATGTTATGTCCGTGGTCAATTGCAGCTATTCAGTTCAAAAGTAGAAATAGTTGAAAAACACCAGCGTTTTTCTTCTTGTTCGGATACTGCAAACGTGTTACAGCTGAATCTACTAGCATCTGTTGGGCATTAATGAATTATAATTGCTTTGTTTTGCTTAAATTAACAAGCTTTGTTATGTCGCCTGACATTGGAACTATATATAAAAGAGGCATAAAGGTTGATTCTTCCTCGACCTGGGCAACCAGGAAGCTCAGTGCCCACAAAACACACGGAACTCTGCTTCCAGTCCTCTTACTCTCACTTGTTGTTGTTGTTACTCATGTGTTGAGCCACTCTGCCAAATTTTTATTGCACAAGTGTTAAATACATACGTACACACATAAAGGTTGATTACGCATGTTTCCACTTCGAATCAAGTTGGAACGCGGAGACTACACTGTTTTGGATACTGTTCACTCTATCCATATCAGATTATCATTTCGTTGACTTGTGTTCCGAAAAATGCGTACGATTTAGTGAATTCTAACATAGCAATACTTCGGAAAGAAATGAACAATGAACAGTGATTTATAACGGGCACAAAAGCAGGTGCTTGACATGTCCCGTAAGGTGTTTATCGTGACAAAAATTGATAGCGAAGGGATAATGGAGTCGTCAGTACAGGCGCTTACGGATGTAACTGCACTGTCGTAAAAAGGGAGTTTGCAATGAGAATGTACGCACACAAAGAAACAGGGGAGTGGTTATTGTTCACATCATAGGCGAGAAAAATAAAAAAAACAGCAAGGAAAACGCTTATTCGTGTACAACTATCTTGGGTCGACTGGATACAGAAATCCAGTTTCTATAGTAGGAGCGCTTATCAAATTACATGCAAGGCGCTGGGAATGACTCATTCTCGTGTAGGGTTATGGCACTATCCACTGTCTGTTGTGCATCATTGCCAGCAGCTGGCGGTCATGAGCTATAGCACGTAGTGTAAATGTGAAAGGGTATCGTCAAGGCGTTTTTTTAAAGGGATAGGGTGGGTGCGTTTATTGCATGTTCCGGGAGTGCGTTCCAAGTCTGTGCCACTCGAAGGGGGAAATAGTTTCGCCGACATTCCAGGCGGCTGTACTGCGTGACTAACTTAAACTGGTGACCTCTTAGCGAGGTGTTTTGACCGACTATTCGAAGGGAATGGCATGAGTGGTTAGGGTTTCTCATCATCTGGTACACCATTATGAGATCGCGCCTTAGACGCCGATAACTTCCACTGTATATTTTGAGGGTCTTCAGCCTGAGTGTTTAGGGGAGGTTGGTCAAACCTCTGACGCTTTTCGTTGCCCTACATTGTGCAATGTCAAGCGCGGTGAGATGGTGTTTGAGCCAGGGTTGCCACGCTTGGATAGCGTATTTCGCGTGTGGCCTCACGTACGCACTAAGCATTTTTGGAAAAACGAAGGGTCGAAATTCCCGAAGGCTCTTCGAGGAAGGCCGAGGTACTGGCTCGCTTTCTTATCTGCCTTTTCAGTTTGCCTGGAACAACCGAGGTCATCATGAACTATCACGCCGAGATCGCACTTGTGAGAAGCCCGCTGTAGAATTTGTGGTCCTAGGCGGTAGTTGTGCAAATTATTGTGCCGTATACTGAGAACTTTGCACTTGCTGACGTTGAAATGCAGCATGTTCTCGATGGACCAAGTGTGCGCTTTGTTTAGGTCCTCCTGTAACACTGTGTGATCCTCCACTGCAGCTATAGTGCGCCATACCTTTAGGTCATCATCAAACAGCAAACAGTTAAAAGATAACACACTTGCTAGGTCATTTATGAAGACATTAAACAGGCGGGGGTCCAAGTACCGTGCCTTGAGGTACGCCACACTGAACTTCGATGGATTCTGATAGGTTGCTTCTAACCTTCACATTCAGGTGAGGTTGCACGAGAAGGTCTCCTATTCAGCCCAGAACAGGATCGCCGATTCCATATTTCTGGAGTTTGTGTAGGAGAATGCGATGGTCTATACAGTCGAATGCCTCTGAGAAATCCAAGTAGGCCGCGTCGACTCCTTCATCAGCGTCCACAGATTCCGTCCAGTTTACACGAGCAATTAAGAGATTAGTTGTACAGGAGCGATTTTGGCGAAACCCATGCTGTTCCGGAACGAGAATATTGTTGTTCTCCAGGTACCACATTAATGCCTCAGCTACGATGGACTCCATGACCTTGGAGATCACAGGAAGTAGTGTTATCGTGCGATAATTTGTTGGTCTGCTACTTTTGAAGATAGGCGTGATGATTCCGTGCTTCCACATCGTGGGGACGTTCATTTCACTCAAACATCGTTGAAAGAAAATTGCTAATGTTCCTGCCAAACTCTTGGCAGCAACTTTCAACGCCTTTGCACGAATGCTGTCCGCACCCGGGGAGCTGAACTCGCGCAGAGACATTTGCCTATTCAATACTGCTGCGGAGGTGAACGAAATTTGATTAAGCACTGATGGCAGCGGTATCTGCTTAGGCAGGATGTATGATGATTGCGTGCTTTGGAAGGTACGGCCAAATTGTTGTCCAAGGATGTTGGCTGCCTCATGTGCGATTTGGGTTAACCCGCATGCTGTGTGCAGAGCAGGAATACCGCACTTAACACGGCGCATATTGTTTACGTGCCTGTAAAGCAGTTTGGGATTGGAGCGAAAGTTTTCCACTAGACCTGGTTGTTTCTTGAGTTTATCCTCCCGGACGAGTTTGACACAGTGGTTCCTTTGGATTGTGTAGTAGATTGTGTGTGTCTCAACGCAGTCATCTAATAGCAGTCCATCTCAGGAGTAGACGATGGTGGGCGGTAAACAATAACCAATACGCCAAGATCTTTCCCTCTCAGCCGGAAATTACACCAAATGGATTCCGTTACGTCTGTTTCCGGATCGTTTATCCGTTCGCATTGCATGTTGTTACGAAAATGACGGGTTACCTCACCACCCTTGCTTGTTTGATCCTTCCGGACAACGGACTTGCCTGTTAGTGCAATTTCAGCATCCGTTATCTCGCAGCGCAACCACGTTTAGGTGACAGCGATGAGGTCCCAAGCTGCAGACGCGTGTCGAAGTCTTAATTAAGCTGACCTGGTGAGTAGAACTTAGGCATTTGTGTACATGCATGAGAGCTTCTCGGAGACCAACAGTGTGTTCGATTGCATGGATGAAGCAAATGAGTTTACGTCGACCATTAAAGTGTCGGCGACTACTCGTTTTTTGGATGGGTTGCATACTCGCGAGAAGTATTTGATATATAAGCAGGTATCAGATGGCCCGGATCCCGGTGTTTGCTCGTGCTCTACTGTGCCCATCCGGATAGTATGGCTACTCATGAAACCTTCCCCGAGTCGCTTCCTACAGTTAGCGTTTTCATTAACATTCGTGCTTTACTGAGTTGTCATTAGAACGTGTTGGTGTTCCTGCTGATTTCGGACGAATTTCTGTTGGAAATCTGCAACGGAATATAATCCAGTTTGCTAGTAAGGTTTGTGCCATTTGTTCTGACTGTAACACAAGTTTTAACAGACTGGGACCGAAACTCTTATAGTTTACTGATAAGGGGATCCTTGTCAAAGTGGTGACCACCCTATTTTCTAGAGAAAGTGCCTCCCGGATGTAGTGCATTGTTCATGATTGTGCATTTGAGCATCGTCGGAAGAGAACTCAGTAAGCTCAGGAACACCGTGAGCAATCACTGTTTTCTTATCATGACTTGTTCTGTACCTACCTTTGTTAGCGGGATCTCCTGAACGTTCTTTCCACAGTATTTCGGGTAATATGCGCACTTCCTCTGAGTCGTTGCGGGGACGATTCGCAGACAGCAGAACGGCCTCAGTCTCGTCCGTCGAGTTTAGTGTTACCCGAAGTAGCCGCGGTTCGCCGTAGTGCAACGCGTTTGGGTGGCGCGAGATTCTTTTTCATGTCGTGGGATTAGCATGGACAGCGATCGACGTACAGCTGGAACCCCACTGATTTCGATCGTCCGTCAACTTACCCTTAATTGTATTGGATTTGAATTCGGGGACATTTGTGCATACAATGTTTAAGGACACCATGGTTGCGCCATGTGGCTAATGGTTTTGGATTTTGAGGCTGAGAATCCGGTTGGTTTTGTTGAATTTGTGAACGGCATTGGTGTGTGCCATCCGTGCTGCGGCAGTTTTGTTTTCTCTAGTCCGGGCACAAAGGTTACCGGTGTTCTTTCCGGTGTTTGCTTGGCGGCAACCGATGCGTACGTTTCCGGGTTGTTCACTATTGCTGGCTGACTGTAGCTTACAGTGTCGAGTGTAGCGAACAGACTACTAGGTGCAGCACACGGTACAGAAGTTGAGGCAGGCGCACTGCAGGCACTGTTTTTAATTATAGGAGGAAGAGAGAATGGAGTTGTTACTGCTGGAGGCTGAGTCGTTGGGGTTGGGTTGGGACGCCTGGCTCGCTTCTCCTACCTGAGTAGGGAATTCGGGGTGTCATTTTCACTCAAACGTGAAGATCCGTTTCCTCCCATGGGTGTAACTCGGTCGCCCCCCAGTTGCTCGATCGCTTCGGTTAAACTTTCACATCTCTTCAGTAGCACAGATCGACAGCTAACAAATGGAATATACTTGCATACTTGACAGTACCAAAACGCCTCTGCGGTGTTTTCTTTCGTTGACCCTTCCAAAGGCAGGTGGTAGATACCAGACCACTTTTTATCAATTTAGCACATGCTTCGCATTTGCTCTTCATAAGATACATGTTTTCAGTAGGGGTGCTGTTTTAATGTGTAGAAAGAGGATAGAGATAATGACGCACCGTTGTGTGGCGATCGTCCCTGGTTTGAGATCAGCCGGTCCTGGCGTGTCGCGGCCAGATGAATCACACGTTCTTTAGGGTAGATAGACAAGGTGCGTGCTATCAATCCAGCTGATAGAGGGTAGGCAGCGATGCGACGTAGGATTGAGACAAAGCAAGGTGACTTGGAAAATATTGTCTAATGACGACAATGATAATCCCAAGGGTGGATCAAATTGACGACTATCGCTTTGTAGAGCGATTGAAGGAATGGTAGTAAACTGATGGGGTGACTCTCATAAAGTCTTTAAAATAAGACCACAAGAGCTCTAATGCGACGAGAGAAAAAAATCCTCCGATAGGGTTGAAATACGGTTGACTTCAAAGTTGAAAGAGCAAAGTTTGCTGATGATCAGTGAATGATAGATCCAATAGATGAACAGTGTAATGAGGAGCTCGCGGAACCAAATCGAATGATGTTACGTAGATCTCTGTGAGAATAAATCCAAAGCTTTGGAGGAGAATAACGCAGTAGGACAGTTTTTTGCGACTGCTCGACAACCAAGATAATTCCGTGACCTACCAAGATAATTCCGGTCGATGTATTCAACAACGTCAACATGCATTAAGTTGGCTATGTCGCTTGTGAAGCCTAAAATGTGAGTTTTGTTGCAGATTGTGTGTTGTCTAAAAATACTCCCTAGATACGACAGGATTTTCATAGGTTGATGCAAAATCAATGTTTTATCACAAATCTAAGGGAGGGATATTTGTAAAAGTTCGGCACACTTAAAGAAAAGAAATTTTGGTCACAATTTCGATAATGAAGTATTTCCAAAGCGTGCCGCTCTTTAGTTGTGTTGATTAGTACAAACCATCTGTCACAGTTAATAAGAGATTGCAATGCTTCACTCTAGGAAAATTTTTTGAGTGCTTGCTTTTCAGTAACGTTTCGCTTCTGGAGACAGTCGATTAAGATGTGTGTTGCTGTGCACGGAATGAAGAACCTAGGTTTTCTCTTTATAACTAATGCGCATTTTCTCTGTACGGGTAGAGAGTATAGTTCAAATGATGATGATATCTTGGAATACCTGCTGGGTCCACTATTGTCGGACATTTTAATGGTGAGATTCGAAAAGCAAAATATAGACAGAGTTAAAGACGTTTAAGTGCCGTCGCCGTTACGTGTACGAGATGTTTCTTTTGATTGATGTACGCATCACCATCATAGATAACATCGACTACTTTATTCAGGCACATGCAAAGACGCACTTACGTGTGGAAAGGGAAACGATTCTAGGTTTCTATTTCTTGAGGTATTGATAGCTCGAGAAACAGGCGGTTCCGACTAAACTTAGCTATACAGTAACATCACATAACTTGGATAGTATACACAGCATCGTTACCCCGCGATGAAAGAGGTACTTGCTTACTTGTTTGATACCGCGAGTAGGTAAAATCTGATCCGTAGGAATGCTGGATGATAAACGTATGCTGCATGTAGTTATTTCTTAGCGCATTTAGTGGTAAAATGCTACAATGAGAGTGGAAACAGCAGATGACTAACAACTTCAGCGGCATGACAAGAAAGGGAACCACAAGCTTGGTGAAAATAAAATGGAGCGAAATGATCAATATCGCTTCGGTGGACTCAATACTCTGATTACACTGAGGCAGGCAGAAAATAGTCAACCACGATTTTGTTTTGCTGGTCTTGCAAGATTCGACGATGTATGTTGTCCGTGCATGCAGGTGGTCTAGGTCTCGTAAAGTTATTAAGTGAAGGCAACGTCAAGGTGCTTTAAACACACAGATAAATAGAAGCCAAAACAACGTATTTTGGGCTGATGAAGTAATCATAATACTTCCGTTCAAAGGAAATGCAGCCGAGGAAGGTTTATCGGGAAATCCGTCATCAGCAATGAAATCGATGTTCCCAGCAGCAACTCTTCAATGCCCGTTCTGCATAAAACCGCTTGTCCTTACACAAAACAATGAACGCTGCAGATGCTGATCGTTTCTGAGGTCATTATTGGATTTTAGTTAGTGGTGTTGACATTTTCAAACATATTTCTGATTTTAATAGCTTACTTTTAAATAAATTATTTTGTGGCGGGTTATACACTCGTTCCACTAATATTAATAATTTAGCTTAAAACCCGAATGTTGCTTGATTCGTACAATTAATGCCACCCCGACAAGCAAAAAATCTGCTTTTGTAAGCATTTCAGTTTAAACATGTTCCAAATATATGGGAAAAACTCATGACATTAACAGTTTTTTAATACACTGAGTACTAATTTATGTTTAGTAATTGTTGTCTAGCTTACAACAGACTTGCAGATTTCGATAAGCGCAAAATTCTTCGAGAGTTTCTTCTGAATTGGCATTATCGCGGGTGACAGTTCCAAAGATTTACGAACGTTTGCGATGTCAAAACTGCAGATAAGTGATTGTCCAACGAGTTGAATTATAATCAAAGAGACAGAGGTTTTAAAGTCTCACTTGCCCTTCTTCTGCGCAGTTTAAACGGCACGTGTTTCGATGGCAGTTTGATGCCTCTTAAAGCCAAACGAAGAGGGATTTCTTAATGATATGACCAGTTCTAGCTCTACAACAATTCATAAAACAGAAATCGGGATAAAATGTTATTGCGACAGTATTGCAGTCCCAATTTATCCTAAACTACCAAGGCCTCATGAATAAAAGCTTAAGCTTCACAGCGGTGAAGTGTTGTCGACAAGTTGCCGAAATGTACCAAATTTATATACGCGCCGAGCACTGATGGAAATACAGGCGATAGTTCTTGTACACAATAACCGTCAGCCACTCGTCACACACCCAAACTTTAGCCCAATTCACCTATTCACCACCTAATACTTTGACGGCCTTGGTACTGAATACATCTTGAGCTAACGCCTGGAAAACGTCCTCCGAATGTAAGGTATGAAAACACAAGCACATGCTGTAATTGGATTGCAAGAGTTTATCGCAAACAGAACACCGGAAATACCTTTGTCCGGAATAAGGTAATGGTTTTCCTTTGAATAAAGTAAATTATGTCGAACGGATAAAATTTGGTTACTAATTTCATGGCTTCAATTTATCCCACTGGTAAAGACATAAGATGAGTGCCCTGATATTCTAACAGTTTATACATCTTGCCCTATGTTCTTGAATCCGTATGCAAGCCAGCGACCAGAAAATTATAATAGTTTCATCTTGATGATGAAAACTGTTTTGCATAAATCTTCGGGCTTGCAATATTTTAGCACCTCTGACAAAATATGTGGGTTATTTAGGCAAATCCACTTTTTGCATGAACAGAATAGTTTTTAATAGTGTTTTCTTTTAATGAGTTCTATACGCAATAAATGTAAACACTACTTTTTATGACAGTGTTTCTATCCAACATATAAAATTTAGTCGCGTCTATTTTAAAGCCGTTATTAAGTGTTAACAGTGACTAAATAAAATTCAATAACCGCCAAATCACTTAGTTTTACGTTTGCATTCCGTGGAAAGTAACAATGGCCCTAATGGCTTATTGTTTATCCAATAACTAGTTTTCGCGTCAAGCTAACGCCTCCTATTTTCCCTTGTTAGCTAGCGTTAGCGCATCGGTCTTACAATTATGGGCCATTTTTCTTGTCCGTCTGTCAGTGAACTAGCACGCATATCCGGTTGGCTACCCCATCCTTATTTGCTAAGCGCGTTCTTCACTTGCTCGTATAATTGGTGCTTTAAAATCCGGATATACATGCAAATATATTCTTTCCCTATCTTTAAATCAAGCCCTCTGTAATCAACATGAAACTGGAATTCACCATTAATGTTATAAACATACGGTATCGTTATTTCAAATGAATACCAATAATTATACTGGTAGAAATATAAATGTCAATCAATGCAACCACACAGGTTTATGATATAAAATAATGTCTAGAATAATAGTCCACTGCAGTCCTTCTTAAACTTCTCATGCAGCAGTTGAAATTGTTGGACTTGCAATATTAACAATTTAAACGTCATTAGGAATCAATTCATCGATATTAAATTCAGTTGGTAACCCTGAGGAAACTAAGCATTAGTGAGTGTAAATGCTTTGGCTGTAAATTTGGTTTACAATTTCTCCCAGATGTTGCACTATAAAACACCGTGATTGGCAAATTCGCTTCCATTAATTGGTAGATCAAATCCTGTTCCTCCAGATTTGGGGTTGCAATGAGAGTGGGAGCTTATTCCCTAAAACGGACTCCGTGTAGCCTTACGCCAAACCCGCTGCCTTACTGCCAGGTTTTAATTCAAAGGCTTTGTTTGAGACCCCTAATCCTTCTCCTGTCTAGGCCTCTGCCACCTGAAAGTAGACAGCCCATGCAATACAAAGTGTCTTCCTTTAAAACAATTCCTTATGCTTTGGCCACCGCAGAGGATAATCAGCGGTGCCCAAACTGCTGCATCAAGCAGGGTGGATAGTTGTTTGGATGATAAAACTCTAACCTTCCCGTCTTCTTATTCTTACGCATTTTCTCTCTTAGGGTCCCGTTCAAGCTTCTATGTATAACCCCATTTTTCAAACCCCCGATTCTTGACCCTCCTCCAACATGCAAATTTGAATATTTCCACTCAGGATGCGGTCCTCGAGATCGGAATGAATGAGGTTTACCTCAAAGTGAGCCGAGGTCTCAATAGAGTTTGCGAGTCACAACCCAAACACACAGCGTGCTCCCTAAATGCAGCTTTGAATCACCTCCCGCTGTACCAAGCGTTGCTCGCAGATCTCAGTAGTATAGTGTTCAGGGCGTCAGCCATAAAGTATTATGTTCTGAGTTCCAACCTAGCTCAGGCCATCTCCACCTGAAGAGTCGAAACCAAGTCGAAACCGCGGTCGTGGTGTAACAGGGTTGGGAAGAGCAACATCCAAATATAGCCAATCCCCAACAGGCGTTACTTGACATTTATCTTCTAGTCTCAACTCACAAGCTACCGAGGGGCGTCACTCCTCTCCTGTCGACAAGCCAATGTCTAACCAAGCCGCACACTACAGTTCAACGGCTTACATTTGTAGCCCTCGATCCTCCTTCAACTTGGCATGCCTCAATGTACAAACATTGCTTTCGATCGGTCAACATGTGAGGATACAGCTTCGAGCTCAGGCCAAGCATGTGAAGGCGTTGCCCTGAATCCCAGGACTGAAGCTGCTCAGTAGCCGGATGTGTGCGGTCCGATAAGCTGGCTCTTTTAAATCATCAAAGTCGCGCGGAACTAATACGTGTCTTCAGCAGTGCGCATTACATCGGACGCCTGATAGGAACCGAACCCGCAACTCGACTGTTGCCATTCAGTGGTTGAGACCACTGAGCTACGGTGTACAGCAACGAAAATCGTGAATAAGTTACTAGATGTGATACAGCGCCGCTCACTCTCCACTGACTTAAAAGTTACTGCCGTGCAGAGGAGAGGGTAGCACCTTCAAAATGCACACTGATAACTGCACACGGTCAATAATATGACAGTCTTAGTGCATGTGCCACGATTGAACTGGTTGCATTTCAAGTTAGAGGGACACTTACAGGGAATAATATAACAGCATGGGCAATGAAAAGAGTGCTTGGCAAGTCTCGTATTTTGTTAGGGTGCAAGCCACAAGTACTAGTGCACAAATACAACGGTGATCCGTTTATGTACAATGAGAGGGAAGTATTATTGCAATACGCAGCTGGGAAGTGGGATCCACGGAAATAGTACAGGTCACCATCTTGCGATATTTAACCTATCATCGTGACATATGAGCTCAACTTGTCAATGTGATGAGTATATGGCGTGAGAACAAAATTTATCGATGCACTAAATCTGCTCGCGGCCCTCCGTGAAGAATCGTACGGTTCGGGAAGTTCATGCTTTGCTGATTGCTGTCTCTCCTCTAACAGGCACATGTGTTATACAATGGAACCCGCTTTATTGCCCACCCCGTTCATAGCCCACCCCGCTTTATTGACCAGTTTTTCAAAATACCAATTCATTTCTCATAAACATGCTACATTTTCACCGTCTAATTGCCCACTGTCTGGGTCGTCGCACCGCTTAATTGCCCAGCGGCATGGGCTGTGCTCTTGACGCTTTGTCGATTTTACGCCCTCGCTCCGACTATCTTTTATTACGATTAACCCACAGCTGGGTAGTCCGAACGATTCAAGAACAACAAAGCCATCGGCGGCGTTTTTGACAGATCAGAGAAGGTTACCTACGTCATTCAATACACGAGCAAGCTAAATGAACAAACGGCTGTGGGCAATCCCCCAGCCCTAATAAAACTCGAGAACTGAGCAAAGTGGAGTAATTTGCCCGCTCCACACGTGTCCTTGCTCTATTGGTTGCACACAAGTATGGTCAGTAACAGAAGGCATTTGTCCTTGACAAAAACGTTGGATCGCGCTGTCATGATGCATGCGGACAATGTGTTTACATTCGGACGCCCTGTGACACAAGCAAGCAATGGTATTACTCCAAAGACTTCGTCGACGGTTATGCACGAAATCGGAGGGCAAAAAGACACTGCTTAATGTGGCGGTTGTGACAATGTCCTACTGCACAACAAACTGTATCGTACTCGTGACCATTTTCTTTCGGTGCACTGCCCATGGTGCTTTACTTGCGTTCTGAAACTTGCTTTACATGGCAGTTAGTGCAACGTGCATCACCGTGGTCACAAGCCGTTTGAAATCAGTTGCTGCTTACGTACTGGACTGCTTGCTAGATAGCGGGGGCCGTTGACGTGTATACAGTTAGACACAGCCTATGTTTCGTACGGCACTCCGAGGTACGGGTATTGCGTTCGGCTCTAGCGCGGAACCATTTGAGGTATCCGTTACCTGGCTCCTGGTTCCCCAGGCTGTTTTCACTACTGACTTGTTTATATTATGACGGATTTAAAGCTACGTGCCCCCGGATCACGTTTCGTTTCTAAACGTGACTAAACTGTTGGAAAGGTTAGCATCTGCCACGTTATGTCATTCGGAAAGCGGAAGTCAACTTATGCTGCGTCATCAGTGATGTGAGGACGCCACTTGACCAACATCGAGTGGTTTGCAGCCCAACAAACTAGCCCCACTTACGGGCCATAACCTGCGGTACTGATGCTAAGTATGTTGATGGAACCATTCCTCTCCTGTGCAGCCATACATACATAGGGAGGCTAAGAATACTACCTAAGCGAGTACGCGCAATTCTCCACATATCTTCCGCTTGACACCGCTGCTCTCGGCTTTGTTAATAAGCAGGTTCTAAGCGATAGCTACGCAATCCGGAACTGTTACCAATACTATACCGCGAAACCTTTCCCCGAATATCCTTATCGTATCCTGCGCGCCGCATCAATCATAAGGGATTTAGTGAGGCGATGTCCATTCACCTGCGCTCCTTTCCACGTGCAAACGATTATCCTATACCCATCGTCATCAAGCTTGCTACTTCACTGCTCTGCAGAACGGCACACACCCGATTCCTGATATGTCTGTGATGCATACGTAAACTGCTACGAAATCTACGACGAGAAATGAGCCAGCATTTCCAACGAACCACATCGCAGTTTATGTGTTATCAGCAAAGCATATCGCAATACGTATTTCACGGCACATATACGGAAACGGGTACGCTGAACGACGTTGCGCACTCCTTTCTAAACGGGTGCCAGTGTGTTCTACTATTGCGAACCTGCATATTGCAAGTGGGACATGTAGTATTCCACGCAACCACTCGGCGATGAAAAAAGGAAAACACCATTTCTATGTATAAAATTATATGTTAATCAGATGAAAATTAGTTACAAATCGGACATGTGAATAGCACGTCCGTAATTCCCTGTCACGTGCTGAACCATGTTCTCGCAGTGACGCGGTGTCACACGTGATCGTGCCTCTGACACAACCTGCTCCAGGAATCTGATGCGCCACTCGCCTTGGCTGAGAACACAATCAGGGTCCCCTCGGAGCATTTCCCCATACCTGCTCCTCATCGCTTGCTTGACGTAGCTTTTGATTACACTCCAGATCCCCTCGATAGGGTTCAGCGCCGGAGAGTATGGGGATGATCGTAACATCCTCCCTGATTGGCACTGTTCTTCCTGGAACAAGTTTTCCAAATCTGTGTGGCACGGCACGTTGTCACAAATCAGCAGGCACCGTTCGATAACATCCGCATCTTGCGCATCTAGCAACTGTCGCAGCCACTGCGCATATCTTTGTTTATTGTAGCTTCCACGTAAAAACGGAGAACGCTATCAATGCGTCCTTTGTCATGGCGCCGACAAGGTGCACATTTTGCCCGCGACTGTTTGCCACAGTACACTGTGCTCGGCTCCCACGTGGTGAACGGCCCCGAGTTCGTGCGCAAAAGAGATTAAAGTTCGTCTCCTCGATCCACATCGGTTCCCTTCCTTCCGCTTGAAAATGTAATAGCTGTAGGACGAACAATTTCCGTCGCTGTTTGTTCCTCTGCGTGTTCAGGAATTCAGGAATTGTATGTAACTTCTTCATCGTTATCAATCGCCCGTCAAGGTATCTGGCAACAATACTGGTACAGACCTCAACGTCGAACTCAGCTTTCAAGCGCAAGCGGCTGTGGACATTTGTACCGATAGCGCGTGGGGCCTCAGTGGATGTCACCCGAACAAGCGTAGTGGGAACAGTGTAGCGCACAGCTCAGCCGCGTACTAGGCCTGTGCTACGGCTGTGGTTTACTTACCTGAAGTGCCAGTCTGCGAATTCACGCCGAGTATTGTAGGGGAGTCACGTCGAAACATGAAGGCTTGGTAGTGTCCTACCTCCCGGACAACCGAGACGTATCCTCACTTTAAAGCGACCCGAATCAACTTGGCTATGCAGTGGTGAGCGAGTGCTACAGACGCACGTCGTGTATGGGACCTAGGGTGTTGCTGAATGCACGGTGGGTGTGACATTCACGACCGCCTGAGGTGAGGTTGCGATCGATAATTAGCCTCGATTCACGTAGTCCAGCTGAGTGAAGTGTGATGGCAGACGTTAGGTGTGGCAAGAGTGAGGCGACTGAACCACTCGTCCGTTCACGAAACAATGATAAGCTGCCCTGCTTACCGCCTCCATGATTATTTATCAGCTCGAGTGTGCTTGTGAAGCAACGTATATCGGTCTTGTCCAAACGCGTGAATAAAGACTGCCCACGTTGGTTGCACTAATGTGGCCCTGGGGCCATTGACAGCTCCATTATGGCTCATATTGTCGATAGTGAGCACCAGGAGGATTCAAATCTGCCCTTAGAATAGTATACGAGGTTCGATAACACAGATAGGAAGGTATACGTCTTCCTACACTTGCGACGGCCAAAGCTAGTTGCAATCGCTCATTTCAACCGTCCTTATGCTCACAAAAGATGCTAATCCGGGATCTTCAGCTTCCTTGGCCCGCGAAAACGGAGGCTACTTAGATCAACGGCCTTAGGTCAAACTCCGTAACATGTAATTAATTTGTTTCGCTTTTTCACGTACGTAACCTCTATTAACTGAGTCCATTTTGCTCCTTTTTAGCCCTAAATATGGTTATAATGGTCCGAAGATGAATCATTGAAAGCAATTGCTCACCAAATGGTCGCGTTATTCTCGCTAAGGAAGCTTGAAATACGCCTAGACCGAAAGCCATTGTTGGAATTCGAGGGGAATCAAAAGCAATAGACCGAATGTCATCGTTCCGTATGCTTCGCTGGGCCCGAATACCTGCTGGTAATCAGTACCAATTAAGATCTCCACGGTAAGGAGAATCAGTGTGCAACGCTGTCTGCTGACTCCCGTTACGCGAAGTTCCAAGCTACATATCAGTTTGGGGAGAATTGGTGCAGGTGATATCTTGGTTGCATGATTTGCCACTGACAACAATGGAAACACAGAGTTATCCGGAACTGTCAAATGTCATACCTTTTTGGCCGGATAGAGTAGATGAGGGTCAGAGGGCATTTCCACAGTCCAAGAAACGAATTGAGCATTCAGGATGGTTGTAGAATTTTGAATTAACTACATAAATGTGTATTTTTCCGGACAGGCGGGATACGTTCCCAATTAAGAAACGATCAGTTGTACAGCGGGTTTCGTCATTAATTAATGAAAGTGAAGGCTGTTGAACTTACATGCAAATGCAACTATATTAAGGCTTAATACCTTGGATAAAATTCGTTCCGACATGCAGCGCTGACTTGTTTGATACTAGGTGTTCTAGGTGTTATTGAGGAAAGCTATAACCTCGGATCTCGTCACGCTTCAGGTCTGTTTCGGTACTTTGTTTTGTATAGATATAATACGAAATGCAATCTCACATAGCTAAGTTGTGGCAAATGGGAGAAGCACGGCGATAGCTGTCTACCATGACAAGGTACACATCGTTCGCTTTGCATCAGAAATCACACAGAAACAGCCTGTGAAAAGCTTTTTGAAAGGAAGAGTCTTAGGTCATCTCCATGCATTTTGTATGCATGGCCGGATACGTTTCTCGGTTCTGCTGTCAGCGCATTACGATAACTAACGATGTAAGATGCTTCCGTAGCTTTTTCTCCCGTCTGCGACGCGTGAAGCATGTACGTTTGGGTGTTCAATATTTCATCTCGCATGCGCTGTAAGTACTTTTTTCTTGGGTTCAATTGTTCGCCGAGCTTCGTAATTGGTATGCAAACGTTTCATCACCACGCGAGGTGACTTCCTCAGTGCGCTGCAGGGTCAAACGTAATCCGCTGGTTTGGTCGTCGATTTGTGATTGATTAGCAAGTGACTTTTGAATTGGCCTTCTCAATCTGTGCCCTGTGACCATTCGTCTACCCCGCTTCTCTGGTAAATATGGGCGTTCCGTAGGATGGTTTTGTCTCGGTTGTTGCGGCTGTGTTATTAACGGCTCTGTTAACTGCTTTCGACGGTTTTTAAGTTGTTTTAATTCTCTCCGTCTTAGCGTTTCTTAAACCGGGTCAATCTCGACGTGCATGTTTATCGAGTGCTTCGTCGAGTACCATGCCTCGAGGAACTCTCTTACTTTTCGTGTCTCTCCTTGTGCTAGGATCTCTGCGTTGTTCCAATCGAAGTGATGTCCTTCTTCGTCTGTATGTATTGAAACAAGTGAGAGAGCATACTGGTTCTTACAAGCTCTCTTATGCTCTTGTATTCTTGTAGACAATTGTCTTCCTGTCTGACCCACATAGTTCTTATCGCAATCTTGACACCGTATCTTGTACACAACATTTCGTCTTTCGTGTGCTTTAGGTCTAGCTTTGCGTTTCGATAGGGTTCTTCTCAATGTGGCGGTTGGTTTATGAGCCACTGTAAGACCGTGCTGTTTGAATAATCTTGATGTCATCTCGGAGATGTTCTTTACATAAGGTAGAACGATTCGCTTTGTTGTCGTTTGAGCAGGCGTCCTTGTCCTTGTACATAGCTAGCAATAGCTTTTTGCAAGTTTTAGTTATCTGCTTCATAATTGTAGCGTTTGATGATAATTATGAAAAAGAAATTTCTTCGCAGTTGTTCTCCTCATGTCTGAATGGGCATAATTTATGAGTATAAGAATCTCTATAGTACTGTTTCTCAAAGGGTGACCCGCAGATGCCCAGGGGGTACGTGGGCTACTTTCAGGGAATCCGCGTGATCTCCCAAAGTGTTACAATTCTATTAGGAACTTTTATGGACGCGATCAGTTGATTTCACAAATTTATGACAAACATGCTATGAACAGTTTTGAATCAAATCTAACGGTTTACATTATAGCCTTGTGCATTGCCCATGGAAACATACCTTTTCCAAGGAGGAAGCTTGTTTTGGCTAGGAGTTAAATTGTGAGCGAACGAGTTTTTCCAAGTTCAGAAACATCGTGTGTTAGTTTCACCGTGATGTCAGGGTCAGTGGATGGATGGGTCGTTCTACGTGCGCTCAAGCTCACATAACCCAGTCTATGTCCCTCGAGGGGCAGCGAGAAGTATGCCATATGATAGGGTTCAAGTTTGCGGTCATTTCAAGTGTTACTATTTTCCGAAAAATAAGCCAACTGAAGGAGTGGCTCGTTTGCAGGATCGCGTCCATGGAAGTTCAGAAGGAAAGTGTGGATATTTCTGTGTTTAACGAATGTGCTCAACCGATTCTGCGAACTAGAGGGAAACTATATCAGCGATGTTACAAAAGGGTGGCAATTTCGTTCACTACGATACTCCTTTCAAAGTCCAACTTATTCTAGTAACAAAATTCCTGGTGCGTTTTGGACTCTTGTGTTTAATATTTTATCAACATTGTTTTAGTTAGACATGTACCATCAACCGGGACCATGAAATGAAGAATGGAATACTGCTAAATGTTTCACAGGGATATTCTTCGTCGAATTCAGATGTAGTAGTAGTTGGGCCATCCAATGTGCCTCCTGAGCATGCAGCAACTGAGATGTGCGATGTTTCTGTACTACCTGATGTGATGCAATATAAGTCTGTGTCAACCGGATCCTCTGTACCAGTGAGTAAGAGGCGGAAATACAACAACATTTCTCTTTGTTTTGTATTTATGGAGTCAAATAATCGTCCACAAGGTGACTTGGGTAACAAAGTTCTTCTGAATATGATGCCTATTAAAATGCAGTGGTATTTTGAAAAAATTCATACGGACTGTAAAGACAGAAAGAAGTACTTACAGTGCATGCGAGATGAAATATTGAACACACAAACATACATGCTTCACGCGTCGCAGACGGGAGAAAAAGCTACGGAAACATCGTACATCGGTAGTTATCGTAATGCGCTGACAGCAGAACCGAGAAACGGATCCGGCCATGCATACAAAATGCATGGAAATGACCTAAGACTCTTCCTTTCAAAAAGCTTTGCACAGGCTGTTTCTGTGTGATATCTGATGCAAAGTGAACGATGTGTACCTTGTCATGGTAGAC
This sequence comes from Dicrocoelium dendriticum, assembly GCA_944474145.2. NCBI lineage: Eukaryota > Metazoa > Platyhelminthes > Trematoda > Plagiorchiida > Dicrocoeliidae > Dicrocoelium > Dicrocoelium dendriticum. The sequence goes on from OX104064.1 coordinate 225,546,056, forward strand.
AACTATCGCCGTGCTTCTCCCATTTGCCACAACTCAGCTATGTGAGATTGCATTTCGTATTATATCTATACAAAACAAAGTACCTAAACAGACCTGAAGCGTGACGAGATCCGAGGTTATAGCTTTCCTCAATAACACCTAGCATCAAACAAGTCAGCGCAGCATGTCGGAACGAATTTTATCCAAGGTATTAAGACTTATCATAGTTGCATATGCATGAAAGTTCAACGGCCTTCACTTTTGCCAACATAAATGAACGACTGTGCAACCTCAGTGTACAGCGATGAAGTCCACCTCATTCTTATGTTATTAAAGCCTAGTTCTGTGGATAAGGGAACCTCAGGGGTCCGTAGTGCTAGGTTACACTACAAAGGGGTGCAAGTGCCGAAAAGTTTGAGAACACCTACTCTATAGTGACACACGGCATCCTGTTGGCCGACGGTGTCTGACCAATGAGGAAGCTACTCGTCTGTGCGTGTGTGCATCTTAGCCAAACTTTGAAACGCACCAACTTGAAACTGCTTATGAACCAAGATGAAAATGCTTACGAACCAAGTTGAAAATGCTTATGAACCAATTTGCTTCCCCTGTTAACTAACTTGCCTAGGAAATTGTATAGTGGGAACACCGATTGAACAACGAGCGTGTTCGATGCCTTGTTTACGGCAATAAAGGAGAAACTGAACTGCTGAGCACCGGCATTTCTCGCAACAAGATCCGATGGCTCGGCCACGTTTACCGCATGCCAGCCCACCGACTTCCGCGACGTTCTTTGTTTGCTCACCCGGTATGTGGATGGAAGAATAATGCTGGTGGCCAAGCGATGAATGGGTGCAGAGGAATGAAAGATCTGTCTTCGGAGTTGGCCTCGTTTGCAACGCCTTGGCTAAGCGGTTGGGATCCAAAGGACGGTGAACAGGTTTGGCTAGATACTCTTGCGGACAAGTCTAGTAGCCGACCTTAGTGGCGTTCCTGTTGAGAGTTTACTTGTCCCTCTCCATCCCATTTAGCCTCCCCTTCTAATCTCGATCTCATTTCTTAGCCTAATGTAATTTTACAGAATAATTTTTCTTGTTGTATAGTAGCCGGCTGGTAGCTTTCCGGAACCATGCCCATGCGTTGCTGATAGCTCAGATGGTATGCAGCTGTTGTACTTCATTCTTTTTCTTATATGCCTTCCGGTATATTAGCTGCGTAGTTTTAACCCTCTAGCTAACGTGTAGAATGAGGAAGATGATGAGAACAAAAAGCAATTACTAAGCAAATTCAAACAATGCTGTAATCCTACTAGCAGAAAATGGATGCATGGCAGTAATAATGTATGAAACAGATTACGTCGCAAAGGCCAAGAATCTCCTTTCCGACAGGACCTAGTATCGTCCTATGGATCTGGACCCTAGTACGAATCTAGTTAGTCAAATCAACATAGCATTGAGGAACCTACAAGCAGGGTGTGTGATTTGCAGGCAGGAGCGATGGAAGATGAAATATGAGGATAAAAACATTTCAAGGTTCTATGGACTGCCAAAATTATACAAAACGTGCCCCATTTTGTCCAATCGTCCCATTGTCTGGAACCCCATCGTACAAATTGGCAAAGTGCATTCGGAAGAAATTAAATCTTCGAATTGCCGGATGTGGACAAAGTAGCATTAATGCTGAACAAATCCCCAACAAACTATTGCTTGTTACTATGGGTGATGATGAAATCAGGCTTACGTTTGACGTCATTGCAATCTTCGCGTTTATCGGTCATGACGTTGCAAAAGAAACCGTGATGGATTTCTTCGAAATCAAAGAAAACTATAGGATACCTCAAGCCGAAGAGCACGTGTGAACTTTTGGACTTCTGCATGCCTACTTATTTTTACTCTGATTGGTAAGCTTTTCGAAAACTGAAAGGAACGCTTAAGGCGTCTTCCATCTTTGGACTTATTGCAGAAACTGTGTCTCAACAACTGTAGAATATTGCATTACAGTTAGTCAAAGCAAAAATATAAATCCGGTACGTGGACGATACGTTTGTTATCATCAAGCCATATTCCAAGCAAAATATCCATGAGCTAAGCAACAGCACCTTCCAGGATATGAAATTTACCACTGAACTCGAAACAGACAACCAACTACATTTCTGGTATGTAATGATCCACAGAAACGCTGACGGAACGCTTCAAACCCGTGTATGTCGAAAGAAGACCAAGATAAATCACATATTAAACTACCACAGCAAAAATCCACTGAAGTATAAGAAAAGGTGCGTTCAAAGCCTGTTCGTTAGTGCCGAAACACGCTACAACTTGGCAGATTTGAGGAAGAAGGAAGTTAACCATCTATACAAGTATAGCAAAAAAACAGGGATCCATGAAACTTCATCTGTAGAAGGCTGAAGAAAAGGGTGCATCAAGAATGGCTGGAAAACCTAGATAAATGGGTAGCGCTTCCTTAGATCAAAATCTTGTCAGAGCCAATTTCTAGATTGCTAAGAGTTAGCCGACGAGACAACTGAGACTTTGCGTAGCTTGTTTTCAGGACCGGGCAGTCGGAATGGTATTATCTATAAAATCAGTTGTAAATTGTGTGACAAACACCAAATCGGAAAAAGTAGAAGGAAACTTTCAACATGGATCAACTAAAGTGAGATAGATATACGGAGACAGACCATGCATTTACTAGTTTCCATGCATTAAGACCAAGTTGGTCACCACGTAGACCTAGAGAACGTAAAGATCTTATGCCGTGGCAACTCGAGGCATTCTAGAGGGTCTTTGGAATCATGGTATTCTACAGACTATTGAATAAACCGACGCGCTGAACTTGATGCTATATTCGCAGCGCTACAGATGAAAGAGCACCAAATTCGAGGAATAAATCTAATGGGACAGAACGCCGGAAAAATGCGTCAAACGACCATGAAAACCGAAAAGGTACGCGCGCGTATCCTAGGAGGCAAGGATTAGAGATCTATTATGATACGCCTGTCACACGATCCAAACTTAGACTGACGGCTAGAAGATCGATCAATAACACAAACTGAAACTTCGTACCGCGCCGCTCTGATACATCAACGCGCACTGACGATGTCAACTCGGGTGGTGAAGAAACGTTTGCAGCCGCGCTACTCTACCACAACCAGTATAATTACGCGCAAAGTCTTAACCATTTGAATACCACATAAACGTCGCTGTTTATTCTCATATAGTTATTTATCATTTATTTATCATTTTTCGGGATATTAACCGTTTTTTCATAGGGATGTGACTTTACAAGTCGCGATGTTCTTTTTTTCCACGATATAAAACAATCAGAACGGCCAGATGTGTTTGTGGGCAAAATGTTAGCGACTGTTATTGATATCCATTAAGAAGATTTTAAATGTCACGATGTGTTGCAGCATATATTTTGTTGTGATATTCAAAATTAAGCTTTTTAATTTGGATTTAGGACTAAACTATGAAGCTAAACGATGAAAATTAGAATTAAAACGCTTAATTTTTGGTACATACTGGTTATAACTTAAATGGTGATTTCTGGCACCGATGAAAATAAAATTTGATCGAAATCCATTTGACACTGTTAGATAATAAACAACACTTGAATACATTAAAATACCAAAGACCAAATCCGAGCAAATCCCAATATTCTTCTTATTACTGGTAACTAAATAAAACGCTTAGGCGAACCGTCAACTAGAGGTTAAATGGAAAAGTTTTCCCTTTTCTATATACTTGAACGCGGCCGACAATTTAATGAGCCGATTAAAGTATTACTTACCTGTGACGAGATGCGAAAGCTGAAATTGGTTAACTAGAATTCAATCATAACCATTCTCGATGTACCGCTTATGGCTAACAAATGGCGATGCAGCAGAATCATGCTCTTTACTCTGTTTAACAATTGGTTTCCATTTGACCTCCTTATGCCTCCTTACGCCTAATATGACATTTGAGATAGTTAAGTATGAGGAGTCGATGTTTCAAATGTGCGCTTCATATTGGACTGCACAGAGTAATAAACCGCCGCAACAGTGGATAAGACACCCGGTATGCCTCAAGCTTTGAGTACTGAATTATTTGAGCAGCTTCACGGAGAAATGGTTGCGGCAGAATCGGTTTAGTAACATAAATATCTTTGAGGCCAGCAACATGGTATAACACTATTTAACGCATCCAGCTAAATAAAAAATTGTGCAACAATCTTGAAAATATGCGCTCGTGCTCAATATTTTTTATTGTGGAAAGCCTACGTTACTACCGATAATACTACCATAGAGATGCACGCGGTCGAATTAAAACTGTCGGCACTAACTCATATCTGAGTAGCATATATTTCAGGTATTTGCCGAGAACCGAAGCATATTCCTGCATTTACGTGAGTCTAAATTCCTTTACAGCGAATCGCTCAGTTTCGACTGCGACAGGCAACGGACGCTTTGGATCTCATCTCCATAACGAAACATGGTTTCTTTTGTTAGATACACTCACTTAGATCGCGAGTCAGGTATTCTCGCTGCCACGACTCGATCGCCCCTTCAGCAGAAATGATGTAATTCTATTCCACCGCTCTGACATCTGCAGAGGCGTGTCACAGATATGCTACAGTGATGATGACTGATTATCGACAGTCGATTATCGTCCCTCCTCTTTCACTCCAGAGAAGGAATACCACCTAATATCGGCGAAGATGCATGCTCCAAACTAAAAACCACATTTCTAAATGCGCTGACTGGAAGACTGTGCATTCTCCAGCGCAACATTAAAATAAAAATAATAAAATCCTACAGCAATTTCTGCTGTACAATCACCTGCTATTACCCACCAGATATGTAGCTGATAAAAAGACTTCGGTGCTACACCACGTAATTACGAATGATGCACTCATGGTGGACAGGCCATTGTAGTAAACCCGCTATGGCCAATTGATAATGTGGTCATAGGTTAAAACTACCTATGTTATGCTGAATATCCGGAGGGACACACAAAATAACACGTATAAAAGATGGTAGAAATGTCTAAATTTTCACGTTATAATGATTGAATGGAAATTCCTGAAAAGTGCCTACTTGATAGTGCCTCAATATTATTTGGTAGACGCTTCAGCAATCTAATCGTAACAGCTTGTTAAAGAAAGCGGATTCCTTTCCTCAATATATATTCGTTCATCAGAGGCACAACTCTAAACCATGTCGCTAAAGCTAATAGCTTTACATATTTACTGAGCCCGTCGTGGTTACTAAAATTAGATTGCTTAGGTAACACAGCGATACCAGTGTAGTAATAATGCCAATTGGGAAAATTCGTTCACCAACACTTAGCTTTTAACTTAGTCAAAAACAGAGCCTATATAAAAGCTCATTAACACCAAAAGAATAATTAAACCTGGTATCTTCCGACTACCATGACAGTCGGCGAAGGACAGATCGCGGTAGTAGTAACCAATGCTATATGGATCAATTTGCCTTATCTTCTAACTTAACGTCCGCCTTTGCACACCTGTCAAATCGGTGTTAATAAAACAGCTTTAAAGGCTCAACTTCAGTTCTCCCGGAATCGACTACCTTCACCTGAGGGCGCTGAACTTAACGTTATCAACACCAGCCGAGGCATTATCTCATTTCTTCCAAACTTGCTTGGATGAGCAAACTGAGGCTACCATGCGTAAAATGGGGCCAACAACGTCAAATTTCATAGTTGTCTTCCTTCATCTAGTCAAACTTGATGACGACAATCATTGCTGTGGCTTTAGTCGACAATCTAGAGTGCTGAATGTTGGCACTTGAGCAGTATGGCTTGCACCAACACCGTTAACGCACAATTAGCTTATTCAGTGTACGGAACTAGTTGGTGACAACTGCCGATAAATTTAGGTGCACTGCTGTCAATTATTCCGATTTCTTCAAAGCATTTAACCGATAAGACCACAGCATTCTGCTTCACAAACTTCCAGTGGGTATTTAACCTTAATTTGAAGCTAAGGGTTGAAGTTCCGCAAGACTGTGTACTGGGTAGCAAATGTAGAGCAAGGAAAATGTTTGGAATGCTAATTGAAAATTTATGAATATGCATACTATCATAAAACATCTATTACATGTACTGTTAGAAAATAGTGGGTACAATTTATCCGGATGGTGGTATATAATAAGGAGCTTTACAGCTAGCAAAATCATTGTAGACGCAAGCTCCCTTTTCCTAAACCAACGTAACTAGTTTCTAATAAATACTATATCGTCACTACAGGATGCGGCAATGCACGGATGCCCGATTTCTATTTATTTCAGGCTTGGAACGCCTGATTGTAATAACCCCATTCTTTGTTGTTCCCCTCTATCTCTTTCTATGTGGATAAACATTTCATACATATTTATGTATTATGAATGTAAATTTCACTAGTTTTTGTGTCCATCGGCTTATATACACAAAAGTATTTAGCCCTTTCGAATCTTTACCAATAAATGTTTACCTAATGTTTAACAGTGATACTTTAGCTCTGTGAAAGCAGTTTTAGTTGATGAGGCTACCAGCCGAATATTTTATGGAGGACGACGCGTTTAAAATTCACAATCGGCAGGAATTGACAGTTAAGAGAGGGTTCTATAAATAGTTTTGACACCGAAGTATTATCTTGATATTGCAAACTGACATGCTTCGATTGCCGAACTAGTTCTTAAAACCAACTCTGATAAATCGCTCTCCACCGAGTGACGGATCAGAAATTGTTTTAAAAGATAATACTGGCCAAGCGTTGACGTTGTTACGATAAATAAATGCTTTTACTTCAAAGTTGGCCTGCGTTGGAGCCTATCGACACCCTGGTATGGGATCGAAAGACGATGAACACATTTGGTTAGATCCACTTGTTGACATGACTGGAAGCAGACCTCCTTGGATGTTGTGGATGTTGTGAGCACATTTCTTCATCCTGCTGCAAACACGATCCGATTTCCAGTTATTACTTGGTTATTAGCAACACAAAATCCGGCAATTACCTCTGTTGAACTATGTCCATCCGTTACTGGTGACTCAGAAGCGTGCCCCTGTTACACTGCTTTTTTATTTGCGGCCCCACAGCAGAGTTGTTTTCCCTGTCTAGCTGGCGGACATAAAAAAGTATCTTGAAACACCTTTATTAACTAAAAATATCTATAAGAATGGATCAAGGGAGGCAGAATTTGAGTATAAATAATACTTTTCAAAAATTCTCATCAGACTCAAATAGTACATGATAATGAGAAAGTGCTAAATGTACCGGAGTGGGTTGCGCATTGATCAGATTGTTTAATTCCAACAAGAGCAAAGCAGTAAATCACGGGGTCATTCAATGTGGCAAGGAATGTTATCACAAAGTGCGAATTTGAAGAGCTGAGACCTTCATGCCGACATCTAACACTGTTGTACTCCCTGCATAAAGTTCACAAGCGGCGTGCTCCAATGCGTCCCCTACTGGATATGGTTAGCTATCCGCAACATTTGATAACTCAATAGATGGCTGAGAAGCTGGAACCGCAGCGTAAAACCGTCCGCGCTTACTGCGTGAAAGACACTTTCAAGTTTATTGAGAAGATATCGTGGAGTAAACCGTAAAAAGCAATGGATGTCATCATTTGATGCCAGTCGTTGTTTACAAATATTCCGTTGTTGGAAACAGTAGAAAATGTTTTCAAACTAGTACGGCAAATGAATGTGCCTATAAATATTACGGGAAACCTCCTGAAACCGTTGATACTCAGATACACCTTAAAAGTGCAGTTAACCTTCAACGGGGAGATGTATCGCCGAATTGAATGAGTTGCCATGGGCTCACCAATAGTACCCTTTCTAGCAGATTCCTTTATAGCAGAATTTTAGCGTAACGTATTAAGGACGCACACCAACCAAGTCGAGATGTAGATAAGTTATGTAGACAGCACTTTTATAATCTGCAAATCGAAAGCGCAGACTGTGAAACTGTTAGACGCCTTTAATGATGCGCTTCAAAATCTACAATTCATATATGAGCACGAGTCCAGCAATCAACTACCGTTCCTGGTTGTTGATGTTATCATAAACGCCGATGGATGGTGCAACGGAGCGGTGTATAGAAAAACAACTTGGACTGGACAGTACATGAAATTCTATAGTGCGTTAGCCCCACAGTACCAACGATATATAATCCACACTCTTGCCTTCCGGGCACATATTATTTGAACACCGGACAAAATCACCAAAACGTTGTATTGGATCGGAGACAAGTTAAAAGTGAATGGGTATCCAGGTAAATTCATCCTCAACCATTTAAGAGAATGCAAGATAAAAACCATTGAGGATGAATGTACCACGAGGCGCCTATCTCATAGGATTCGCGTACACGCACAAAGTGGCATTACAAAGGCGATGCTTCATCTTTTCTCCTCTGCTAGAGTACCGTCAGGCAGGGCCGGGAAACGATTTCGGAGATATCTATAATATTCTTGAGCGTTTCTCTTGAGGATTCCGGAAGCAACACTTGTCTATGGCGGAAAATATATACATCCGACACCTCAAGCCAGAATTGTGTGTACCAACGCAGTCTGTACGTTCTTTTCTTCCACCTTAGCCACAACCTGCAGTGATTTCCCCTGCACATAATTTGCCACGCGTAATGACCTAGTGATTTATTGATTTGTTTCTGTTGGAATTGAACTTTCTGATCAATATGCTGCCCATTCCAGCACATTTAACACCTCATCATCATGTATTGTTTGTGTCTGATTAGAATAACCGAAGTGAATTGTTTACTCAAATTCTGCATCCATGGATTCATTCTAAGTAACAGTTATTGTAATGCTTCAACTGGTTTCAGCAACGTAGTATTTATTGGTATAATTAAGCAACGTCCACTTAATGTTGTATGGTCAAAGTTATGAATAACTGGGAACTGTCTATTAAACTAGACCTCAAGTATATTTACTAAAATATTGATCATAATGATTAGGTTTTTATTGGTTTGTTTCCAAATGATTTCAAATAATAAACTTTCAATCTTGGCAGTTTATCTTTAACAGTGGCGCAGATGATAATGCTGCGAAGTTAAAGCGTGATTACTTTAGATGGCATGACTGCAGTAATGATAAGTTGGCAAAACTATCTTACATGATTGTGGCTGTTGGTCATTACCAAAGCGCGGTCAATTCTGTTCATATTTGATTGCTGGAAACTAAAATGTAATTAATATGCTTTCAAATGTGTTAATTATTCATGAGCTGGTAGCCGAAGAAATTATTTATAATTACACACGTCATTCTAGTAAGGGTATAGAGAAAACTTCATCTTCCAATTAAATCATCATTTGGAAATATTCATAGTTTTGCAAAACTAGAGAATAAGTAAATACTGGTATTTTCCTCGGGGAGGCAAAACACAGTCCAACTATAGGCTATGCGAATAAACGGTTGTGAGACACGTCACGCCAAAGCCGCTCTTTCGCCGTGCAGTGATCTTTTCTTTGGCACACAATACTTTTTTCTATACGTGCCAGTCCTTCAAGCGGTTTTCTATTATGGAATACGTTGTACTAATTTACGCATTAGGCTGAGAATAATAGAATTCCGATGGGTTTAAAGACCGTCGACCGTTAATTTTGATTCGCAATGTTACGAATTTGACAAATGCTTTCTTAGTTAGCTACAAAATTGGTGTAACATTCACTGCATGCCTAAAGGGTGATCATGAAAAATTAGTAAAAAGTAGTGAGTACTTACCGTTAGAGATTGGTCTGTTACCTAAATTTCTATGTCGAAAATACAAGATAAAAACGGTTCCTAACAAAGTAGGTTACCTGAGATAGCGAACCATCAGGTTCGATAATATAAAAAGTAACAATGCGCTTTAAATATTATTTCATGTTCCAATGAGAGATTGCACCATGTACCAAGGCATAAGGTTGGCTGGCTAGTACCAATAATTTTGGTTATTTGTACACTAACCGTTTAGAGAGGAAAGTCCAGTAAAATGCAATCATATCAGAGCAAGAGAATGGCCTAATAAGAACTCTGTCTTAAGGCGACTGATACAAAGTAATGTTTTATTTTTATGCACCGCACTTAAGCGTATGTTTATATCGTATTACGAAGAAGCGTGGTAGTTAGTGAAGCAACAACACCATACATCGTTGAGTGCACACTCAAGATGTACGGCAAAGTCGCCTGATAATTTTTACTCGCAACGGCAAAAATAAAGTGTAGCAGATATTACAAGGGTATAGATAGGGAGAAATTTCCGAACTCTTGCAACATGCAAAGCGCTTTGGTCGGAACTGAGGCACTCGAATGATTAAGTCCCATTACACAGCAGGACTACATGGTTGTACAAAATGTTCTCCTGCGGCGGCGCTTGCTCTGGACTCAGGCGTGTAATTGACTTGAAAAGGGGGATGAAAGAAATTTGGGATGGTGATTAGCACACACAAGAATCTTCCTTATAGAAAAATTTGCGAGCTTCGCAATTTTGCTGCAGGTGCTTTATTTTTAGTCCAGATTCCTTCATTAATTATTAAATGCCTAGTAGAAAATTTCCCTGGATATCCACTGGTATTAAACTACGATCATGAACTTTATAATATGTTCCTCTCATTGAAATATGTATCGAGGTCGCTGCATCTTTATATTTTGGTGTAAACCAATTTTTACTTTGTGGCCTAAGTCTTGTCTAATATTTTTCAGTTTGCAGCCATTATTTTACTGGATATAATTAAATACGCAAGTTTAATTAACACCTGTAGGTTGGCAAGATTTTGAAACACCTAAAATGTGTATGAGTTTCATTTCAGCAAAAGTCATAGGGCAATCAAAGTAGTTTTCCTATGATTAGTGTGCTCCGATATCAGGAAACATATGCAAGGTTTTGGTAGGCTGTTTGCGCTTGTATTAACTTGAATACAAGTTTTCCCTGCTTAACCTGCATATTGTTAATCGCGAAGTTAAAAACGCACACTCTACTCAAGGTTGTCAAGTTCGTGTGCTCACTTATTTCATTCGATCTAGTCATGGTCCCTTTCAGAGTTACGGATTATGGCTAAGACATCATCAGCTGGTCCAGCTTATGTAGCATGGAAGTCCTTTCTATGCAGTCCTTGAGATAAGACAAATAAATGTATTGTTTAATTGCCTTCAGGTGAGGTTTTTAAAGCATTTTCTTTTGTGTAAATTTGAATGCACCTGCGCAACTGCCGCTTGTGCAAGAAGGGTGTATAGTTACGGTATGCTTCTTATTTTGCTGTCGAGGATATTTCGGTAGCGGTATCCTTGTGCAGAAAGAATTTTACGATTTATAACTGACCTCACAATCGTTTTCGAAAGTCACTAACGAGAAAAGATTTCTTACTTTGTGTGCCAATGTTGATGAGATCAGTTGTGTGATCAGAGCAACTAAGTTTATTCACAAAATGTTTGCCGATCATAATCTGCAATGCAACGCAATTTTGCATGTCCAATCTCTAGCATGACACGACAGGGTAAAACTGTAGAAGTTCATGTATAGATAATCAAAACAAATTACGTTAAACCTTAATTTAAATGATACGAATAAGTACATTAATGTAGCGCCTAGCTAATCATTCATTACTCCTTTTAGTTGTAAATATCTATCCTGCAGCTGGCAAATTTAGGTTAGAGACACCTATGTGCACTTGGCTTTTCAGAATTATCGGCCATTATTTCTTCTAATAGGTAAGCTTCGCTGCTCAACAAGGGAGACTACACTTTGAGAATATTTCTCTAAACTGCGAAGCAAACATATTTGCACATCGTTACAAACATAAACAACAGCAGTGCATCAACCATCAAAACTGATGCTTCGCTGCCATACAAACAAAATGAGGTATGAAACAAAGGTAAATAACAAAAAATTGGGGACTTAGCTAAATATATTTATGACCTAAGTAAACATTCATGATCAAGGCGCCTGCACGTATGTAGACAAAAAAAACTCTCAGCGACAGCTGGCTTTTGTCCGAAATTAAGGCCGAATCGACTAAACATCTTCATTTAATTCCCCGTGTCGTAATCAGCCATAACCCTGCAGATAACTCAGTACCAACAATGCAAACAGGCAATACCATTAGGAGACAGCAACATACGCCCCACTGGTGTCGGTTATGTGCCATGTACTGTAAATTCTCGAGTCAAGCACAAAGCATTTCACGTGGACTCTAGTCCGGAAAGCGACAAGACCAACGGCACCCAGTTTGGTGATAAGTGACTTCATTTCCCGCTGATAAGTCAACTGCTGTCCACTTAAGCTTCGCCCCACCCTACACCTGGCAGACTAAACAAGGCCCTCGTAGGTAAGTGGTGACCAGGCTTACGTAACACGTGACCGAGCAAGCGCAACTTATTCAATGCTATCTAGTTGTATGTATCAAACGTAATAATCACTAAGTAATACTCGTCTAAGCAAATCATAGTTTCGGACAAGCTGGTGTCATCCGACAACAGCAATGCTTCGCATACAACGATGATCAAAGACTTGAATGCGCCTCAGATATTCAAACTGAAATGGCCAAGTTACACTACCATAGAGCAGGACTGCACTTACTGTGGCCTTGTATACTCGGCATTTTATAAAGAGGGAATCCCTCTTCTGTCTCCAAAGATGTCCCAGATTCAAGAAGGCAGTTCTGGCCTTCGAAATGAGTGAATTGACTACGCATGTTATGCGCCCATTTTTGCTGATACAGCTGCGAAATTAAATTAATTGATCAACCAACTTCAGTTCCACTTTTGCAAGGATCAATGGGTAATAGACTGGCTGGTGGTCCTGCAGCAACACTTTGCAATTTGTAGGTTCGATGTGCATAACAAATAATGACTTCGCAGGCTATCCATGTTTGATTGCGCGGCCGCAACATTGTGGAAAAGCAAGACGATCTCGTCCGCATAATCTGGGTCAATTAACGTTTAACGAAGGCGGGATCTCAAAGCCTACACCATGAGATTTCGCAAAGGAACACTCCGTGATAGATTCCACGACCAAATTGAACCAAAACAGGTAAACCGAAAAACCTGCGGAATGTCAATTTGGTCGGTGTGCTATCCGACAGATTACCGTAAAACCTTACGCAGCCTACAGTTTTCGAGTATAGAGCATGTAGGATGTTCACATATTTCGTGGGAAACCCCTTCCGCGCAAGTATTTCGAGCAGAATTCATAATACACAAATACTGTATCAGTTATGTTCCTAAGTTAATGTTGGTAAATCAGAGTAAGCTAATCGCTGTAGACCAACAAAATGAAGAAAATGATGAACCACATCAGAGTACCACTGTTTAAGAACAATATGGTCAGCAACAGCCTAAACAAACATGTGATGTAATGTATTGTCTTGGCCATAATAGGAGATATTGAATGGATTTATGTCATGTATGGGATATGGTCATTAATAATTGCTACAAAATCACTGTATTGGTAAGGGTTACCAATTAATAAGTGGATAAGGTTTCTGATAAGATGAACAGAAAATGTATTTGTCTGTTCATCCATATCAGTCCTTCACTAGAAAAACAGACAATATGCACTTAAAAGCATATGGGTTGTAGTTGAATCATGGTATGAACAAAATACTGGCAAATTCATGGTAGTTTGCTGACACATACAATGCACTGGATTACAAGGTATCTTATACTATTCACGGAAATTGACCGCTCCTTCATATACTTTTAACATTACAAACCTTTAGTATCAAAATTACTTGTATTCAGCAATGAAGCCAATACTACCACATTTGATCTATTGTTAGTTGTTTAGGATGTCAAGGAAGCACGCTTATAACCATTGGAATCCAGTTAAGGTAGCACAGGCTAGAAAATTATACAGTAGTGTGCAATCAGTAACTAGTAAAATTGTTAACAGCCAAAATGCCAAACGCTTTGAAAACACCTTTCGTTATAGACCGTTGAACTGATTCATGTCATCCGCAACCACCAGCTTTTAACTTCATGACACGTACCTACAAATATTAGACGCAATGTCCTATGTATACACACACAGAGTCACTTTTCGCTTTTAGCGTTGTCTGATGGATGCCGAACAGCCACATCACCGCACTGCGTTTCCGCCGACAGCTCACTTAGGCGTGGTGAGCACGCTTGCTTTTGTGTCGCAAAACCAATCTTACCGATTACGGACGAATACGGTGCAGTCCCAATGCATCTATCAACAGCGCCACAATACGATAGTCGCTGCGCATATTCGACATTTACCAAAGATGCTGTCTACTTAGCACATGCGTGCGTGCCAAACAAAGTAAGCTAATTGATTTGGTTTAACCGTTGTGCAATTTGGAATATAATTCCTTAGATGAATACACTGTTTAGCGCAATTCCATTTGAGACATTCATTTCACAAACTAGATGGATTCGAATAAAATGAAACGGTGATGTACTGTGTAGCTGCGTAGTGCATTTTATGGACAGAATAGAAACGATTTCATGAGTAATTATTGAGGTCATATAATTGTTTTGATAATTTTGGAGGCCCGTAAATTTTGTCATTTACAAAATAAAGGTCTTATAATACGTACATCATAGAGAAAAAGCAACCGTTTTGCTTAAGGTGAATAAACTGCTGACGTTTTCAATTAAATCTTGATTGACTATTATTTTTGTCAACCTCAAATTTATATCGTTTTCTGGAAGTTGGCTTCTGTAAGCCGAGCAACAAATGTGGTCAACTGCTTACTAATCACTCGATATACGAAATTAAATTTTCCTGCACGGCATATAATCCGAATAGATTTACAACATACCACATCAGGGCGAATTGGCTATGCTTTTAAACCACCGTTAGTGATAATGACTCAGTGTAGTGTCAAGCTATCAGAACTATGGGCGATGAAGGACGGTTGCCTCAGTAGGATTATTGGATTTATGGTTATCCTACAGAGAATTAAAGGGTCAGGAATGAAAAATTTGAGTAGCATCAATGATTGGCTTACAGTCTAGTTTAGCACATAATGAGATATCCATATTTACTTCATGATAAACGCTAAGTTGAAATCAAACTGGTAAATACGGGCAATGTTATTGATTTCGAGACATTGAGGTAATTTCATAATAGTTAATAAACGCATATAAAGCATTCGTTCAAAAGTAATTAAGTTTTCGTACTATAAATCCATATTATCTTATTAACGGTGTATTTTGCGTAGGCCTTTACATCAAAATTGCGATACTAGTGAACTCAAATTGCCTGTGCATTAACGCATGACAAACTTAAAGGGCATTCATTTCATAAATTCTTAGTAATCCTGTTTCCAATTGAAGTAAACTTCAAGGTAACAAGAAGAAAAATAGTTGTAATATAAAACCGAATGCAGGTGTCTCAGGTATACTTTCCAGCTGTATACATACAATCCGTGAAATCGTAGCGTGGTTTTTCAAGCGGAAGCCAATTTGACAAAGCCAGAAACAATTTTACGTCCTGTTTCACATCTATAACTTTGGTTTTACTAGGCTTTTGCGAGTGTAATTTTTGAATAGCGTTTTAAAAACATAACATTGTAAGTTTCCCTTTTGATCCAAAGGGTATGCAACTTCTTAATCCCTGGGAATCCAACAGCTGCTAGTTTTCTGTTGCTTTGTTTTGGTCACTTGCATGTTGCTTTTGGAAATTTGATCAGTTAGCAATCTGCTCAGCTCCAACCAAATTAGGTTGCTATCAATGTGTTTCGATGAAGTACTAGTTAGTATGAACCACATTCGCTTAAATTTGATCAATCGTTTCGAACCTGCCAAGTGCCGCAAGGATTATTCTCCGTCTGCCAGATTTGTAAGTAGGACATATTGAAAGTATTGGAAACCTACTCTCAGTGTCGTCCTAACAGTACCGAAAAGTGGATATAATGGTAGCAGAGCTAAAATATGGTTGTCTTCCTGGTCTTCGAAATATGGCTTTTGTGCAAATTTTCGGACACGAGCAGCTTGACAAACTTAACTGTTCCTATGAGTGCGTCTTACGTTAACTACGAACCGTTCGAATGGACTCTTCCCTCCACCCATGTTAAGGACTGATTGCAGGCTCTTATGTTTACCAAAAAAAGACTAAGAATGCGGTACCTTCATCTAAAGTACAAACGAAAGAGTACACAGCTTGTATTGAAATTCCCTTGAGTACAATGCCACCGGAACTGAGTCCTGTCTTCGTTCTTATACTCCGTCTGATATGACAACTCGTTTTACACGGGCGCATATGTTGTATGTGTTTCCGTCCCATGATGTTGTATCCCGCACTGTAAATAACTCATGTACCACATATACGGGTATTAGAGTATTCTTCATAACTGCTACTGAATACTATACCGCATTTCTCAAGAGAAGAATCATAGATAATCTCGAATGTTTTAAACTCCATTTTACTAGATTGCTTCCGCCTATCTTCTTTGGAGTGTTCGAGCGCCATCTAAACAGATTTGTCCGCGTACTGATCAGTAGCCCCAACCCTTGGCATTTGCCTTTTAGGAGGGTTTCTTTCCGCGCCGGAAGAGTGCAAGTTGCGCATCGGATTTGCATCTAAATTTAAGATTTTTCGAATCAGTGCCTAGCCAAACCTTGTTATAGCAGGCAGAGTAAATCTAACAACACACTACAAAAAATGCTGCATCCTACCGTTTCGGGCTTCCGGGTCGCTTGTTAGTTACCACGTTAGTGGTTTCCTTTTTATAAACTTCACAGAGAAAGCTTTAGACGTAATAATAGAACCTGATTTAAAATCCACGCATAATACTTTGGAAATGGTGGCCGACGCAGACTGGATATGTTGTGCCGTGAGAAAATCTTTCTTCCGAATGACACCAAAATCTTCAGGCTCATGTTCACACACCATGTACGACCAAGAATGGAATATGGGTTATCAGAACATGTTCCACTCTCTTGATTTGATGTACTCTTAGGAGAGCCCGAGGGAAACCCGCGGATATGGGCTCGGATATCTGACAAGCTGATTATTATTCAACGAGTTCAATAGCTTAACTTTAGTCCTGCGCTGTTTTGGTAGCAGACGGTAATCAGACAACATGATGAATTACCGATCACTCCATTCTAGAGTGTCTTCCTCATAAACTGCTTTCGGTTAGGAAGAAAGAGAAAGCCAGACCACTCTACTTTGATATAACTATAGATTGATGGTTGAACAGACTGCCAAAATTTTGGCGGAGTTAATTTTCGATTCAGTCAGAACGTGCCCTGCTGTTCGAATCAAACATAGGGAATGCATGTAAACAGCATCTAAGGAACGCCTGACTACCGCATGGTACAGCAGTTGCAAAAGCCGCTTCAATGAATCTGAAGCGGACTTTTGCTAATGACAGAAGCGGAGGCTGCGCGAATTTATCCATGCTGGTATTGCACGGATCCGGTGGGTTTACTGCGCACTCTACTATGGACAAGCCTGTCTTCTCGGCGGAAAGTATGCAAGGATGTTTGTCTTATAATCCCCATTGCCAACTATCGATTTCGAGGAGAGTTTTCCGGCTGGCCTCTTATTGGCTGGTGTCTTCGTATCAGTTGTCAAATTTCTTTCAATGCTGCTGGTACTGAAACCTACTGCAGTCGTTGCTTATACCATTCATCGGAATTTGTTATGTGAACTCACAAATGAAGTTTGTTAAGACGTATCTGCATGTTTGAAAACTCTTGCAGCCAGTTGCGTGTAAGTACTGGCTGGTAGGATCTTTTACCTGTCCCCTCCGTAAATTAAGTGTAGGCACATTTTTTCGTAATTTACTGCCCATTTTTCGAAAAAGCGTCCTGGAAAAATTGTTAAAATTTCTGGTGATAGATGCTTTCGAAAAACAGTTCATGGCGTCTGTCCTACTTAGTCCAATTCAACCATAATAGCAAATGATATTGTTATTTGATAAACCTGTTGGTTAATTGAAAGAGCCGAATAAAGTCGCTTGTTCAAGTAGTGTCCTCTGTGTTCATGGACTTATCCAAAGCGTTCGAATCCGTTTGACCTTATCTTTTATTCAGGATGCGTTCCTGCATCTTCCTCTGAGACGCGCTGCAATGATTATCATCATTTCTAAAAATGAGGAGAATAAACCATGAGCAATGAATTTATACGGTTTAAGAAGCGTTGCTTTACATGTCCCGTTGGAGAGTTGGTGGGAATATCAAAATAACAGTAATAATGATAAGGATAGTAAAATAGTTGAAAACTAAAATATGAAAATGAGGACTTATCGTTTGCTTTGCTGTATTCCTGCAATACTCTTAGATTCACAGCACCCACAGATAACAACAAATACTTCCATGATATACTCCATGTGTATGATGGATACTTAGTGTTAAGTGACAAAGTGTAAGTGGATGAGTGCGTCATGAAATAGTCTTTTAATACTGTTAGTGTCGGTGAAGAGACGACCGACCCTGGGAGAGCATTCCACGGGTGACAGACACAAATGGAAAAGAAATTTCTGCGGCAATCCAGACGACTGTATTGCTCTGCGAGTTTTAATGAGTGGCCCCTCAATTTTGTATTACTGCTGAGTTGCAGTAAAGGGCGGCACACACGATATCGGTCTCGCAGAATCAAGTATGACATAATCAGGTCACCTCGTGTTCTGCGGTAGCTACTGAATACCTCCACTGGTGGCAGTCTTTCCTGGTATGAACGATTATGCATACGAATTACTTTCTTATATGCCCGACGTTGTGGCTGCTCTAGTGATTATGCTCGTATTTCAGCCATGTACACCAAACTTCCTTGGCATATTTGACATGGGGGCGAACATACGTACTGAGCATTTGTCGAAGTATGAAGCTAGTTATTTATCAAAACGCTTGTCGGATTACCTGGAATAACCTAAATCATCTGGAACCAGGACATGCAAGTCAAGTTCGGCAGTTGACTGTTGCAGTATATTTGTTCCGAGCCGGTATGAGTAGCTGCTCCCATGTCGGATAGAAAGTACTTTGCATTTACTGACATTGAAATGCAGTATGCTTTCGAGTGCATATGGATACACCGTATCTAGGTCAAACTAAAGCTGATGCTGAGGGGCGTTGGCCTGGATTCTGACCCAAATCATGATATCGTCCGCAAACATCAGTAACTTTGAAGAGACGTGTGAACGAGTAGGCACTAGTCGTTCCTTCCAACTGGTGGAACTATGTGGTGTCTCACAGGGATAATAATTTGGTCCGCTGCTGTTTGCCGTGTACACTCTGCCGTGTACGCTCTGCCTGTAGTACTGCGGTGTGGCTACCATCAGACTGGTGCACGACTTGAAGTTCTGGCAAACAGTGAGCGACTCCAGTTTTTTCCAATATTTACAACAAGCTTTTGATAGGTTCATTGCTTCGTCCGTTTTCTTGCAGACGAAAACAAAGCAGACAGAGTTTTGTGCGAGTATGATAAAATGTTCGAACGGCGCGCTACATGTTTAACGGGAACTTGGCGCCAATAGTCAAAAGCGTCAGTTGCTCGGAATACAGAAAATTTCGCCTAGTGTTCCATCCTGTACCCCAAAGGTGACAGGTAATCATCGCTGAGGCTGTAGTCGAACAGCTAGAACGCAACAACATCATTACACCTTAGCAGAACCGTGTCTGTCAACATATCTCATGGGCAATAATTCTATTTATTTCACGCACTAGCTGGCCGGAAGCGGAGGACAAAAGCTCAGTGACTGATGCCGTATAATGATTGTCAAAGGCATTCGACCGCCTGGACCACAGCGATAATTTTCAGATGCTTGCAAGCTATGCATTTGGAATCATGTGCTCTGAATGACCAGATATTTTCTGCATAATTGGCCATAGCAGGTTGAAGGTTGAAAAGCGTTACCTGCGTCGAAACATGTCGAATGTAAGATACACAAGCATTAAGACTGATACCATGTATTGTTATCCTGTTCATTAATTATATTAAACGTCCGATGTCTACAAATCACTTGATTTCTCTAAAATTGTTAATATGTAGTAGACATACACTGTGTACTTCAACCAGACCTGGACAGAGCGTATAAAGCGTCACTTCCTCACCTCTTCGTATTTACATCGTTCATGTGTGAGTGGATCCGCAATTTTCACCAGCCTAATATCATCTTTTAGCTTGGAGACAATGTCTTGCATTACCCAGTCTGCAGAGCAATTTCGGGAACTAAGTTCGGCCAAATTTATGCTTAGAACAATCCGAAAATTTGGTAAAGACTAGAAACCAACTAACGTACATGATGGAGATGTTAGGTGGTTTGATTCGTCTGTGTGTTTGCAGTTACTTAACATATAATGACGACCTTATGTAGAATACGCAAAACATGTTGGTCGGCTCTGGGGCAAGCAAAACCTTGCAACCATCGAGACTTCACAAAGAAGAGCTACCAGATACAACCGATTATTTTTTCGCCTTCCATATAAACTAAGACTGAGGACCATAAGAATGTACATCGGTCTTTTTCGGCGCCTATTTGGCTACCTAAGAGAGAGCTACTAGATTTTGAAAAATCACAATCACGTATGCAGCCACCGAAGACAGCGCAGTGTCCTCACGAATTTGAGGGCTACCAGCTACATTCATACACGCAAGATTCCCATAAAATTTAGTCGAAACGTTTAATCTCTTCATATGGGCCAGCAATTGAAAGCCCACCAACATTACGTTGTTTCCGCCTCCAATAAATATGCATTTATACCAGGCAGTGACGCAGCTCTAATCCACCTAAATAGACAGTGCATGTTATGTGATGAACGTTGTACAGTCTGCAATAAAGTACACAATATTGTTGGCTCCCTTAAGCATATATTTGTGATGTTTGAGGTGAATCCGCCAAAAGTCTTTTATTACATCACGGTTTTATTTTCACATTTTATTTTCCAAATTCGTGCCATCCTACGAGATTTTTAAGCATCAGAAATTTAACTGTAATATACCATTGTTCAAAGTATGCCTTTAAATTTATTAGATGACACGTTAATTCCAGAATTGAAATGCTGTGCGAACAAGAAAATATTGCATGTAATCGATTTTAGATCAATTGGTCAGCGGACAGAAAGATATGTCGTTAAATCGTTTACGGAATATTTTATGCCACACATGGGGCACGGTGCTTTTTGAGTTCTCATTCCCGGAATATTTACCAAAAGGCGGTAGAGTAGACCAGATGGGTGGTACGGAAATAGCTTGAGGGCTGCGGAGCGCGAGTTACACTGACCGATTGGCCAAAGATAGCATGCTCTCGATACACCACTGTCGCTTGGCCGCTTTTTATTTTTTGAACAAATAGTATTACCGTATGGATCGAATTAACTAAGGGGAAAAATTGTTCTGCCGAAAATTAATCTATGTGGGCGTTAATAAAAGGTGAACAAATTCCGAAAAATTAGGGTGATAATACAACGCGCTTGTCAAGCGCAATATACATCCGCAGGTCATATAGAGAGTAAATAACAGAATAAAGTCGCATAAAATATACTCGCAGAAGCAAGTACGAAGAAAAATTATAAAAAAGGTTCCGCACAAAGTACACTCTAAATTGTCGATGTCCGATTAGCAGAACAACGTACATACATGGCGCAGTAATACCAGCTCAACAGCAAACTAACATACATTAATTGACTGACGGTGATGATATCGAAATCGCCCATCATTTTGGACTTATTTGGATGGTCGTCAGATAAACACCTTCTTTCAGAGAAGGCTGCGGCAATCTCTGCAATTGCTTCAGCGTTTGCGTGCCGCGTTATTAAGCTGTTTTGTACCCGTTTTCGCGTGTTGTATTCTAGACCCACAAATACGCAATTTTAATGGTCCCAACGGAGCAGATATTAAGAGCTATTGCAAAATAGTATGCACAAGCGATCGTTTGTATTTGCTCGGACAGATGCAATTAAACTTTAGTTAATGTCCTGTCTAAGTGGACTTCAATTAAACGGATCGAGTAATCGTTCCATCCGGATTTCTTTTCTTGCATACACTGAAGAAATGGATGGTGCCAATTGTTTTATTTTCCAAGGTAATTTTCATCGCAGGATGGCACCGACTCAGGGCATCAAGTTGATGCATTGCCCCTTCAGCGTTATCAACATCAACAAATGTGTCGTCGGTATTTCTTGTATACAGTTGTAAAGTGTATGCCTAAGAGCGAAGCTTGGTGTTCTTTATGTGTCCTATGAATTACCAGCAGGGATTGCTCCGAGCTGATTGGTCATGGCTACGCAATCTCGGTGATGATACATTGCTCCAGTGAGTTATAAATAGTAACACATCTCGCACAGGCCGATTAAGAATTGGGATGATCCGCTGGAAACCGCACATCGTTCGCATAAACAACAATGACTTATTTTGTCTTTTCAAAGGAACCTTGATTAGCAACGAACAAACCTCAAAGGAAACCATGTTCTTCCTCTCTTCGTTTAGATCATGCATTTTGCCGACAAACTCAAAGGTATCTTCGAGTGTATATTAGGTGCTTTCACGTCAGAGATTTCTTTAATTTTGGTCAACCAACCCCCCAACTTATGACATGGTACATCCATCATTGTGACTATTTTGCGTAAATGAACGCCCTTGCTTTTTTGTCTTTGGCAAACTTTGCATCTGAGGAATTCGATCAACACGAGGGAAGGGCTGTGTCACGGTTTTCTCCTCAGACAATCCAATATTTATCAGGTTATTGTTTTTGCGGTTAGTAGCCTTCTCAAACTCTTGGTTTGTTCCTGGAGCGACTGCTTTTGTTGCGGTAAGGATTTTCCTCTGCAATTAATTATGTGCATTTTTCGAACATATTCTTATGAGCATAACCCGTTTGCTTTCTTTATCCTTATATTGCTGGTAGTCCCTGGCAACTTACATGGTGACAGTGGGAAAGAGAAACCTGGTTTGTAGTCTACTGCCTTGCTTTTGATGGCCACCATTTTAGCCTTGGCTTCTCCATCACAGTTGGCTATGTGTTCGCTGAATAAAAACTGGCTCATGTGGACAGCGAAGCGGATGTACTTCACGATATTGATCGAGTTGAATGAACAAAATGTGCCAGACCATTTTGCCATTTTCATTACGCCGTTGGCTTTGATGTGATGCGAATATATCGCCTGAATTTCGGCAATCAAGCCCACTTACCTTATTTTCTAGAAACACGCGAGATTTGGTGATGACTTTGAAGGCCGGTTAAACCATTTCGCCTGTTGCTGTCGACCGAAAAATATTTAGCTACTTGCTAGTGTTGCTCAGCAAGAAGGGCAAGAAAATTCCGGAAATAACAGGTGGGAACAGTACCATTAGGGATGGGCTATTGAAAAGCTGTCGAATCAAGAACCATTAGTTCTACCGAAAGCTGATACAGGAGCCAACATACATTATCAACCCAAAAAATATCCGATAATCAACTGCAAGACCGTCTTCGAAAGTATTCGCTGCAGCGTAAAATGCTTAACAAACACGATCCCAGATAGACTCTACGCTTGGATATATAATATGGTTTAAACTTACACCTATATTTGAAGGGTGTCTAAAATGAAGAACAGCCAAGTGTCGAAAAAGAAAGGAAAGCCATCGAATGCTTCTGAATATGATATGATAAACAAGCTCTTCACTCCGTCGTAAGGCTGTTCCTGCTAGTCTGCAAACAACCATTGAAGCTCTCTGCCTCGTTGGATGGCAAACCGGAGACTACATCACCGAAATAACAACAAATGAAAAATGAAAAGATGGGATGGTGGGTAAAATCTGGGGTGAAGCGGATCGCTTGCCACACTGAGGTCGATCAGGTAACGGATCAACTCGGAGAGTGGGATATCTTAAGAGACACTTGATTGTACATAACTTCAGACTTGTGAATATAAGTCTGTGCAGAGCACTTTAGGGTTCTTTCTCATGGTGCGGATAGGAAAAACAGAAAAACGCGGACCAACTCGTGGTTGTTCTGAAACTTTGATTGCTGCGCAAAATATTTCAACCTACTACGACAATTAATAATGAAAACACGGTCAACTACCTGCCAAAAGCTAGTGAAATCTATGTCGCAGGAGTTTGTCAAAGACCAGCTATCAATGGAGGCTAATAAATCGGTGTTGAACTTGTCCCTTATCACTTTATGCCGCCCACAACTTGAAGCTCTGTCATTTGGGTTCAGTTTCTCATTGCCACCGATGGAATGCGATAGAGTGTGGATAAAAGCACAATTTGCAAGAATATCGCGTAGTTATCGCATTTGACACCTGTCACCGACGGCGCTGCTGTTTGGGTTGAAGCTGAAGCGGTGGAAATGTTAATCCATATGTAACACCAAGACGTAGAAATATATAATTCTGAAGAAACTATTTGAAAAACTTGTAAGAAATGCGCAAAAAGTAAAAGACAGTTATAGCAAAAGTGAACAAAGGCTCAGGAAGAGCTATTTTGGGAAAACAGGATTACGTTCGAGAAATGGAAGCAATAGGTATGACTTTAGCTTTATTATTAAATGTAGGTAGACCAGTGGAAAGCACAGAGGGTGAGAAAGATACAAAGCGAAAAAATAACCTGCTAAATATTGGATTGTCTGAGGAGAAAACCGTGACACAGCCCTTCCCTCGTGTTGATCGAATTCCTCAGATGCAAAGTTTGCCAAAGACAAAAAAGCAAGGGCGTTCATTTACGCAAAATAATCACAATGATGGATGCACCATGTCATATGTTGGGGGGTTGGTTGACCAAAATTAAAGAAATCTCTGACGTGAAAGCACCTAATTTACACTCGAAGATACCTTTGAGTTTGTCGGCAAAATGCATGATCTAAACGAAGAGAGGAAGAACATGGTTTCCTTTGAGGTTTGTTCGTTGCTAATCAAGGTTCCTTTGAAAAGACAAAATAAGTCATTGTTGTTTATGCGAACGATGTGCGGTTTCCAGCGGATCATCCCAATTCTTAATCGGCCTGTGCGAGATGTGTTACTATTTATAACTCACTGGAGCAATGTATCATCACCGAGATTGCGTAGCCATGACCAATCAGCTCGGAGCAATCCTTGCTGGTAATTCATGGGACACATAAAGAACACCAAGCTTCGCTCTTAGGCATACACTTTACAACTGTATACAAGAAATACCGACGACACATTTGTTGATGTTGATAACGCTGAAGGGGCAATGCATCAACTTGATGCCCTGAGTCGGTGCCATCCTGCGATGAAAATTACCTTGGAAAATAAAACAATTGGCACCATCCATTTCTTCAGTGTATGCAAGAAAAGAAATCCGGATGGAACGATTACTCGATCCGTTTAATGGAAGTCCACTTAGACAGGACATTAACTAAAGTTTAATTGCATCTGTCCGAGCAAATACAAACGATCGCTTGTGCATACTATTTTGCAATAGCTCTTAATATCTGCTCCGTTGGGACCATTAAAATTGCGTATTTGTGGGTCTAGAATACAACACGCGAAAACGGGTACATAACAGCTTAATAACGCGGCACGCAAACGCTGAAGCAAATGCAGAGATTGCCGCAGCCTTCTCTGAAAGAAGGTGTTTATCTGACGACCATCCAAATAAGTCCAAAATGATGGGCGATTTCGATATCATCACCGTCAGTCAATTAATGTATGTTAGTTTGCTGTTGAGCTAGTATTAATGCATCATGTAAGAACTTTGTTCTGCTAATCGGAAATAGACAAGATAAAGTATACTTTTTTGCTGACCCTTTTGTTCAATTCTTTAACCTACTTGCTTTTTCGAGTATTTGGGCGCAGCACAGATTATGCTATTTATAATTATTTTGGGGCAGTTATTTTTCTACTTTTCAGAGGGACTTATTTGTCTGCTATATCTTTTTCCGGAATATATCATACTCTCTGACTTTCCGAATTCCACGTTAGACACCGGTGCGCATTAGGTCAAAATACTGCTTGATTGCTTCAATTTGCGATGACATTTACTATCTGTAGTCTGATGCGGATTTTAATTAAGCGGACAGGATTTCCTACTTTCCAATCCTTACCTTGTTGAGAAGTTATCCATTAGCTTCAGTTTAATGATACTAATTTTGCTTCGTTTGACAATGTTTTTTTATTTAAGGGATCAGCTTTTTGTTTTCCAAATGCGGCGGAGAAGACAAGAAATATTTTGCTGAAATACTTATTCTATTCTATTTTAACAACTGTTTAATTTTATTGCAGAAATCCTTTTGCAAATTAAATTAGCTTTATTTAGTAAAATAATTATCTGCCGATTTTATATGCTGCATGTTTCTTCCAAAATTACATTTGGAATCTCGGTGATGATAAAACGCTTTCTTCCGATAATTTTCCTTTAGCAGGGTAACTCCTATATTTCTCCGTTTAACTTTCGGAAACTTCTGAGGAGTATATTTTTTCTCGATTTAAAATTCTTTTTTAATGGCAGCGTGTTTTTGACGCTGCATTATGTCTTCCCGAAATATTGCCTTGATCCATTAGAATTACCTATACATGATTTGTTTTTTTCGCAGACTGCGGAATTATCCTCTTATTTGACGGATTTTAAATAGAAATTAATTATTAAAACTGAGCTTGTCTTTTGGAAGTTCGCAGTCGTCTGTAATTTCTTCACATAAGCAAATGATATGTTTTCTTACACATTTATTTACAACTTTTATGAATAAGGGAACGGAAGATATGTTCATTGCTTTCAGCTGATGCATTTAATTGATACTCAGATTATTCCCTCCTTTCATTGAGCAACAATTAATACTTAGATTATCAATTTAAAGTATTCTATGCCATCAGTGAACTTGGCTCTATCCCACGTGTCTATCATTTACATTGTTTCCGGTTTGTCCCGGAAACCAATCGAGAACTGAAATGTTCGTCTATATTTGCCAATCCAGAATGAAATTCTGGTCCATGTTGCTAAATTGGAGGCGCATTTCTACTACAGACAAATTGCTAGTGTTTTTCATTATTATGATGCATGTGCTGACAGTTCTTATGCTATTGCCGTATTTCCAGTTGAGCCTTAAATCAGCAAATGCAAGAATAATTTTACTTCGCTAAATCTCATAGGGTGGATAAAATTATGAAATGAATCTTGGAGAATAAAGCTCGTAGAGACTTGTGTAACTTGGATAAAAGACTATAGGTAAAGCGGCGAACTACATAAACATCCTAAATGAAAACCTAGTCAATGGTTTTCTTATTCGCATTACGGTATGAGGAAGCACACTAGCTCACGTCTGGTCATATGGTGAACTTGAAGGCTAAGATGAAAAGGTAGAGTTATTAGCCAAGGTTATTTCAGAGCCTTTAACATTGTGCGCTGTTTGCCCAGCCCCAGTATTAGGACCTTAGTTGCATTGGCTTTATTATTTGTCAAATGATGTTCCTCGAGTTAATTTTGGTAGCTTTTAAGGTTCATATCATATATTTAAACGACTGGTTCATCTGAAGTTGTTGTCCAGTGTCAAATAATTGATGTGCAACAGAAATGTTTATGGCTATTACTGTGCCATTTTGTAATCACGAAGGAGAAAGTTCAGTCATTCTTTTGGACAAATATCCTGCCATATGTTCCAGATACGCAGCAACAAAGGTGAAGGGGAATGGCATAAGACAAAATATTCCGACGGAACGGGGATTTCATCTTCAGCGATGAAGTATCAACGGTATTGTTACGGCAAGCAGTTTTAGTTTGGCGGCGATAAATGTCTTGGCCGCTTCCGTCGAGTGATTTATATTAAACATTTCAAAACAACCTTTCTTTAAGAGAAACTGAGAGGAATGCACTTCGTTTGGGCGATGATACAAAATACTTGACAGCATCAGACTTTTTGATGAAAAGTTTGGATACCCATAAATTGCAGCCTTTTAACCAGAGCTCACTTCCGATTCCCTATGATACATTTTATAAAATGTAATGAACCTTAAAATATTAGTCACCAAGTCCGCATTATCCGTCGTGAAAATATGTTTGCACATAACAAATAACTTTTAAGTTTTAATAGCGCACTTCTGCGATGCTTAAGCTAGCTGACATACCAGAAATCGGATATCGAAATATTTTCCTGACATACATTATTCTTAATGGCAATGTTATTAAAATGCTATAATATTGCTAGTACTTCTCTCCACTGCGTAAATCTGGTAAACTAGACTAGACCCATTAAGCAATGCCAACGCAATACACTACATTAACAAATTTCGATGTGCCTATCATAACACCCCAACTGACAGTGAAACGTCAGTTTTGCCTTACATCATTGCCACATAAATTATCCCATGGCCTAGCGATGTTTGAGTCGCCTGCATAAATTTCAACAAATGAATGCTAAACTGCATCTTATAATTCAAGTGGGCGGTTGTTAATCCTTTGCACATTGCGCTGAATGTACTCGTCTAACCGTTTCGACTGAGCGTGCATATTGAATTTGCATTGTGCTGTGAACTGACAAATGATGCACATTATTCGGCAAGCAAACTTATGGGTGAATGAGTTTCCGAGCAAAATATATTCAAGCATTCTGTGTCATTTTTCATTCGCTCAGAATGCGAACAAACCAACAAAATAAGTCGCAAACAGACAGCGCAATTTAATGCTATGCTTTATGTTTTTATCACAAGTCACCTAGTTCTTAGCAATCAGAAAAATCTACGTGGGAATTAGGCAAATACATCTCCATAATGGATAATAAACGCCTTCTTAAAAACTGGTAGATAAATAGATAACGCGAAAAATACCATGTTATGCTCAATACCATTTAATTATAGCAGTTTGCAAACAATACATGCAAATTCAATTTCCCATTAGGATATACGTTCCTGATAATCGCACGTGACAAAAGTCCAAAATGAATCGATCATTCTTATCCCACTTTTCATTACTACATTAGACGTTGTTGCAAAACAATATGCCAAATATTAATAACAGGCTTTTTGTCGACTAATTCTATACCGTTTGGTCAAAACATTTTCTAAATACTCGCCCTATTATCAACTGAACGATACTCTTATGCTAACAGTTACTTTTCCAAAATACGTACATAAGAAAGACAAGAAAATATTATCTCTATCATGTAGCCGGGGGAGATAGGCACTTAACATCCAGCGAAATAAAATTGAATAACTCTATGACATGGCAAATCGTTCGCAGCAAATTTCCGGTTGATATAATTGATCTTTACAGAGAACAGACTCTTTTAATATAATCTACTTATTAATTTTTTTATGATTTCATAATTGATAAATGAGTAGTTTCGGTAAGTGCTATGTTTCTATGTTTGTTACTCTTTTAAAAAATTATCGAACCCTGTTGAATTTAACTAGTTGTACAGTGAACTTTATTAGACTGATATTGTTTTCTTATCATTTTATTACTCTAGGTTAAGAAAGACAGGATAGCATCGTCAACCGAAGTAAATTTCTACAGTGACGGTGAACGCCATGGACAATCAGCAAGAAATGAGGACCTCGACCCATCATTTATAGGTCAGCAATGGTTCACTTTCCTTTATGCCATGTATTAAAACCATTGCACTAATATTTAACAGTCGCTTGTATTGTAAATGCGAATTCGGTTATGCACAAAATGATATTAACTGCACACATAGCGTCGTAGATACAATTTGCTGAAATTTTACAAGCATATGAGATCTTATAATAAAGCAATGCCTTTAGTAATTTTGACACATAACGCAATACTGCATTTGGACGAAACTGGATACCGCTTCAATCAGTTTCATCCTACAATTGATGTTATTTGATAGCGGGTGCTAAAGTTACTACTAACAAATCCAAGCTTTTAGAGTGGAAGAAGCGCACGGATAAGTTTTGTAAACCTAACATTTATAAAATCAACCTAAAAATGCGCGAACTGAACGTCCAGAGTAGTGTTGTTATATTATAAATATTAATAACTGCTAAATTTGCCAGCTTTTCGGCACATTAAGGACCTTGACAAGTCAAATAGCAATTACAAGGAACATTAATCTTGAAAACGGTGATCCAATCATTAAATAGTTTCCAACAGTCGGCTTGAAACTACCTAGCTAGAGAATGCATTTCATTGTATGTAAGTAGATTATCGTACAATCAATTGCTGCGTTTTAATTTTAGATAGAAAATAAAAGAATTTAAATCTTGATACGAAGCTCTGGTATAACTTCTGACCATCATTATACTAACAGAGTGAAAACATGAATCACTAGGTGCACAAGCAAAAACTAATAGTCACGATTAGACATATGTCCTTAACGTTAGTAAAATTTGAAAAAGTTTTATAGCATCGATTATGTCCTAGAAGTATTAAGCATTCTTTTAAATTCTCCTCATATATATGTGCTGCCGTTTTTCATTAGAAAAGCGTAGAACAAAATTTGTTGCACGAAATAATGCAAAAATTATGAGTTTTGGTTTCCCAATTTATTTGCATTTAACTAAGATTTCAGGAGCCAAATCGTTCTCTTTTTACATAATTTTAATAATTGTGGCTTATTTCACAATCCAACTATGTTGACGTAACTCACAAAAAATGAATATGTTCATAGAAATCGTAAAATTATTTTGCAACCCTGCAAAACTTCAGATACATTTACAATCACGATTGATAACGAAATACTTATGGAGATTTTGCATTAAAAGGTAGCCATTTTTGAGCAGTTTGCGATAATCCGGATTGCTGAACATTAATTAAACTAATGATAACATCGCAGAAGTCGTTTGTCTAACTTCATAAATATACAAAAATAATGGCAAATGCAATGTATATGGTAACGTTTGTAGGCCGATCGGCATACTAACGGATTACGTGTAAACTGATCTCGGCTTTGTATTTGAACTATACGGTTATCCAGCACACCAGTAATATTATAAACTGGATGCAGTGCGAGCCACATTTCGGATATTACAGAACTATCTATAGCAACCGTGCAAACAAAACGACGCACTAATTAATAATTGTGAGGAATTATCCTAAGTAAATTCAAACAGCCAACTTACGATGGATGCGAAATAAAGGAAAGGAAACTTAGAGCGCAACGTTTAATTAGGACTAGACACTATAAATTGTATGCAAGGCTGAACATTCTTGGGAATACCCTAAAAATATATTATAATTGCAATAGTCAGCCTCTATATACAAGGAGGTGTAAGTCAGTTATGAACTTCGTACTTCAGTAATAATTAGTCTACTTCAATTTTCCTTATTGTAGTTTTCCGCAAATCTATTTCGATTAAGTTTGAATGTTATGGTGACGGACGAACTTATTGTTGGCAGATTATTCCGTACCGCGCTTTACAACTAAATTTAAGCTTGGAAACTTTGGCTTAAGTTTTCTGATGTGTTGCAGTATATGTGCGCGCGTTGAGACGCGCACTACTTGTAGACGAAGTTTGCCAACTTATGCTAGGGGGCCAAAGACGCAGCATTAGCCATAGTAATATTGCATGATGACAAATAATTAATACTTATTGTGTTATAAAATAAGGTTTCCTTACGAGAACACAGGAATCTTCGATGTGTTTTTTTGTCATTACATTTGCGCGGCAAAAAGAAATAGGTTTGCCAAACTTGAAACAACTATTTTTCCTTTTTCATCCTATAAAGCATGCATCTGGAATACCGATGCTGTTGTTTGACGTAGCAAGAATATTCTCGCAATTGACACCATAGAATGCTGTGAAGTATATGTCAGACTTATTAAATAGTATAGTGTGATCGATTTGCTTAACCACATGTGATTATTCTTTGTGTATTAGGGCGCATTTGGTTCCTTGTGATATAACTTTGTGATTGCAGAATGTGGTACTTAAATATAAGTTGGGAAATAAAGCAAAATCCTCCTCTCCGTCCTCATCAATGATTATCCAAACATTTATGTGAATTTGAATTACCGCAACCTGTGGATATATTAAATGATATACAAAAACACCAAAACTGTTGCCACATATCTAATCAGTTGAGCTTACTTTCAGAGATTTCTGGACAAACGCTGGATAGAAATTTACAAGAATATCAAGGAAAGCCGCGCGATTTTTCAGTGAAACCAATAGGAAATGTTTGCCAACATCACCTACGTTACATGCCAGGTTTCTGTGAGAATGATCGTGAACTTCATCAAGAAAGTTGTGCATTATATTCGTCTGTTCACTCTAAGGATAACAGTCAAAAGCCTACAATGCCGTCACGGGATAACGAATTGGAATGCATACAAATAGCAAAAAAGATGGTGGACCATGATATGGAATCACACGTTATGCACAGCATAAGCACATTGAGCCGAAGTCCAAAGCAATTGTTTTCACGAAGTGTGACATTTGGAAACGCAGTTAATTGACTGCACCATAACAGCTGAGGCAATTTACATTGTAGGTGCACAAATGTTTATGATTCTGAAAGCTGTGGGACATTTGCAACGACAACTGTAAAACATGTTTATGATAAAAGATAATAGCGAATAGTGTTGTTTATTCGCAACCTTTGGATTCGCCCATCAACTTATACGCTTGTGTCATTATATTATTACACACAAATATCATCATTAATTAAATTGTTTTTGGAAGTGTTACACCAATTCCAGTGTAAGATCAGTGCATTAGCTCGGCCTAAAATAAGTAAAGAAACTTAGTTAACATAGATAAAATAGCTGCGTGAAATATCTGTATGAGTTTGTTAAAAGTGCAACCGTATATGTACCTTTGAATTTGCAAACGTTGAAGAAAAAAGGGTGATCGATTATATTTAGAACAAAATCACGAATTGAAATAAAATCTTTAAAATCGTAGGCAATACTTATGTTAGCAGGGCATTGATCAGTTTATTGTTAATATGCTTGATTACCAACGAAGCAAAAAAATAATATGTTCTGTTTTTGAGCATGCTATAATCTGTGATATTTAAGGTGGATAGTTCTGAATTTAGCATCCGTTTATATGTTCCAAGGTGTTTAATATGCAACGATGTTACTGCTCGAATACGATACGTTTTCGCTTAGTAGACAGCAACTCTCGTACTTGTTGTTCCATGAGTAAAATCATTGTGAAATGCCTGTTTACAGTACATGAAGGTTAATAATATGGTATATCCTCACACACACCGTACAGACGGTCTCACTTCCCAAAATATCTGTTTGTGTTCGCAATTACTCTCAGAGCCTTCGCGAACCCTTTTTGCCTGGAACATAATAGTTTTACTTATCACAGCACATGCTGTAAAGCTAGCAAGTCAATTTGATGACCCGTGATATTATATCATACTGCATACTGTGTCCACAGCATCAGAGTTTTGCAATTTGATTGATAACGTTTCATCCCTCCAAAAATCGTTTGACCTGAATTTTCTACATGGACGCTGTTGTCACACATGCTTAGCATATAATTTTCGGGAATTTATTCCAAAATATTGGGAAAGTTTTAGGTCTCACCTAAGTCCAAGCTCAATGCCAATTTATGTTTCAGCGTGAACGCTATCATTTAATGTGCAGATAGTGCGAATAAAAAAATTGACGCCACAAAGCATCCATAATTACCAATCAATCAAAACTATGCATGATGTATAACAAGGCGAAAATGAGTTAAATACAATAATTGGTTTATTTGTGGGTCAGCTTACATAATCATTGATGATGTGATTTAAATATTAGTGTTTTGTAGTGATTGGCATCGTTTTGATCTATCTGAACATTTTCCAGTGAAATATTACCTACATAATGTTCAGCATACCTTTGTTGTTCACATTTTCGTATAATATCTTGCCCTTTTTCTGATGGTGCAGTAAGCAGCATCTTTTGGCGGCGCTTAGTTATATCGCAATTTGCATAGTTTCTGTTACAAATGCTAATAACTTAGCATATGCATGCAACAGTAAAATTTGCGCTGCTATTTGGCTTTTACTAGCGCCGGATAAACCCTAATGCCATGGCGAATCATGTAAGGAAAACCACCATATTTTAACCCTGCGTTTAGCAGAACTTAGTCGTTTGCTATCTGGCTAATTCTTATAGTTAGGGTAGCTTGTTTTGCCTCTGTTCTAATCCGCTTGGGCTGGCTAAAAAGCCTACATTTCAGCAAGAGCATTTGTGATTTGCTGCTGAAGTTTGCTGCACTACAACTCTATAAGCCCGTTATATTTACATGTCATCAAGCCTATTCAAATTACAAGCGGGTTAATTATGTAAATTGTAAGAAATCAGAGTGCGTCTGGTGTGCGAAGCTTTTCTTTTACTTCTACTATAGTTTAATTTAACAACTAACAATAAAAACTGACTACGCTACGTTC
The DNA here is from genome assembly GCA_944474145.2 of Dicrocoelium dendriticum. Lineage (NCBI taxonomy): Eukaryota > Metazoa > Platyhelminthes > Trematoda > Plagiorchiida > Dicrocoeliidae > Dicrocoelium > Dicrocoelium dendriticum. Next base: position 225,580,231 of record OX104064.1, read on the forward strand.
GTACAGATACTACAGTAATTTATTTAAATGTAATTAGTGTTAATGAACGCTAGATACACAGAGCTATTTTAGTTGTTGCATTAATTTACACCGTGCGAGTGCACAGCATCAGGCAAATCATTTTAAATGGCTTTTTCGCAAAAATATGAATATTGAATTTGATATCGATTTTAATAACCCTTTCTTGATTAAAGCACATTGATTTCAAATAAATGTTCCAAATTATTTAAACTAAAGCCTACTAGTCAGTCTGCTTTTATTTAAAAGAAGTATTAAAAAAGAAGTTAAGCTGTAGATTTTAGTTTTCAACGCATTTAAATGTGTTTAGTTTAGGTAAATAAAACAAAGATTACTTACACAATTTGAATTACAAGGTTTAGAAAAGCGAGCTTTTAAAATATATTTGCTTAATTGTTTTAATTAGAGTAACCTTCTATTTATTAAGTTTCAATGAATGCGTAGTTTGCTACTTTAAAAACTTACACATTTGTTGATTTTAATAAAAGTATTATAAAAGTGGCATCATAATATAAGCAACCTAAACTCTACAACATCGTACACCTGGTGTCACAGTTTTTCTTAATCCTGAGCTACATGTCGCGTAAGCAGAGATGATTTCTAATGAAATATGCTTGTTCTCAGCAACATAATCAAGAAAGGACCCTAAGCATTACATCTCGCTCTTCGGGGTGAAAGCAACTAACGGATGTTTGATGAAGAGTTAGACTTTTCAATGGAATCCATATTCCTCCTCTTTCTTTTACGCTGCAAAACATTTCTTAAATACCGAATGAAAGATTGTTTGTTGAATTTGTGCGCGTTAAAGCAAATGTACTATGAATACATTATGGCCTGATAAATACAGAGTAACATTATTTAGCCGTTTATACCGGTGCGTATGAGGTTAAACAATGAACCGTGGCCAGTTTAAAAAGCCTAACCATTTATGAAATACAGCAGCAGGGCATCTCCCGGGCTCATTGCAATACACTAAACTGTATTTTTTTATCGTATTTTTACAAACTGCTTTTGAAACTTTACCGGGAAATACAGATAAATCCGCGATACTATACAAGCAGGGCACAGGCAGGAAAACGTGTGTAGGACTTTGACTCAACACCAAGTAAACCTTGACATTGTGGCCTTTACCAAGGTTTAAATCTAAAATATACTGTTTCTACTGTCAGCTGTCTAGTAGTAATTATACAGATTTTATAAATTCATATTTATATGTATAGCTTGTTTCATAAACAAAGCTAATGAAACATCAGTTTCCAAATAATGTGCACATGCCAAAATACGTTCAATGATTATTTCCAACGCAATCATGGATAGATGGGAAAAATCTTTATGTAGACTTCGGGAATCTTTGAATGTTGGAATCTTTTTGACATGCGGTACATATATTTTCTTAATTGCGTTCGTCAAACTGCCGTGGTATGGCAGTTAGGATTAAGTGTTTGCCGAATATATCGAAATAAGCCTTAGTTAGCGGAAATTTACGACAAAAGCATTTATTGCTCTGCTGTACATCGAATTGAATGTGAGGTGTGTCTGTGTTCATTTTTACCCTTTACAAATTAGATCCTATCTTCATATAACGCAATAAGCGCTGACAAATACAATGAGAAATAGATGTGTGTAACAAAATTGTAGCTTGGGAAAGGAAATATTAATTTTCCAAACTAAATTAATACTTAATTCCATAGCGATAAAATAAGGTTTACCTTCTACATCCGTGTTGTAACTGATGCGTGTGGAATATGTAATCCATCTCCAAAGAAACCCACGCTCAAAACTGTCTGTGGTGCTGGTTGGATGAGCAACATTGGAAAATTATTGTCTGAAAAACATTTGATATATCATAGTATTCAGCACAATGGAAACCAAAAGAACACAGGTATTTAATTAAGCTTATCTACCGGAGTTTTGTGTAATACATATTGTAACTTCAATGCATTTCGTTATTTGTTCATTACATATAAAATATATAGCACGACGGCCGAAAAGCACCAGTAACGTTCCTGCAACCATTCACCTAAACAAAATAAATGATACATTATTTCGCCACAAGCTGCGCATGAATTTCAATACACAACTGACCAGCTACAGGTGATGTGCTGCCATGACAATGACGTATTTGATTTCATCTGCGTGAACTCAAAGAATTCTTAAATCATTCACCAAACTGCTTTTGTATCTCTTCGGACAGATTGTCCCAAGGCTAACAGACAGGTCATTTAATCGAATCATAGTGAGAGTGTACCCCTTGCTCAAAAAATTCCACGAGCTCTCACAAGCCAGAACGGTCCTATAAATGTTACTTTAGTATATCTATAAAAAGCAGTGCGTCCGTCAATCAAGTTTCGGAGGTTTTATTAAAAAACTGGTCTGGCTTGAAGCAGACCAGAAATTGCAGTGGAATCTGTAGATTTAAACATGATTACATGAATAATAAAAGATCGGTTTAAAAGCATGTGTTTTTTGGATTGGCGATATTAAATAATAATTTAAATTTAATTCCATTGTCACTTTCCACATCATTCAGATTCCCAAAATTTGGTAACCGTAATTTAATTGCGCTTTCATAATTTATATATACACTGAGCACCTATGAAATAAGATGTTTATAAGCTTTGACCCGATTATTTTGTAGACGCAACAGACACATACGTATTAATCAAACATTTTTGCTTCTTAATTCTCGGCCGACACATCACTTTTAGGGGTGTCGCGATAACAAAACGGCGCTACATAAGGTTTCGTTTCTGGTATATAGACAGACAATATTTTCTTTCAGTATCAATGTAGTGCCTTAAGCTTTAAGCTTAGGACCATACACTGGAAATGCTACGCTCGTGTATTTAGAAACATATGTCTTTGAAGAATCTTTTCGTCATTGGAGAGTTATATGTATTTACATTTTATTATATCCATATATACAACAGATATGTTTATCATATCACTCCAGGTTCAGATAGGGACAAGTTTTGCCGTTCTGATGAGAACAGGAATACCTTTGATAAAATGAAAATTACGAATCTCAATCCCAGAAACTCGGAGGATTCAGACAAGCACTAAAACTGGGCTGCTAGCGCCAACGTTGGCTTAAGCAGTCTTCGTGGGATTTCTTTGCTTCTGTGATATAAAAGAGCAACTATTTTGGAACTCATAAAGAATACCTAGTAATAGCTAAATTATTACATGCATCCGTAGCAAATTTAAGTAGGACAGATCGACCATGAATAGCAGAGAGCATGGGACCAATTTCGCGAACATGAACAACATGATACACGACTCGAAACATGATATGAACAAACGTTAGTGATCAATAAAAGGTCAATAAATGTAAACGTGATGTGAATGCGCTGGAGTAATCAACGTTATCCACCTCGATAGTATATACTTCACATCAAAACGCATAATCACGCAGAAGTAAAAGGTAACCTATAAGAACATGTAACTCATCTGGCATAGACTTGTACCCATATTAATTTTAAATCATTTTTCGCCAATGGTGAGCTAGAGATTGGTTATCATGTTTCACATTTGTGTCCTTCATAAGCTGTGCCTTAGTATTTTTAAGCATAGAATGAGGCGAAAACACTCCGTATATTTAACGTGAAATGCAAATCCTCAGGAGAGTGAACTATAATTTAATAGAGCATTTTCGTGAAATATCCAGCCACAAAATAATTTACGCTTGTGAGTGGAAACCAAGCAGTAACAAATAATCTAGCATGGAAAGATTGTAGCACATATAATAACACTTCAAACCTGTGTAAAACTATACAAGTTGATCCTTCCAATACTGAATACTTACTACGGAATACTGTATTTTAAGAGCAAGTAGAAAATAAGTCTGTACAACTCCATCGGGTTTTAATCAAAAAACATTTTAAAAAACAAACACGTCCGGTGGTTATCCTGAGATGGTTCAGCAACTCCTTCTGTAGCACACAAAATGCTTGTTTACACAGTGAGTCACAAGTGGGTGATATCGTTGTCAAGTGGCAACCGTTATCTGAAACGTATGTTAGCGAAGTGTAAATCCAACAAAGATTTGAATTTCTTCACAGATTCGGCCTCGACGACGTGTTCTGGCATACTGTTCCAGGCGTGCACAACCCTCCGCTCGAAACACAGGGGGTGTGGGATTTTCTTCAGATCAGGTACCACGAGTTTGTACCTGTGCCCACGTGTGGTGCATGGTACTCGCAAGTGGAGTAACGACCTCAGCATGGGGAAATGACCGAGATGTAAAACACGGTAGGTCATGATAAGATCCACTCGAACACGCGATATGACAAGGTGTAGAGCCCAAGTTTCATGTACCGGTTTTCATAATATAAGCCTCTCAAGCTGGGGATCAACTTGGTGGCGACGTGTCGTACTCGTTCGATCTTTTGCACTTCGCCGCGAGTGATCGGACAGTATGTAGGCAAGCCGTACTCTAGCATTGGTCTGACAATGGAAGAAAATAGGCGAGTGGCGAGGTCCTCAGACCAAGTGCAGAAGCTGCGTTTCAGCGCCCAGAGCATGCGCAGTCTGTTTCGATACAGTTTGCTGGTGTTTTCGACGAACTTCAAGTCGCATCGTGAGAGTACACCTAGGTCTTGCATCGAAGGTGTGGGATGCAGTGATTGGCCGTCTAGGGTGTAAGTTCGGCCGTGAACAGCCTTCCCGAGATTCATGAATAGGGACTTTGCCGGGTTGACCGGTATGTGGACTTCAGCAGATAATACTGCGAGGCGGTCGAGGTCTTGTTGGAGAATGTCACAGTCATCAAAAGTATTAATTTCACGCCAAATGTTAAGGTCATCCGCAAACAGTGCACACGGCGACCGTAGAAGCTGCGGCTGCGCGTTTATATGGATGAGAAACAGAGTGGGTCCCAGTACCGTACCTTGAGATACACCACTTGTCGAGGAATACTAATCGGTTAGATGGCCATCCACCTGTAGCCTCCAATTTCTTCCAACGAGAAATTCATGGATCCATCGATGTAACGATCCTCCAACACCACACGACCTTAATCTGTCTAGAAGCACTTCATGCTTAACTTTGTGGAATGCTTGGCTGAAGTCGATGTAGGTTACTTCGACTGACTTTCCCCGCTTCAGTGCTTGCAACCATTCCTCTCTCGTCACTGGTAAGTTGGTAACACAAGAATATCGAATCCTGAATCAGTGTTGCGCCGGTGTCAGAAGTTCTTTCGATTGCAACAGATGTATTAGACGCTCTTTTTATATATTCTCGATTACTTTGGCCAAAACGGGTGTAAGATAAATTGGCCTGTAGTTATCCACCTTACTGGGGTCGCCACCTTTCCGGCTCGGCCTCACAACCGAGCGCTTCCTGGCGTTTGGCAATGAGCTCTTAGACAATGATTTGTTGAATAGATCCGTAACAGCAGGCGAGATAGTGGCAGCTAGTGATTTGATAATTAGCGGATGAAGCCCTGCGGGCCCTGCAGGCTTGGTACCGTCAAGTTTCGCAAGTAGCAGGCGCACCTCGTCGACGTCATAAACCAAACTGTTGAGTTCTACAGGAATGTTACTCGCTGAGATGGATGTGGACGCCGCTTCGTTTGCAAACACGGAACGAAGTGAGCGGCCAGTGCGGACGCGCGATCGGAACTGGAAGTTAGCAGGTGTCCGTTAGCGTCATCCAGACGTGACACTTCACCTTTTGGCTTCAAACGGCGTTTCACGTAAGCAAAGATATTCTTTGGGGCCATTCTCGCGTCAGTTGCAAGCTTTTCTTTGAACTTCTGGCGCTTTATCAATTTCAATTTTTTGCAAATATTTCGCTCTCTTCGTAATCCGTGGCGGAGCCAGATAGGCGAAATGCGTCCCACATTCTTCGCCTTAACCGAGCCAGCCTACCATATTCTTTGTCGAACCAGTGTGGTTTGGTTGGTCCGAATTTCTGAAATTTCAACGGCACAAACTGAGAACAAAGCAAAGCCAATCCTTTCTTTATTACTGTCCAACCCTCCTCCACAGATGTATCATGCGCTAGAGACCAATCCATTTGGCTCGCTGGTTGATTAAATCCATCGAAATCAGTTTTCCAGTAGTTGTAAGCTGGTTCCACCGGAGATGCACTCGGCAAGTTCAGTTCCATGGTGGCTATCAGCACGGAATATTCGCTTTTAGCTAGGGGCTCCTGGATTCGTATGTCATGCAACCGCTGTTTGCAATTCGTCACCATCAAATCAAGGCACGATGGGTTCGATCGCGCCGTCATGCGCGTAGGTTGGCATTTGTGTTGCGATGCCCCAGTTTCAAGCAACAAATCAACAAACTTTGATTCGACTTCAGAATACACGGGCATGAGTTGGATTTCAGGCCATTGAATGTGGGGACAATTGAAGTCACCCATGAGTAGAAAACCTGGACGGGTCATGTTGTTCCGAAGATGCGGTAGCCAATCTAAACAGCGGTTCAGGTGGCTACGGTAGAATGCACCTACTGTCAGCTTGCCGAATCTGAGATTGATCGAGCACCATACATGTTCACACAGTCCATCTTCACTTCGGTACACGCTTACAAGCCTCCCACGCAGTGAAGACCGTATATAAAGTAAGACACCACCACGAGGATTTGATATCCTATTGCAGCGAAAGCATGAGTAGCCACTGAGATCGACTTCCTCTGCCATTACCTTAGAAGTTAGCCATGTCTCCGCCAGTGCTACGACGGCTGGTCGCTCAGAGGCAACGAAGCGGCACAGCGCATCCCGTTTGTTCATAAGGCTACAGAAGTTTGTGAATGCAACACGGAGGTCCTGAGAGGCAATGCGGGACGTGCCTGGAGGTTGGTCAACCGACTGATACGGGTTCGTTCACCCTTCTTGATCACTTGAAAATTTACGATGTGCAGATCAGTTTCGCCTTCTTCTGTACGGCGTTTAAGCTCAAGGACCGCAGTCTTCAAGCGGTTGCTCTCTTCGGGTTCCAAGTCTCGGCGGATGTGAACCCTGGTGCCTTTAAGCCTGGAGAGACGAGACAGAAGGAGTTGTGGCGTGTTGTGGTCAGCGAAGGTGATTCTCAAATGTTGACATGATTGGTTAGTATGCTTACCAAGTCGGACTACTTGGTTTATCGTTACGCTGCTTCACCCACATCCAACAGTTTATCAACGAGCCCCTGAAGGAACTCAACATCGTGATCATAACGTTCCTGAGGTTCTCATTTTTTGACTCTTGTGCATGGAACACCATTATATTATAACGCCTCAGGGAGATTGGTGATGAACTTGAGGCAGCATGCGTGGAGGGGCTTGTGATTTTGGACGTTCGTCTATATTTAAGGGGCGGTTTAAGTTGTTGCGTGAACTTTTGCGTTTTTGAATGATCCATTTATCTTCAGTGTTCAGAGGTTCACAGGTATGCGCTGAAAGATTAGGGGGCTCCGACTCTGAGTCGTCAATCTGTGGAGAACATTGGTTGTGAGAATCGGTAGGGGTAGAAGACGCTGGCGGTAGTGCACATCGTGGAGTTGCATGGGAAGGGGAGTTTACAGAGCTATTTTCACGAGCGCGTTTGACCCCACGAGCTGAATGATGTGGTTTCGTCTGGGAGATGGCTTTTCCCTGAGATGGTAGTGGTGGTCTTCGTGTATTTCGTTGTAGTAAACCGCGGCAGTTCTCACACACAACTTGGAATAATCTATGTCGGATGTCAACATATTTTCGGAAAACATCCACAGATAGGCCGATACACGAAATATGAAACAGAATATCACAGCCGAAACAACGAACTGCATGGGCCTTTTGTCTTACAAGTTTCAAACATGCGCCACAAGTAGATTGGCACGGCATCACACGTTGGAGCAAATCCAAGATGGCGGAAGCAGACGGTAATTTGATTTATCAACAAGTTCTCCGAAACAAGTGAGAGAATGCTCACCAAATTTTCACAACTTGAAGACTACACCAAAAAGAAACTTTTGGTACACAATTTACACTGATGAAACACAAATAACACAATAATCCGGAAGCGGAAGTAGAATCCAGAAGGAACGCTCAAAAATCCGCGGCGTTCGTGGGTACAGCAACCAATATGTTGTCGACTATTTTTGAGTTATCTAAGAAAAAGACGAGTTACTAAAGCTGTTTCCCCCAGTGTTATTCAGGGGAATTCCTGCAATATATGAGCAAAATAATGGCTGGTTCGATGTTGTTAATTGCGCTGCGGAATCCGATATTTCGAAATATTTAGTTATAATTTGTAATCAATAAAAAGGCCTTCCTTTATTCATAGCTGGAAAAGGCTTAAATGGAAAGCTTGGAATATGTAAGCTGTTACCAGAAGAAAACTACTTAGTCGTGGGAAACAAGGAAAGAAAGAATAATATTAGATAAAACAACTAAAACTAGAACCATTTAACTAATATTTTGTCCATATATCAAGCAAAATTTAATGGAAAATCTTGAGGAAAAATGAGTGCAGCGCAGCTTATAGATTGAAATGCCTGGTCCATTTCCGAATCAGCTCTACAAATGAGATGAAGAAGTCATTGCTTAGAAGGGAGTGCTTGAGTGTTAGGACTGTAATGTTTGTAAATACATAATCGGCACATAATCTAGGTGTAAGGAATACAATATTAATGTGTTAGCGACTAATTCAACATTCTAAGCTATCCAGGATCATAAGAATAAGAATAAGCTAGACCACTCATTTGACTAATTGTTTACAAATTATTAGAAACAGCCAAATAAACGTTCATCATTTTTAAACTGTAGCTAGCTGCAGCAGTTCCTGTTATTTAGTGAAAGGTGATGCCACATTAAGGCACAACTAACTGAGAAAATAATCTGAGCGGAGCACACTACGTGTCTTTTGAATATGCAGCGTGCGCCTAGGTGTAAAAGTTCGAGTTCTGGCAAAGCTGTATAGCCAAATCCGAATAATAAATCATGGAGCGGCCACCGACTGAATTTGAGAATTTTAGTCATTGCGCATCCCGTTTAAAACTGCGCACCGTTCACAATAACTCCAAAGATAAAGCAAGTTCAGGATTCCGTTTAAGGTTAATCGTTGGACATTTTCCAGTGCACGATGTCCAATTTCCTTAGATTTTCAAGGTATCCTACAGAATGTAATTGTCGCTCTTTCTCACGTTGTAAAGGTGCATAGCCTGCGTTCCCTTATAATAAGTGTTCAGCTTATGTAAGCGAACGTTTTACTGGATAAAACATGCAAGAAATATAATTTGCAATAACAATTTAACGAGTCCTAGTATCTTAGGCCGAAGTCAGGGACGACATCGTATACAGGAAAAGGATTGCTTTTAAGGTTGGGAATTTCGGAGAATGGTCAACGCCTTTGTACAACCAGTTACAATTTTCATTGTTGAATTGAAAATTCCTGGCTTTACTCCATCGCAATAAGGTCACGTTTGGATTACCTATCCAAGTGACGGAAGGAAACATAATTTTAACATCAGTAACGGAAAGCAATTACATCCGGATCCTAATTCCTTCAAGATCTTTGAAGTAGATTAAGTATACAGGCCATCCCAGAACGCTACTTTATGCATGTCACTGGATACAATTAGCATTTGCAGGTTACTTGCTTCTCATCAAATACTTAGGAAGAGAGCTAATTCGAAGCAATTAGTATTACCATAAGACCTTTGCATTTGTAGCAATAATTTGCGCTAGACACAGTCGAGGTTATTGGAATTTCAGAAATATTCCGAAAAAGAAACTTCCGGCGTCTTTTTAACTGGTTAAATAACTAAGGTAAGCTAATAGACAAGTGGTGCAGGACTTACCTAACGAAAATCAATTCTAGTGTTTACTGGTAGAAGATATAGAACTCGTATTGTATCATGAGTCCTTAACGTCTTCTGTGCTTGATTCTGTAGATAATAGATGTATGTTGGATTGCGTGGTAATTTTCTATGACCAGCCCAAAACCGCACATTTTTCATGTTATTATAATCGATGGTTTCCAGCTCAAAGGATGCTCTGCTTTGATCATGGAAAGCTTAAATACGTTTAGTAAAATCACGGAGATGTCTGTGTATTCAATTTCGCCTAGATTTTGTGGAAAGATTTTAGTCCTGGTGAGCATGATAGGAAAAATACTCTGATTTTTCCACTATAACACTAAGTTTGAATCCAATAGTTAAAAGGCATTACTGCCTTGCTTATCAGGTTTGCTTTCATGTTCCTTGCTAGCGTTCGCATAACAGATGACTAATAAGTAATCATTAGGGATTTAACATTTGCTTGAGGGCTCGATTATGACAGTTCTATTAGTGTTTTCAAGTCAGTTAACATAATTTGATCCCAATGTTTGGCGTATTGTCCAACAGTTCTGACTTGCAGCCTGCCATGTTTGTCTATTTCAGTAGAGATATATCCTCGAAGCAAAGCATTTTCGTTCTGAAACTGCTGCAACGCTGTTAGCATTCTAGTGTGTAGCATAAATAGAGCAAAATCGTTTTTTCCTGAATGTTTTCTCTAGTTTAAATAGTTTAGTTCCTTTTTCCGAGATACTGCAGTTACAAAGATGGTTTTCCAATTCTTAGTAAATTATGGAGGTACAATGTGGATGCACAGCTGAGTATGTTGATAGTAATTATCGCAATCAATTCTACAACGAGTTAAGAAGATTATGTCCCAGTTTATGCACTCTAAGAGTCCGGTTAAGGCTGAACAATTCACAAGATATAATGAGCGCTATTTGGTCACGCTTCAATCTGTTTAGTACGAATGAGGTAAAAACAACCAAGAAACATCATGGCATATGACGGGGGCAGGCCCTTCAAGAAGATCGTGTTTACGTGATCGTGCATGAGATGACATTTGTATTGTTTCCTTTGTATTGTATCGGGCTCCAGTTGACATCGAGATAGATGCGCAACCCATAAGATTTATATTATAGCGCAGTTGAAGACACAAAATATTTTGCCACCCCGATTGTTTATTACCCCGAAGGACTCTATGTTCGTCATGGTGTGCAGAGTTCGTTTAAAAATTTACTAGTACTAATTTCGTGAGCCTGGTTTAGTCATTACTCAAAATAAAATGCGCTCCAGTGGCTATGGTCGTCAGACTACCAATCCCGCAATTAGGTGGGAGTAGATTAGGGGACTTTTGGGTAGACGAAATTCTGATCGAGAAGTTGTATTCTCTTCTCTGAGCTGCAAAGTTGACGTCCTTTTGTCCTGACTTTCTATCAAGTGTTCATTGTCTACATTTTATTTATCTTTTTTGAAAGATGAATAACGTAGAACTAAAATGATGGTAGGCATATTTACTATTTTAGCAAGTATTTCATATAGTCACCAAGGAAATTCAGTCGGAATTGCTGCGCCCTATAAAGTTATTCTTTATTATAGACATATTGCTGTTGTCTACATATTCTCTTTGATGACTTGTCACCCGGCCTTTTATAATGACCAACTTCAGCATCTAAACCTAGTCCTGGGTAACCACAGTAAAAACGCGCGGACTACGTGATAATAATCTTTGGCGCTTCTAAAATGCATTTTCGCAATTAGGAACTATTGTAAACTCGCAAAATGAAAGCTTGGCATTGAAATCCCAGAGCAATGTTTGTCATTAATGTTGTCGACAATTTGTCTACAGGACTCCATCATCAAGCATATATATAGGAATGTTGACACTATGTTAACCCAAAAAAGAATTTTATAGCATATCAGCACCTGATCAAATTATGCAGGGAAACAAGAAGCAAACACAGCAGGTCATGAGCTTATATTACTACACTTATAATCCTGGAAACACAAAATGTATTTATAAGAAGGAAGCAAAAACCAGTCACTTTTTGGGACCATGGCATTGAACGATAAGTTCAAGAAAAAACAGTCCCATTGGAGCGACAATAAATTGCATATTTGCTTGAAAATATCATAATATATTTAATTTGGACACCAAATACCTTTTAAGTTTTAGTAAACAAAAGCACAAATGGTTTGCTCGATGTTTTTCTTTCGACACGGTTAAGCACCTAAATTGCAGGACCCATTTATATAAACGGTTAATGAGTAAATATAATTTTAACCAGCTAATGGGTAACAATGCCTGAATTAACATTTTATATATTTCAACTAAACTAAAATGGCTATGTGGCAAGTTGCTATTATGTTAACAAACTAGGAGATTAACTGTCGATGCCCTTTGTGCAGTATGATTTTATCATGGATACATTTTTTCAGTGGACATTGCTTACTGCCCTCTTATCGCCCCACATAGACTCTGTTTAATAGCTGTTGATAATGGTTAATTTGCTTGGTATTATAGTCAAGTTTGCCACGTAGGAATTTTGTTTCTATACTAACAACAATCATCGATAACCTTGTATCTTTTGATACATACGACCGTCAATCTGAAAATTTGCTCTTGGTTATCGTCCGGACTTTCAAGTTATACTCCACAGCTTCTGGAATAATGAAATCCGCTACCGCATATTGGGCTGCTTACGTAATATCCCTGTAACAGATGTTATAACTTGAAGGGCTCTAGTAATTTCTGCTAGCAAAATGATTCCAGACTACGTTGCACAAATCCTGGTACCCGGACAACAATTTCCATAAACCATAACTTGTCTCATCCAAAATATCTTTTTAAATTTTATCTTCTTTGCTTACGAAAACCATAAGCCTCTATTGCAGGCACAGTAAAATTACGCACCGTGCTGTAAGGTGATATAGACAAAGCTCATAGGAGGTAAATCGGAAGAAAGTTCTTTAACGAGACAACGTGTACTCTTGGGTGCATAAAACATAAAAACATTCACACTGTCTAAAAAAGTTGTAACCTCTCCGACGCTCTTCCTTTGGGACAGATCTTGGGTCACTAGTGTAATTGAACAGCTGGTTATAAAGGAATGAATGACCATGATAATATTGGCTTTTAATGAAGAACCTATGGGAGGTTTCAAGTCTTAAATATCCAAAGTAGTACTAGAGGTAACGAAGGTTTGAACACGAATTCAGTTATAATTTAACAAATATGCATTAAGAGAAGTGCCGTCTCACCTCGCTTAAGATCTCGCGATGAAGGGTGACACATGGCATCAAAATTTTGTCTTTCTATTAATGACAATGGAAGCAAAATCTAAAGTGCACACCAAACATAATAAGCACATGAGGAAAGATCGCCTTGTAGAATTGGCACCATTCATTTTGCCCTCAATTGTGACGATTTTAAAACATTTAAGAAGAGCTGATCTCAAAAGAAATGTGATTCGTCGTCTGACAAAAACAAGTATTCTTTTTATTCTTATTCACTCAATGTACAAGAGAGCGAGCCCTTTTACTCGAGTAACAATACTGGCCCTATAATTGTTTCCTTACTAATTTGTATTATTTTGCATTTGTCAAGAAGTCATTGTACTTAATCCGCAGTGAAAATGTAAAATGCCGAAAACGCACCCAACTGGTTATACAAAGCTTGTTTGAATTCACCAAATATTTGAATCACATAGTTAACGCTTTCTTCCTCGCACGCAATAAATGACGATGTGTGAACTATTAATTAAATAACAGCCTTTTGGCGGGGTGATTGCTTGTACCTTTGCCAACCCGAAACAACTGTGTTCAGTACCTGACAAATATAAAAATCGATACGATTTTATTATGTATTTTCAGCCTAAGCAAATACTTCGAATGATATTATAAATTAATTACACCTAGTTACATAGTTACCTGGTTACCTTATCCCGCTAAATCGTTCTTGACCAATATAAATTATTCAAATGGACAACGGTTAGTTGAAAAATATCTAACAAATAGCAGTAAATAATATATATTTATATATATATATATATGTATATGTATGCCCTCCGGACTTATGCTTAAGTTTTTACAATGAATATCGGGTGTGTGGATGGATCTGCTTCTAGTGCAGCGCTGGCCACTAATGTTCTCGCTCTAGGCACAGGCGTCCTGTGACCGTCCCGTGGAGACCACAGTGACTGGCTAGTCGGGAACGGCCTGCTGTCAAAGATATATTTGCCTCAAACGTGCATCGTTTAAGAGTAGCCAGTCCAGCGGTACATACAGATACTTCCACAAAGTGAAGGTCTTGAATTTTAGGGAATCAGTTCCTGAAACGTTTATGATAACAACTCTTCATGATCTTACATAGAGATCGGTGGTCGAGTTAATATATCCTATTGACTATGGAAAGTCCTCGCAATTGTTTGATGTCAAATAAATTATTGATGACTTTCATACGTATTGCACTTTTATTCTGGTAGCGGAATCAGCAATATGTTACTTAACTTCTCAGAGAACATGTACGGTTTATGCATGATCTCTAAGTTAATGCTCAATAAACTATAAAGCTTGGTCCCTAAGTTTGCTCGTTCTACCATGCAGATGCAACATCTACATATACATGAACTTGAACATCAAAGGATATTTAGAAAAGTGAATCTAATATATTTTCCTACTTAATCTTTTTGGAATTCTTTGGCAGTAATAAGTATGATCTAGAAAATTATTACATCAATGTTTCATATGTGCGCATCGTTATCTTACAGGGGATCCATGAACTAATTTAAACCTTGGGAATAACATTTGGGTGTGAATAACTTTTTTATGAAAGATGGAGGCACTGAATCAAATTTAAGGTTTCGATTCACCTTGAACGGGATCTCGTGAAGTATCATTAGCTGAACATTGTCCGATACAACATAATTAGGGAATTGATATCCGGAATCATTGTTGGAACTGATCGATGACGCTTACTTTCAGATTTTGTGAACAACTAGTTTACGCAAGTGGAGAGCATATATGGCTGTGGACACCAGCGTTTAGTCGAAGATTACCTTTTGCTGACCTCGCACAATGAAACACCGGGGATCTATAAAGTAACGTTTGAACGGACCATGTACCATTTCACTGGATAACCATTTTACTTGCAAATCGGCCGACACGATCATTGTTTCATTTTGTTATAAATGCTTTGATCTTATGCAACCTAGCCTTTCTCTGTCGGAAAATTGCCCTAGGTACAATGTGTAAACGCTTGGGTGAATTGGGTTAAAGCTGCAAGTTTGCTCTACGTAGCTAACTTACGAATCTGCACCAGCTAGGAAGATTTGAAGCTTTATATAATTACCTTTTACGTAGACGTAAAATTCGTATACTTGTGATCTGGCGCAAAACAACTGTGGTTATATTTTATGCTAACCAATCTTTGACTAACATATTTTGTACAAATTGTTTTCCAGAGTGGAAAACAGATTGCAAAGAAGTTATATTATCCAAGCTGGTGCTTGGTAGCCTGAAGTTCATTAGATGATATTCGCTCGGAATTTGAAATTTCAGCTGTGAAAGTCCACCGTAGTTTATTTGAGCGTAATTCTAAATTATATAACAGCAGCTATTACTTTTAGAACATTGACTTCACATTTCTCATCTTGCTTATCTTATTGTCATTGTGTCTATGGCCAGTAAGCAGCCAACGCTGGATGCCATTCGCACATTCGTTTTTCTATAGCTTCCAACAATACCCCCTACAAGGAGACTATAATGATATGATGGTCATCATGCATAGATCAGACGAGTGTAGTTGGTTAATTGTATGGCATGCGTAACGATACATAACATTTGGACTCAGGAAGTCCTGACACGCCCTTTCGTCCTTAGGGAATCTTCTGTAGCGCGCATTCATGCTGATTCCCTGTGGAGCTAAAACCCAAAAAAGACTGCCACATGTTCGGAGTGAAAACGACTGCGCTACGGGGGATGGTATTCGCTGACGTGACAAGATAACTAGATTGAGCTAGTGCCGCTCACTATCCAAGAAATTACATAGTACTGCTCCTCATTTGAAAGATTGGTCGCTTCAGCATGGATTACAACGCAGCATGTTGAAATAGCCTGCTTTTCACCATAAGTAATTAAATATGGGACTTCCGGTTATCTAAACATTATACGAACATAGGCGTTTGTACAAATTTAAAAGCTAAATTCAATGTTGTAATTAACTGGAAGTACATGAAAATGGCATAATCAAGTTTTAAACATAAATCATTTGTTAGCGCAAAATCTCCAGGTGACCAATCAGAATACGAGTGGCCTATATTAGCTTGAAGATTACTTTTTCGAAATTTTATCCGCTGTACTCGAATAACCTTTAGCTAATAGGAATAGAACTAGCAATTCAACCGATAGCAAAACACGTACAAAAAAGAAAAAAATTAAAAATCCCTGGTTAGTCATGGCCGATTGTTGTAGCCTTTAATGAAGCTGATGATTTTAAAATATAATCCTGGCAAACCCTAATTTTTTCAAGTGGACTTGGTATTGTAGACATTTAATCAAAACTACGCCTCATATTATTCATAGTTAACAACAACTCCCAAAGGGCTTTGACAGATTATTGTGTAGATGCTAGGGATGCCAAATTTTAATACATGATGTTGCAAGTGCAGCCAATATGCGCAACTATTGCTGGCCGAATTGTTGATCGATCAATTCAGTTCAGTTCAGTTCAGATGGGGACTGAAACGATGGGAGAATCCCGTGAGTGTTCCATCTTGAGTGGATCGATGAGCCAGGAATTGATGAAGTGCACAGTTATTGATGGATCTAAAAAGGGAAACACCCTTATCGCACCCTGGCCAACCAGTTAATGCCCACGTTTCCTGCCCTAGCAGTCCCTGCTGTGGCAGTCACGTGAAGTAAGCAAAGGATAGGAAGATAAATCGAAGGTACAGTATAGGGAAGTTCACTTAAATAAGAAAATAATACCAATACGTGAAAAAAGTAAAAAGTAAATCGAAGTACGAAGATGCGAGTTACTCAGGAAAATGGAAAGGTTTCGTGTTGCCACCCAAGAGCGTCAAGTTGCCGCTCAAACCCCTTAACAGTAGATTCCCTGATAACACTTTCTGGAAGCATGTTCCAACGCTCGATGACTCTGCGTGACAGCCGGATTTCCGCCCTAATCCGGTCGGACCGCGGTTTGTCCAGCTTCAACGAATGACCGCGTAGAACAGACAATCTAGCGGGACTGAATAGCCAAGACAAATCTGGACCAACCTTCTTAGTCAAGCTACGGTAAGTTAGGATTATGTCTCCTGTAAGCCTTCGGTAGTGCATTGAATGCATTCCCAAACTAAGTAGACGCTCGGGGTACGTCCGTCCCCGTAATCCCTCGACTAACCTAGTACCCACTCGTAAAACCCTCTCTAGCTCTATTTTGTCCCGGACGAGGCAGGGCGGACAAGCCTGGACGCAGTATTCCAGATGAGGCAGAAGGAAAGCCGCGAACAGCCTGGTAACGATGCCGCCCGTCAAGACTCCGAAAGAACGTCGGATTAACCACAACATGCGGAAACCTCTGCTTGCGACCCTCTTCCAGTTGTCGCCGGAGTGTAAAGCCGAAGAGTGTACGACGCCTAGGTCAACCTGGCAAGATAAACAGGGGAGTTCGACCCAACCGACCAAGTACTTCGCGTGAGGACAACCTCCTCCAATTCGAAGAACAGAGCGCTCTGCCTGATTTATGGTCAGTAACCATAAAGTAGACCAGTCCCAAAGCTTATCCAATGCTCGCTGAATAGCTTCGTAACCCCCAGGAATATCAACAATGTTCCACAGCTTCAGGCATCAGCAAATAGCTGCGATGGTACCTCAAGCTCCGTGCGTAGGTCATTCACATAGATAGAAAACAACAGCAGTCCAAGGACCAAGCCCAGCGGCACGCCGCTGAGGACAGATTGCCTAAATGATAGGCCACGGCCCACCCGTACACACTGTTCTCTAGTCTCCAAGAAGGCAGTCGCCCAATGAAGGGCGCGGCCAGATACCCCGTCGGAGGGAAAATTTTGCGCGAGCCTCAAACGGGGTACCTTGTCAAATGCCTTCGAAAAGTCGACGAAAAGCACGTCCAATGTGTGGCCGTTTTCCACTGCATCCGCCTAATTTTCGCGCGCCACCAACAGATTCGTCAGACACGAAAATCCGTTCCGGAATCCGTATTGTACATTGCTAAGTCGATTAAATCTACTCAGCTGACTCTCCAATGAATCTCTCACCAGTTTTTCAAGGAGTTTGACTACTACGCTCGTCAGAGTAACTGGCCTGTAATTTGCAGGCAGACCCCTGTCCCCATGTTTAAAGATGCGACGGATGACTGCTTCCTTCCATTGGAAAGGCAATGCACAACTGGCAAGCGATTTCTGAAACATAATAGAGAGCGGTCCACTTAGTTCCTCAGCTAACTCATGCAACAGTTTCGGGTGAATTAAATCAGGCCCAGAGGCCTTAGAAAGATTCAGCCCTTGTAACAGCCTACGAACTGCAGTCTCCGCTACAATAAATTCAGGTAGTTCAGAACCCTCTGGGGTCCTGCAAACCAGCTCAACGCCTGTCAAAGAGGTTTCCCTTACAAACGCTGCCGCATATCGCCCACTGAGTACGCAGGCCTTGTCATAGTCCGTCTGCGCATGAGTACCGTCATTACGCATCAATACTGGAAATGACATGTTCGAAGCGCAGCGCCTTTTGACATAAGCGAAGAATCTTTTTGGATTCTCTGAAGCTTCGTCTGCTAACCCATTTTTAAAATTGAGCCGAGCAGGTCTTAGGTCTATGCTTACACCTATTTCTAGCCTTACGGTACCTGTCATAAGTATCGGTGGACAAGGCATCTCGGTAAGTTGGCCAACATCTAGACCACTTTGTGCGCAGATGCCTGCCAGTGGGATCTATCCAGGGCGGCTGTGCTCGGGCCTCCTTTCTTCTTCTGACTGGGATGAGGGGAGCAGAGACCTCTGTGAGGTAGGACTTAAATTTATCCCAGGCAACTCGACAGTATCGTCGTCTGAGATCTCACAATGGAAACCCGAAGCCTTGGCTCACATTGATTGATGGTCTGCTTGCCATAAGTTGGGGCGGGACTCAACAGTACTCTGGTAGCGTCTAGAAAGAATACAACTGAAGAGCAAACAAACATGATCACTGGAACCCAGTGGAGGTCCGTAAGTAATGTCATCAACAAAATCGAGTGACCTAGATAATACAAGGTAAGATAACGGCGCTTGGGCGTCCATGTACCTAGTGGGGAGGTCAATGAACTGATACAAAGATTCTTGGAGCGTAAGTTCAAGCAGATCAGCGCCGAATGTGCCTGACGCTGAGTCGCAAGAAAGATCTGCCTAGCAAACCTCTGGGAGGTTGAAGTCGCCCATCACCAAACACCTATTTGCGGACTGGGAGCGAATGAATTCAAGTACCTCTTTGGATACGCTCCCAGGGCTTCTATACACAATTACAACTGTAACCTGAGCCGAGGATGTGTTAATAACAGCCCATAGAGCTTCAACAGTTTTGTCTGCCGACTGAACTAAGCAATCTTCAAAACGTCAAGTTTACAGCGCACATAAAGAGCAACGGCCCCTCCGTGTCGGCCAGCAGAGCGATCGCATCTAAATAGTGCGTAGCCAGATAGATGTACTTCACCATCCGTGATGTCCTGAGACAGCCACGTTTCAGTGAATGCGAGCATATCGGGATGAGACCCATCTACAAGCAGACCTAACTCGTACACCTTATTCCTTAGGCTGCGCAAATTACTTAGAACTACCTGAAGTTTTTCTTTAGATCCAGACCTGGGTCGTGCGCTACCAGAATGGGCAGTGTTAGGGCGGAAAAGGACTGCCGGCTGACTATCCGAAAACCCACTAACCGGAGACCTTGTTCACCGGCCGCTCGCCTAGATTCAGTGTCCTTGATGGTCTCCCTTAGCTTCAGCCTATCGGCTAGCGGAAGGTCCGGCTGAACGCTAATATTTGTACCTTTCAGCTTAAACGCAAACCGCATGAGAGCATTGCGTTCCTCCGGGGTAGAGAGTACCACACGAAGTAGCCGCGGTCGCGGGTTTGGTACGTTAACTGGGACGTTCACCAGTCTAATCAGCTTCCTGACAGTAAAGCCTGGAAAACCAGGCGGAAGAAGCTTCGTTACGCACATTTTAAACCACTGAAGGTCATCCAACATGCGATCAGCAGGAGGGACAGCAGTGGATTCAGTCGCGTTACGGAATATAACGCTACTATCCGTGAAAGATTCGCCACGACAGGGTGTATTAACCCCAAGGGTCTTTGGTTCGGCACTTGGAGTAGGTGGCTTTGCTACTGGTGATAAAACGGTGTTTAACCCCTCCGATGATGTAGCAACGGCAGTGTATGTTTTTCGCTCCATTGTCGATGTCTTACTTTAGTTAGGGTCATCGATTTCATCGGAAGACTTTATAGCAGATTTTGTCGGCTTTTTCTTCTTGATAACAGGAGCAGGGTCCCGTGAGGCTTTTTCGCTTTGAGCAGAATCAAGCACAACTTTAGAATATGTCTTCTCGGTGAGAACCAAGATTTCCGGCAACTTCGGCTGACAAGTAGTGCGTGTTGGGATCTTCGACTTCGCACAACCGTCAAACGGTTTGCCAAGTAAGGACACTTTGCTTGTTTCCGGTGCCTGACAATAACATCTTGTTTAGCAGAGAGCCTACGAGGTTTCCTGGCTCTACTTCGCTTAACTTGAATTGACCCTTGAACCAGCAATTCGGCGCCGATCAGAGTAGGTTTAGATACGACGTCCAAAGCTGCTTCATTTTGTTGGTCGGTAGCCATCTGTAATGGGGACATAATGGTAGGTGCCACAAGTTGATCATCAGTGTAAGCGATCAAATCTGCTTTGCCGGAGACCGGAAGCGTCGTCATAAGCAGATCAATCTTAAAGCGAAGGTCAGAGAGCATCGAGAACGAACGCTCTACATTTCGCAGCCGGGTATCAATAGATTCGTCTCTCGTACGAAACGCTGGGCGGCCTTGCCGGCGGCTGCAGCAATTGACACAACAGAAAAGCATCTTTTCGCTAGAGGCTAGCGCTGCGTAATGCTCAGTATTTAGCTCCGTACAAAGCTGATGGTAGCATTGGTTGCAGACATCGCAATGCATACCGCCAGAATCGTCAGTTACTGGTATATTGCAGCTTGGGCCACCACAAAGTGCGATAACATAAGAATCCGAGCCATCAGGAACAACAGCCTCGGTGCATTGCGAGACCGACATAGTGGAAAACAGATTGATTATAACACGTATGCAATAGTTAAGCAACCTCAAAATGGCAAAAACGGGACGGCAAAATGGGGTTAAACTGGGAAAAAGTGGAAAAATTACCAGTAAGCGCCAAAGACGCTTTAATCAATCCAAGATATCTTGGATCAGAGGAAGTTTGACAATAGTCAAATTTCGTTTAAAGTGTTTATTCAAACACTGTTTTCCACGTTAATTCAAATAAAAATCACGATTACTATGGCACGCCAAAAGTCAGGTAACCGCGGAGCACTCACAGAACCGTGTGTTAATCAAAGGTATTATTAGATAACTTTTTCTGACAGATGCAGTAAAACTGGCGAAACTAATTTCGGTCAGGACTTTTATAATTCGGCCGCTGGTGATAACATTTGGTGCGAAAAATTCATGTCAGATTGATAGAAGCGAGACGGATACAAGCAGAAAGACATGGTTGGCGGCATCCGGTTTCGGATTTGCCTGTCACTGTGGCAAGCCACAGGACGCCTGCGCCTACAGATGTACCATGGATGGCTTGCGCTGCACCACCCACAGCTCCAACCACATACCCTATATCCAGTGTAAACCCGAAGGAATAAGACCGGGAGGCATGCGGATGGGAACCACGTTTCATCAACGGAGTCGACCCACACTCCTTCACAGGCAAATACAAGCACGCTGTATTTGGGGAATCAAGCGCACACAAGGCGGTGGCTGGACCCTAGTCCGCTCCACACTGAGTGCATAGAACCGCTCTTTGAGCCTAGCACGGCCACAAGAACAGTGCACCCCGTCCCCTCCAGCAACGACCAACTGTCTCCTGGAGCCAGTATGAACGATGTAGTGGGTAATAGACAGGTAGGCACCTAGTCAACATACACTTCAAGCGCAATTATACCAGGGATATCAAACAACAGCAATTCACTTTAAAGGACAAGCTGAAATAAAATAAATCGAATAATGCATAAAGATACGGTGGCACAACTCTTCGCTAAATTACCATATGAAGTAATTTGGTTAGCAACAAATCCGTGATAAGTAAGAAATATCCACAAGTTACTTAAAATGATCCAAACGCAACAAAATTACCGAAGTAGGCGCAATTTGTGTAAGCAACGTGGCCAGTTAATAGCACATTATTCAGGGAGGCAGAACAAACCAAATAAAGTGAAATGAAATTTATGCAGCTTAAAGAGACGTAGTTTAAGTGTAAGTTGGTTTAGCCCAACTGCAATGAAGAAGCATCAAGAATGCAACATCAGCCTTAGCATACATACACGCAACGATACATACACGCAAAATGTGCAAACTGCATGAATGACAAACTGCATGTTGTTTGAGCAAATTGTCTTCTGCTTCCATCGCATCCAATTTTTTCACAAGTGTTACCTAGTCTTATGTAAATGTTTGGTGCTCAGATGAAGTGAGCGTTTTCTACCTATGCACACTCAAGTTGAATTAGAGCGAGAGAAAATGGATGAATATTTTTGAGTTTCACGCTTTCAGTTTGATGGTCGTATTAAATATGGAGAATATATATAAAAGTTTTCAGCAAAGTTTTCAGGACGGTGTACTCACCTCGGTATACATTTTATAAACTGTTAAGTCACTTGGAGATATTATGTAATGACTACAATCGGACAGTTATCACAACTCGTGCTCCATACTGGTGAATATAGTTGCGGTTAAATAGGTGTACCGTACACTGGAAGCTAACCAACAGCAAAACCAATAACTGGCGCATGCTTTTGCTATTGACAATAAGTCATATGAATCGGTACAAGCATATCACAGGCTAGAAACCTTACTAGACTCGAATTAAAGATGATAGCTTCTGGGATGGTATTCCAAGCCAGACAACTTAAGGGGAAATAAACTCTCATGGCAAACAACGACCAAACAGCTTTGCTGGCTTGTGACTGTGACCAATTTGATTGTTGTTTCAACCGTTCCCTAGCATATGACGCTACGTGTGGTTGGGATCCATCAAAAGCTGGTAAGCCAAAATAAGATTCCTACGCAGACTGCGGTATTTCATGGTACATGACCCGAACAATCGTAGCCTGTCGAGTTGGTGCATCGCAATTAGATTACAAGCCACATAAGTAAGCTTCCCGTCTGGAAAAGCACCAGACGCTCGTTTCGACATATTGCGGCTCGTTAGTTGTGCGCATCCATCGGCCCCCTACTGGGGATAAAACCCACGATCGCCAGAGGCTAACGCCAATTAGCCAGCAGCATATACCACTCGGCCATAGGGGACGACAGCCGACCATTACGAATTAAAACCTAACCGAGATATAACCCAACCCACTCTCCATTGACGTAAAGGTTATTGCTTTGCAGAGGAGAGTATTTGCCCGTCATGGTCAGGTCTTCCCTTACCAGCGCCCTGAGTCCCCACGGCAGATTTGAACACTGGTAGCGCTTCGACTTTTATTATATTAAGTAGACGGATTTCCTAGCTTACTTATGCAGCTTGGTATCTAAGTGCAATGAGCCAACTAGAATTATATCCAAATCGTCTACTCATTACTAATCGTAGCATATTTTGTGCAGCAAATGTTGCAAGTCTTAGACACTCTGGGTTTCCTGGCGATGGAGTATCTTCAAAGCGATCAAATCTCTCCTCATCCATGACTGCCATCTTTGGATTGCTCTTTCCACGTGTGGTCAAACCTATTATCAGAAAATCCTGTCTTATCATCAGTGGGTCAAATGATTTGCATATACTACCTAGGTGACCACTGTGTTGCACTCCCATTAATAAAAATTTATAATTCTCTTTCGAATAGTGATGCTTGTCCGTCAGTAGAAAAATGAACATGTTCCGTTCGCCAGAAGATATCTTAGGCTCCTGGTTGCCGAATTTCTAGAATCATGCCACCAGTTGCCACAAATGCAGTACCGAACCTCACTACAATAAGCAGATATATACATTTCGGTTAACTACGCGTATGGCATATCCAGATTGGCGTGAAAACTGTCAAATCCTCCAGTATTTTAAACGCTCTCTCCATCTTAAACTTGTCGACGTAGATCAAACGGCTCTAGATTTTGATGCTTGGGCTCCGTTTGAGATAAAACAATAACAATGAAGGCCACAGTGCAGACTTATGTCCTATGTTGGCTTTTGTAAATATTTAGTAAAAAGTTTGTTGATAAGTTCTCTTTTTAAATCTTTACTTCGCTGTCCTTATTATGGCAGGTGCAAATTTTAGTATATTATGGTAATAAATACTGCCTTACCGAGCCACAAACCCCGAAGCACCAGCTGGAACGCAAAAGTTTATACATCTCCTACAAATGCAGCGGCGTTAGTGCCCAATGGTTAGTGGGTATACGCTTGGCTATCGCTCTTCTATAAAATGTCGCAAATGTCTGCGTAACCACAACCTTAATCTCTGCTCACTATAGGTACGGACTCTTAAAAATGCGGATAAGCATGTCCGCTTTTATCTATTATCCCATTTGCGATAGGAGACGGCACAAATAAAATGCATCTGCAAAATTACAAAAGCAAGTAACACAAGTCTATACGTACCAGCAAATGTATAGTACTCCAGAGATCAATCGGTACCGAAATACTTATGCAAGTTTTGTACATTTTTGATAATCTGTAACCTACCCTTGTTGATTTAGCCTAAAACTCGTGTTGTATTCAATTATTTAATAATGAACCAAGATGTATGGCAACATGATCTGCTATTCTTGCTAGCAAATGCTCGCAATATCTACCTTCAATACAAACTGCTAGATAGTAGTTAAACAGCTTGAAACCTCCAATGTACCAACTAGTCACACAAAATGTAACAGTATATACTATCTCCGGTTATCTCTATTGCTTTTGAAGGGTGTTATTTACGAGCATGTCACTTTGTTAGCGCTGGTTTGCTGCCTGTCATGGAGAAATTACATTGTAAAATTATCTACTACGGATTATAATTCCTTGTTTAGCAAGGTCCCGGCTGTTTCATTCAGGCAATATGGAACCCGAATGGGTGTGCCGATAGTTCGAGTCGTTTCTGTCATGCGTGCATGAGAACAACGTTTCTCATAAAACAATGAGGCCTTCGCTGCTTTCTTCTTTGTCTAAGTGGTAATTCATGTTACACACTGCACAAACCAGTAAGTTGTTTACGACACTATTATTCAACGTTGGGTCAAACTTCGTTTAGGTACATTTCCGGATGTCGATGTACTCGAGAAAAATGCGTTGGCAAATGAAATGGAGTCAGTGTGTGATTTCCTCACATCGTCAGTCACGGTGTTTTATGGCGGCGAACAAATTTGGCATCGGTACCAAAGAGTCATCTTGAAAATTCTTTGCTGAGTCATGCAAATCAGGTTAATGTAGGTCGGAAGCACTGCTTCCTAAAATTTAATTCAGTTTTGTAGAACATTTGTGGCGGTAAAACCTAGGCATTTTAATTTAGTATCGGGAAATATAGAGCTCTAAAATTGGATTTCGTCCTGAATGGTTAAGGGCTGCCGACGAAAATCAAATTGGACCTATCATTCAAGGACTGCTGCATTATAGGTAGCTGGTTTTAGCGTGCTGAAAGTTCATTATACAGAATTATCAGAGGGCATATTATTTGGTACTTTAAAACGCTGTTGGAAAAGGCAATAACAACACATGCTTTCCGTTACTTTTTACAATTTTTGGGAAACTAATACCCGACTCAACTATACTTTTAATTTATTCGCTATGCAGTGTTAATTCATATCGCAACGATATCTTTGCAGGTGGAGCGTTACAATATTGCAATAATACTGTCCGAATACTTACCATCTTTTTCTCAATGTACACGTGAGATGCACAAATATGCGCACTCAGATGTGATTCTAAAATGGGCGGAATTTCAGCAAACCAGTTGACCTTCACTTCAGATTACAACATCTGATTAGATAATCGTATATGAGCTGTACTATCTGGTGTAAATGAATTTGACGGAACACGCGCTTCCTCCGCAAACCCCATGCATTCTATTGCATCTTGCTCCAATGCATGTTACCTAATTTCGGAACCTTGTCGCAGCAGAAGTATATAATATTTTTTCCTTTTTCTTGCACGAGCAATCATCCTGCATAAATAGGCTTTAAGTCTATTTCAACATCTCCAGGTAAACACCGATAATTATAACAGCTTTCCACAACACAACTGCACTTTTGTGTTTCCACGCCTGTCATTTTTATATAAGAAATAAAAACGGAGCATGTATTAACGACTTGTCAACAACCGAATAACTAGATTTAATAGGTTATCACAAACGTCACACAATGGATACATATTTTATGTTTTCAGGACATACTCTGTTCCTCCTAATACAAATGTTCATCCTAACACTAATAATGCAATTGTAAAATTAAATGTGAGAAAGGTACTACCAAATTATATTGAGAGTAACATTGCAAGGATGCGTTATCTTGCCAAACGTTAAAGAATAAAACAGGTAAATTGAGGAGTACAGTGCTTTAAGAAAAAGATGCGGAATATACTAAAATAAAATAGAAGCACCCGCAGAAAAACACTAACTGTTCTCTGAACAAGGACTGATGCATTAGGATAATCGCACATTTTTTTCCAACTTTTCCGTGAGGCATGTAGTTTTACCTAGTTTTGTCATCTAGTTTTATCCTTAAGTTAATAACCAAACGTTCTTCTCAAACAAAATAAATAATTGCTTTCAGCTGCGCCCAGAATTCCATAACTTTAATTTACATCCACAAATACTACAATTGTGGTTCTCATGGCATCATCATTATCGCCAATAAATTTTGGTGTCCCTATTAACTAACTAACCTTCAGTATCTGCACTTTGTTTAACGTATATTGCCATTTTCCAAACCAGCCAAAATCTTATTTATTACTACTAGTCAACCTTCAGTCCCAAAAGATCATGAAACTATAATCTGCATACTAAAATCCCCTAAGAAGTAAACGGCTCGAAAAATTAATTATAAAAGAAGTGATGAGTTCATCCATCTTCTTCTCATCATCATCATTGTACATATTAGCTGCAGATGAAAACACTTCAGTTATTTTGCCGCAATAATATATGCAACAGGCACGCTAGCTGAGTCACCATTGAAAGATGAACATCATTCCAGATAGCTAAGAGCTGGCTATTGTGCCGCAAATTAGTTATATTATTTCTTATGTTTAATATCATGGTAAGCTGGATAAGCTCTATAGTTCCCGGATAGGCAACGACCATATGTTCGGTTATGTCTCTGGGTATGGTTGCAGTGCGTTTGGCCGAATATATGCTACTATATCAAATATGTAGGTAAGAAACTTTAACAAATTCCCAACACAGCTTCTGCAGGAAATATGCAAATTTAGAAACATGACTGTGGTGTAATATTATCAAGATTTTTATCTAAACTTGCAACCCACGTAAGTGAATTGTGAACAGTAAGAGATCGACTGCTTCCATAATTCATCGAGTGCACCAGTAAGTTTTAAGCAGTGATAGAATTCTAAGGTGAAGCTTACAAAGAAACTTAACATGCATGTTGAACAACTTGCAGTACGTGGAGAACCGGTTAACTAACTCTTGCTAGCGCATTAAGTTACCCTTGCATAGAACGCTAAAACACTGTGTGCCACGTATGCATTACAGGTTGCGTTATTTGAGGATTCCTGGTGAGCTAATCATGTTTAATCCCTCTAGATGGTACAGCTTTTGTTGTCCCTCACAAAATATTATGTTGATTTTGCGATGAAAATTTTGCTGTTCCAATGCGCTAAAGTTGTTCTACATGTCCGTGTGAAAGTTCCCTATGGGAGATCTGGAGGGTACTCAGATAAGATGATCAAGGTGGTATCCTTAAAATGTGAATATCAGATTGCATTAAGAGACATTATATATACTCATCATCCACCACTTAAAGGATATTTTGCAGAATGTGTACAGTCAAAGAGTAGTGAGGCACAGGTCCAGCATCCAAGTAGCAGTTCTAACTATTCCTTCGACCACGAGTTCTTTTTCTTGTGAATATGAGGTATATGCTCCGCAGCCAGTTAGCGGTACGAAATCTGGTGACAGTTGTTATGTATACGTAAGTTGTATGTAGAAATAAGCTATACAGACAATCGGTTAGCGGCGTTTTCACGTACTCCAATGATAAGACTATGGCTGCATTACGTGTCAAAATCGACCCGCAATTCATAGTTACATTTAGAGCTGTTTAGTTACTTAGAGCTTTCCGTGTGACAAATTACGGCCACAAGACGAATACATTATTCCGTACCCAGAGCCAACAGCACAGCAAAAGAAGCGTGGAATTCTGTAGGATCAATAAATTCTCATTAGGGGATTGAATGGGAATAAATAATTACACATCCTCTTACTAATCTGTTTCTAAAGCGGCCACATAATAAAAAAAACGTAAAAATGGGTTAGACTAAGGTTTAGCCATCTCCCTGTAATGGTTATGAGGCCAGGCGGTTGCGAGGCTTAGTGCTCTCTAATTCCCATCAAATTAACTAGCATATGTTGAGTGTTTGTATGCTCAGCCTAGTGGTTTGCATGTTAGGCCTGCGTTTTCATACGCCAAATTTGTATGTAGTTTTAAGACGGCCATTAAGTAAGCCGCTTTAATCAATTCACTTTGGTGTGGCGCTGGAGTATAAGTTCCTGTCACGCTGCATTGCCTCATACGGTTCTATAACAGGATGTTCTCTCTTGTTTCGATCCAACCTGTTGGGTGCCATTAAAGTTATATTAACCGTCTCGCTTCTGAAATGTGGTGGTGTATGGTTTACTGAGAAGCCAAGTTCTATCAAATTGCTTACTAATCGTAAAACGCGACTACTGCGTTTATACGGGTGTCGTTTGGCAACCTGCATAGAAAATGCATTCAGTCTTCCAATACGATTTATAACATTCCATCAGAGACTTGCACCACTTCAATAAGGTTGGAGCTTAGCGCTTTATTCAGGTGACGAAGGAGTTCACATCAACAAGTTTGGGATAGCATAAACTCGCATTGTGAATGTAGCACCACTGCTCTCTTTCGGGTGTTTGCGCTTCACGATCCGAGGAAACCGGGGACAACGGAACACGAGCAATATAAATTGTACCCACAAAGTCACACGAAATAAAGTTAAACAAACTTAATATCTTTGATTACACATATTATTTTATGGCCATATATTTGCATTTTACCATACTGTTAAGTTTTTCAATGTATGAACCCGTAAATCCACAAAGATGATCCAGCGGCAACGAGTAAGACAACAATTTGCTCACTTTGGGCTATTGTTTTTAATTAATTTTTAACCATTAGTTTAAATATATGTTTAATAAAAATGCTACAAGTGCTTATGGACTGTTTAGGCACCTTAAATAAGAAAACTTTACAGAAACACAGGACAGATAACAGGCCAATTAAAATGTAAGTATAACTGCGTCATTTTTCATCGTTCATCGATCTTTATGTTATTACCCATTCGGAATATCTACTATTTGCAAAGGATATCAAAAGCTGACAATTTGTCGATTCATTGGACGAGTAACTTTCACTGTAGTGAAATACCAACGGAACATATGCATAGTCATCCAAGAAACAGCTCTAGTTCCCTGCAGCGAAACCAAAGTTCGGTGCATAAGTAATCAATATTGTATTGAATATCGACTTGGAAATCTGCCGTTACAACAAACTGCACACCGAACTAAGCTAGTAGTAGTTGTTGAAAATGACGTTTGCTACTTTATTGGGTACAGCGTATCAAATAACTATGTTTTCCAGTATATACAGCAAAACTTCCTGAACAATCTACGGTAATAAAAATGTCTGCTGACCAGGTTCCTTACAATGAGTTTATAGCTTTTTACTTTACACATTGTTTAAAATATGCGAATATATTTGATCCAGTTATGGCAGCCATTAATAAAATAAAATTAGCTGGATGCATTGCTTTGTCCTTTCATTGCACTCCGTATTTATTTTGAATAGTAAAAGCAAATTTTCCTCAGGTTATTTAAATGAGTATTTTACTGGCTGGTTTTCATTATGATTTCAATCTATTCATGATGGTAATTTGAAAAACAGATTTGCAACAGCTTGGGCGTGCTGCTTTTGAAAAAAGTAGTAAACCAAAATATTAAATGTTTAGATAATTATAAGTTAAATAAACCGCAAAATGCAAAA
Organism: Dicrocoelium dendriticum; assembly: GCA_944474145.2. Lineage (NCBI taxonomy): Eukaryota > Metazoa > Platyhelminthes > Trematoda > Plagiorchiida > Dicrocoeliidae > Dicrocoelium > Dicrocoelium dendriticum. Next base: position 225,610,465 of record OX104064.1, read on the forward strand.
TAAATACGAAACATCTATGAAAAGAACTAATGCCGAGCGAATTTTGTGACAGGGATTTTTTGGGACATAATGCCACAAAATCTGAATTGAGTTCGTTTGTAAACAATTTAGAGCACTAGTTTAGCATGCTACAAGAACAAGCCTAAAGCGATTGCCTAATTTCCTTAAGGGTTATATATATACACTCGATTTCGGTTAATTGGACCACATCGGGACCAGAACATTTTGATCCTGTTAAGCGGCTGGTCCGATTAACCGAAGTTACCCGATGTAACAAGATGGGACGTGCTATACATAACATAGGAAGCTAATATTATGACCTGTATTGGCGGCATATATTTATAGCAAACACGAAAAAAACTGCTCTGATAACGAACTTGGTTCATTGAAAAAGAAATTTACAAACAAATTCTTCGTAGCGACCTACAAGATATTCCGCATTTGAAGTACAGTTCTATACAAAGGGATTACCGAATTCCATCCAGCGTTTGAAGACCGTATCCAGTGTGGTTTGACGCATTCTTTTAACAGACTGCATTCGCACATAATCACCACAAACATGTAACGCAGTAATAGGACTACCTTCATTTCCTTCCTGTATGAAATAGCGCTGCATTGTTTCAATGCATTTCCTTGCATCCTGTTTTGTGACTGGTTTCAACACGTTAGTGTTCTCTTCATCACTTCCATGTTCTTCTGTTGCTGTCGTGTGTTTCGCTGCTATTCGAGCAACAATGGCAGCATGGTAGTCTTCACTTCCATCATTGAGTTACAGTTCGTTGTCGATTGACAAAAATTCTTCGTAATTTTCAACTTGTTTCGGCTCCACATTCTCGCCGTCAATTTCATTTAAAATCACCTCAACCACATCCATCTCCGAGACAATATGCTTAAAGCCACAGTGAGAAAAACAGTTCCGAATCGTCGTACTGCTCATTATTCGCCAAATCTCGGTCACGAGTGTAAAGGCTCTTGCAAAATGTCTGCCTTTGCACTGATTTCACCGGCCGTCGAGCATGAGGTCAGCAAGCCTTCCTCAATTGATTCAAGGGTGTAATTCACCAAACTTGAACGATAAAAGGTCTTCAAATTTTTTATGATGCCCAAGTCCATTGGCTGTATCAAAGACGTGGTCTTGCGAGGCAGAAATTCCATCTGGATATTCTTCAGGAATTCCAAATTTGAATGTGCTTCACAAGTGTCGAGAAGTAATAACACTTTTCTCGACTGGCGTTGTAACTCTGTGTCCCATTGCTTTACCCATTCTTTAAAAAGTGTAGTGCTCATCCATGAATTTCTGTTCGCACGATACACAACTGGTAAACTGTCCATTCTGAGTCCCTTAAAGCAGCGAGGCTTAGCACATGTTCCTATAACCAGCAACTTATTCTTGTCTGTTCCGGACATGTTTGAGCAGCACAAGACAGTTACGCGATCAATTGCTTTGTTGCAGCCAGACAGAGTAACATGCTTGTAACTTAAGGAGCCGTCCGGTGTAGCCATATAGTACAACCCGGTTACATCAGCATTATAGATGTCATCTGCTGGAAAGTTTTCAAGAAGCTCCGGTAGTTTTGTTGATTTCCATTCTTCGGCTCTTGCGCTATTGACACTTTCTCACCATGGGCTTTCTTAAATTTTACATCATGTCTAGATTTCCATCGAGAAAACCAGCCGTCCGTAGCTATAAAATCTTCGTGGCCCAGCAGTTTAACGAGTGCTTCTGCTTTGTACTTTAAGAGTGGGCCACTTACTCGCACGGCACGTCCAAAAACAAAGGCAAACCAATCATTAAGGGCCTCATCGACGTCTGGATCCTTGCCTTCACGTTTCCGTTTTTGTGACGTACCTCGTCGTCCTTCACATTGTGCCCATTCTTCTCGCAGATCTTTCTCTTGTTTTATCAGGCGCGATATTGTAGATTTTGCCAAGCAGGTAATTTCCACCAATCGACGCTGACTAGTGGTTGGTACCTGTTCCTTGGTTTGATCTAGGAAACAAATCTTCTCAGCTAACGTCAAGACCCGTCGTGGCATTTTCTTAACATGCAACAAGACACGCACAGTTCACTGAGGTGAACTCGCGTCTGTCTCCCGGGTATTTCTATGGTTGACCTAGCCACCTGCTGTCCTATGATTTGCCTGACCTGTGTGTCCGGGATCAGTTGCCGTGCTCGAGAGTAGGCCCGCAATGCGGGCTCAGGGCATTCGGCTCAATGGACGTGCGGTAAATCGATCGAGCGATTAAAGACATGTGAACAAGAATGTATGTCTTCGCTCCGCCTACAAGCGTTAGAAACTACAGTCAGTTTCGGGCCGTTCTGAAGCCAATTAGATAGATGTGCCTCAAGGTTGCCACAGTTCAGTTTATCCAAAGGCCAACTCGGAGTTCCGTAACTGAATGATACGCTTTCTTGCCCGACATATGAACTGTGGGTTTAGTCCAGACATCCAGGCACAGAACTTGATTTTAAAACCTCTGTTACCTGCCACCTTCTATAGTCTGGTCCGATTAAGCGAAATTCCGGTCCTAATAAGCGGCTAAAATTAGGCTAGCTTAATAGGATTCGTTTCGTATCTACAGTATTTGGCCCGAATAAGCGGCTGGTCCTATTAACCGGTGGTCCTATTAGCCGGAATCAACTGTAATATAATATCACTATGTTTAGCATGATGACCGCTAAACTTTATCTGTTTACATAATCTCTTCTGCATGTTGCCAGTAAAGCATGTTCGTTCATCTAGAATTGTGCTGGTCGTTATGAAATGGAGAAAAGCAGTTGCTATTCATTTAATATAATTAAAATTACTGTTCTGCTAATGCACCTAATGTACCTAATTCTTTCGTTCGTATTGGCGAAATTTCCATGGCTTGGTGGCCGCATTCTGACGGAGTGTGCAATAGTAGTAATGAGGTGAAAGGAATCGGGAGCAGGTAATTAACAAAATAATTCTCTAATATTGTTTTCAGTGTTTCTACGACAAAAAGTGGCTTAGTAGTATTTTTTGACACAGGTCTTTAAACGCTCAGATAAAACTATTTTTAAAGTTGCAATCTAGCTGTACCGTGAAAAGGTGGAATCGCGTTTATCAACCACAACAGTAAAATCTTTTGCCTGCGACTGCATGGTCCTTATAACACAGATAATGCCCTTGAAAGTAAAGAAATCAAAAAATTTGCATGCTAATAATTGTAGCACGATCTTTTTAACCCTTTGAAACTTGTTCACTAGTAATTGGAGCTGAGCAACCAACATACATGAAACGAAAGGTTCAATAAATTCAATTCAATTGGAATTGTTTGCTGAACACTTGTAGGTTATTTGACTAAAAGATATTCGCTCCTCACTGAAGATTATTTTTAGGAAATATGCGGCGGATTTGGGAAACCAGAATTAATTAGTTTTATTCATTGAACACAGACTATCATGAGTATAAAGCTTAAGGTTCCTCATCGACAGCCTGTTGTGGATTGCAAACTGTGTGTAAAGTGGCGGGTGCAACAACAATTCTACTAAGTATTTCGACATTCTCTTGTGTCAAACCTAAACAAAAATTGCGTTGCGCTTTCTCATAACTAAATATATTTTCCGTCAACAACGCGACAATATTCATATTCGGTAATGAGACGCACGATATCATAAGAAGCAATACGAATCGTAGAGGTTTTGCAAATCATAGCATTTAGGGTTCAAAGCAAATAACTATACAATCGTGCGGTTTCTCATCTTAGCCACAAGTATATGTAATGATATTAAAGGTAAATTTAAACATTCATGTTTATAAATCTGCCGTATATTGAATAATGTTATTGTTTATATAATTGGCTCTGCAAAACGAATGTATATTCTCATTAAGTGAAAAGAAGATTGCGTATTTCTTTCAAACCAAGTCGTGTCCGCCATTTTTGTCCTGTTCTTAAACCAAGCCTGTAATTATTGATGCTATGCCATTTAGATATATAATACAGACTATAAGCGTTTGCAAATGTGAGGGTTGGTATGCACAAGGAATGTCACGTCGACCTATATTTAAGGATTATCCTGCTTGTGAAAGTAAACTAGATGCTTCGAAACCCAAACTCAAATGCACTTAAACAAAGTGTCACAGTATACTTTGAAATATTGGGAGAACCACCTATAAATATATTGCTACGAAAATTAAAAAAATAAAGTTAAAGCCAAATACAAACATATGGACTGAAAGTATTGCCAATGTTCCAGTTATTATATCAGCGCTGTTTTATTACTGGATGAATGCAAAGCTACCAATACAAGACTTTCTCTGAAGGTAGCCTAGTCGCACCAAGAAAAGACAAATATCTTTGAAAATGTACGTTGTGCTATGTTCTATGTTTATTTGCGATTCTAGCGTGGTCTAATTGCTGAATAATTACTAACATATGCTGGTTACTAAATTTTCTATTTATTTGAGTATTTCAGTAGTTGGTTGGCCTAAATTTAACCTACTCCTTAATCATGTCAGAAGCAAAGTGTTTAATAAGTGGCATGCATTTTATAAAGAAACTCACGTAATGGCTTATAGAGAAATATCCTAAATGAACCTGCATCGCGTTTCATATTAGTGGCCGTTGTATTCATTGGGCAAGTTAGAAAATATCGGATGGAATACAGAGATGTATATGTGAGAATACCTATAAATATTTCTCGTGAAGCGTTAGCATTAAACATGTTCTTGCTGGGGCCCACACAGTAGCATTTCTACAATGGATCGACACTATTTTCAGCAGCATACATATTATTAAGGATAATCAGAGGCTAAGATTTTCATGCTGCCTTTCTTTCGTTGGAGATTCAATAGAGTGAACACATTTGCCGCTCATCATTTTTTAAATTTATGAGAGCTTTTAGGTTTGGGAGAGATGGGTACAAATTGGCGCTTGAGTAATCTGATGTCAAAACTCGTACCACTTGCATTCGATGATTGGCGAAATAAACGTTGCCATTATTTTATCTTAAACCATTTACAGCTGTTTCTAAATAAACTCAATATCTTGTCATATATGCTGTCATATTTGTAGTTAAAAGGAATATTACAATGATCTATGACGAAAGATTATTCTTGATTATTAAAGCAAGAGTTAGACATTTCCCATTGGAACCATGGCGTTAAAACTACATAATAAAATGAAATGTAAGTCGTCTGTGAAAGCATCCCTGAAAAATGTGCGCTGTTAAATAAAATTATGTAATTAAAATGATCGTGCATCTATATAAGACAACGTGAGATCATTTATAGATAACATATTCCCTAAGAAAATTATTAAAATTTATTTTTATGTATCAACTCCATAGTGATAATTGACACAAAAATCCGGCTTGCGGGGTAAATCTTAATACAAACTATCAAACGCTGGGTAAAACGTGATAAAAATATTCAAAATAGAAGAATATACTGCTTGGATCATGAGATAATTGCATGTTTGGCAAACACGGACACTAAAAATCATGTTTTCAGTATTCATAGTGACTTAGTTCATTCCGTTTCAGGTATTTACTCTGTTTTAGACATAGCTGCTTTAGCAATTGCCAGTATTTGGTGCACTAACCAGAGAGCATCACGCTGCATTCGGTAGTATCCAATAAACGTTCCCAGTGGCCTCAGTCTTCAATGGTAAGATAGATTATATAGTACCATAAGGTTCGGCGGTAGCATGTGTAACATCGGCTCTAGCGTATCTATGTTGCGCTTCAACGAAGCTTACCAAATTTGGATGGCACATTTCGCGTAAATGCGCACGTAGTGGATGGGCACACCCGGTGTGATTGGCAGGTCAAATCTACATATATTCCCTTCACCAACAAGCCGACTTGCTGGTTGTCCCTTCACGCAGCTGCAGCAAAATTTTTTAACAGGAAGATCATTAGTATGAGTGTATCATTGCACCATAAATGAAAAGTGATGACGAGATGTGTAACTAAAACCGATTCATGCTGATATCCGCATTACGAATTTGAATATCTTAATAACTTTTCTAAGCTGACCAGTTCGAAATGTTGTTAAGTATGCGCTGCTGCACTACTGGTCGCCCGGTCACTGTTTGCTCTCCAATCATTGTTGCTCTCTGGTAGATTAGTAACTCGGGAGCAATTACACTCATGAGATCTTTTATGAATACCTAGAATACGCATAGAGTAAACTCCTTTATTTGTGGTACAACACACGCTATATCGACTCGTCAGAGAGTGACTCTTGGACACTCATGTCCAACCGACGTTGTTATAAAAATGCTTTATTCATTGCAGGACAGGGTTGCTAATGCCGTAGTTTCGAAGATTATGAAGGCGAATTCCTTGTAACATGCGACCAAAGCAGTTGTGAAAACCAGCTTTAGGACGTTAAGTCCTGCCCAACCATCAACCGATATAGTCCAGCTATTAGATTTGGTTAACAGTTTCGTTAAGCATGTGTGTTTTCGATGGATGTCATATTGTTTTAGAAATAATATGCTGTGGCTTAGAAAATAAGTTATTTTGTTAAAAATGTCAGTGATATAATAGAAACAGGTATAATATCTGTATTCTTTACCATCTGCACAGTAAAGAATATATGAAATATAAAGACATCGGCTGCTTCCTTAAAATATTACATGCGCCTGTCCTTATGAGCAGCGCTAGGATTCCGCGCTGTAAATTAGGTGGTCCATAAATGCGCATGTAAAGCGTTTAGGATTTGTACAGAATCAGCATATTCATCCAGGCTCACGAAAAATGTAAAACAAAATTTACGCAGTGTAATTAAGTTTTCGAAATTTTTGTTGTCCTTGTTTGTCCTCCATGCTAAATCTCTCAAGGACATAAAACTCACAAGGGCATGTTTTGCTTTCAGAAACTACTTGTTTTTGTTTTGTGAATTAACGTACTTGTGCCCCAGTACGGCAAATTTGTGAACCTTTCCTGTGGCAAAAAATCAATGATATAACATGAAGAATTGGGGACAATGCGAAAAAGCGTGCTGCAAAGTAAACTATGTCATCTCTCCTTCTGTGTGCTTTGATTATCAAATTAAATTAAACATTCTTCTGACCTAGTCACACCGACCCAAATATTTGCATGTAACTATTCCGTCCAATATTTGTTTTTTTCATTGTGGGGACAAGATAACTTATTGACGGACTCTTAGCAGTTTGAGATCTCGTTAGGGAGATTACTTAGCTATATAGACGATAGCAATGCATTGAATCTTGCAACCAGCCTTTAAACTGTACAACTTCGGTTACCCGGATAATTTGCTCGCGCAAATTTTAGTCTCCTGCGATGAAAAGGTGAATGTATGACGTGTCCCAGCCAAATAAAATCATTTGTTAAGTTTGTAGTCTTTTTCAGAAGTGCAGTTGGGCTGGCCTTAGATTGCGACTACAGATTCTCAGCCCACGTTAGACAAATGAAGTTTTTATATAGGTAAGTAAGAAGTTCGCATCCGAGTTTAGTAATGTGTTAACATATAAAACCATCGCCTCGTTCAGTTCTACCTTCCAGAGGACGCGACCCCTTCTTCAGATTCAGCTATGCGAATCGTAACCCTGTTGCCACAAACATTTTGCGATACTGCGTCTTAGGGGTGTGGCGTCTCCTGACTTCAAATAACTACTACGAATGTCTTGAACTTTAGTGTACAACTACATATTGTTTGTAATCTTGGGTTTTCTTTGGCAGAAGTAGAGTTCCGGTTTGCATAAATCATACGTGTTTAGGTCAATTAGTTTTGGTCGCTTCCACTTGAATTTCTGTCAGACTGCATGGTTTTAAGATACACTGAAAATTTCAACGTGTTAACATGAGTTACATTTTTCTATCAATTGCAGCAAATGATAATGTGCATTCTTCTTAGCGGGACTGTGTTGGTAGGCAGGTTTGCTAAAGTCGTAACTTCTATGGAAGTGTTAACATTCTTCTTCACTAGTTTTGCCTAATCTCAGAAGTTAAACAGGAGCAAAAAGTTACCAGTTATTTAATAGCACTTCTTCAAAATGCAGCACAAAACTGAATACTTTTTGTATTGCAGCCATTTTATTTTGGTCATAGGTTACATTTACTGATAAAGCCATAAATTCATCTAACAATATTTCTACAGGAATCAATTACCGCAAATTTTGCTCATGCTATTTCGCTTCGTGATAAGAAGTACCCAGTGGTTGGGGGATACTAAACTCAGTTTGCTGGTTAGCTTCTGGAGGGCCGCCATGGCTTTCATATGCCTTTCAACACCTTGACAAGTAACATCGGATAGTACGGGTATCGCTCCGATAGGGTTACGAAGACGAGCTACTGTAAGCAAGACTGTCCCTTTATTTGCTGCTAAATATAAGTGTACTCGAAGAACAATGGAACAATGGTTTAGAAACCGGTAAAAAAACACTGCTTAACAACTCCCCTAGGATGGAAATTATTGAAAAAATCAACTGCAGGATAAAGTGAAAAGCTTTGTGGTGGAATCACCATATACTTACGTGGAATATCGGAGGTGTTAGCGTATTAAACGTATAAATCTTTATATCAATTGGTTGGGCGTTTGGCAAGAGACATTTTGATTGCGTTTTGTAGCTCCTGGTTAACAAGTCGTAAAAAGAAATGTAAGTGAGACAATGCATCGTCAACACGTTGATTTAAATGTCTCCAAATCGAGAGCAGAGATGACCTAATTAGGGAGGGCTTTCCAAAGATAGCGAGGGCGGAGAGAAAAGAAATTTCTTCTGCATTCAAGCCGGCTATAATGAATTGTCAATTTTAGAGAGTGATCTCTTATTTGAGTGTTGTGGTTCAATTCCAGCAGCGGACGACAAATATGGTTTGGGTTCTTCAGAATCTGGGTAACCTTTATGAGATCCACCGCAGCAGCCGATATCGACTGCTGTACATTCTTAGAGCTTTCAGTCTAAGCTGATAAGAGAGATGAAAGAGGCCCCTGACGTTCTTGTTTGCCCTTCGCTGAGGTGTCTCGGGAGCAATGTGATTCTGGTTCTGCCACTGCTGCCACGCCTGAATAGCATATTCCACGTAGGTTGCACGTTGACCTTAAGCATTTGGGAAAGTTTGAGTGTTCAAACGACCGAAGGTTCTGCGAAGAAGGTTGAAGTGTTGATTTCCGGTTCACCTGGCCTTCTCTGCTTGTTTTGAACACCCGAGATCTTCCTATACTAATACACTCAATTCACGCTCCTGAGAGACCTTCTGCAAGATGTGGTTACCAAGATTGTAATCCCACAGCAGCTGGTGACGCCGATGTATTACTTTGCATTTAGCTATGTTCAACTGAAGCTTCGTCGTGGTGCGCTGGATTTAGTGGACAGCAGCGCACCTCGTATTTATAAGTCCAGTCCAATATCAGTTGCAGCTCATAAGATTTTACACTGGTTGCCATCGTCTATCAAGTTGACTAAATTTATGTCAGATTTGGACCCGAAACTTTGTTGTGCAGATGGTTTAACACACTATGTTTCTATCTAGCGAATCGGTTTGAGAGTTCTGGCTGGTGACTTAGATTGTTTGACAGGCCGGGGAAACAGTCGTTGAAGCTGTGTCGCCTCAATCATGTTTGGTAGAGAAGATGGACCTACGAGTTTTGCTTCCGGTATTTTTATCATAGATATTAATGCATATATTACACAGCACCGAACTGCCGGTTTCTTCATCAAATCTTTATCTACAGCTTCAAGTTTTCAGTTAATATCAGTCAAGTTGAATGCGGCTTCTAACTGGAAATTTATAATGTGTCTGCATGTTTAAGCCATAAGAAGTGACGCGGCCAGCTAGAATACGCTTAAAAGTTGATTCATGGAAAGCGCTCAGAAGTAAATTGCAGAGTTGCAATTGCGGTCTATTTAGATTTCAATGGAAATGTTCCTGCACGTTTCACATGCATAAATATTTCAGACATTTATTAAGTTTTCTTTTAGTTCTAATACCCTGTTGACAATTTGAATCGTCCTGCATATTTAGCGAAACTAAATGGTATCAGCTTGTGCGATTTGTCTCCGTTTCTACTTCATCTTGGCTAAGGCAGTTAGTTTGAAACACATGGGAAAACTTGGGGCAGTTCATTCTTTTAGTGATGACCGTCTTCACAATGGAAAGCAGCACCTCTGCGGATACATAAAGTATAGAGTGATAATCACATTTTCTGTGGATTTCCCGATGTCGTCTTTATCTTAGATGCGTATGTTAGTGAAAGTGAACACAAGCACAAGGCGTTTTAGCTACTTTAGCGATCGACGTAGTAGGTATGAGGCTGTTTTAACAAACATATTATTATATGTTTGTCATCGGCTGTTTAAGCGATGGGCTGAAAAAAACTGAAGTGTTTGCTTAGCGTATTCCTTCATAACATAAACTAAATCCAAAAATTTATTATAACCTTCCCTTAAAACCATCTTTGGGAGAAACTTAAATTTAACTGGACCGCGAGGAAATTAGTCAATCTAGCGCAAATTTAAGATTTAACAGTTTTTGAAAACAACAGCATTTTATATATAATTATGAGCGCACGGTTACTGACAGAGCTGTGTTTAAATTGATTGCTATGTTTAAAGCGTCTATAATTAAATATTCCCCCATATATACAGTAGGTTTTTTGATTAACATAAAACGTATGTATGCTTAGATTAAATTGAAACAGCAAAATTATATGAAAGACTAAGGCACATTAATTATGCAACTGGAAAGCTTGGCGCGATCACAATCACTCCAGTAGGCATCATTTTGTATATTGGCCGCATGCTTTTTGTTAGAGATGCGGATATTTTGCGAGAGAGTCGTCAAGTTAGAACTTTCAGTTCTTTTGTTAAACAAGTCTGTAAAACTAATATGGAGTACACAATGCTTAACACGATAAATTTACAAATGCACAGAGCAGACCGTTCTTATGAAGACATTTTAAAAATTAATCAATTAACCAATTTTAACTTCCAGCTAATAATCGAAATATTTCGTACGGCATAACGTACTTCTAATTTTGCTTTGTTTATACACAAGGCATATCAGGAGGAATTGACACAACGTATGTTATACAAAGGCTTCCGCATCAAACCGATGACATTCGTTCTAATGCAGAACCCATTTCTAAAATTTAATGGTGATGCATTATCTTATGTTTCTGTGAGTGAGCGTGAAGACCGCTCAGGTTCTGAATCAGCTGCGAAGTATGAAGAGCTTACCAAAGAGAATTAACCGTCAACATGAATTTAGTTTTCTGTCAACAAGGATTGGATATTCTGATGTCGAAGACCGCTTATCAGCCTTTAGGCGACATTAGTGAAGCATATAGGTATGTGTGCATCAATTAACCGATTTAAGATAATCGGTACCATGTGAAAATATGCCTATACAAACAATTTTCGCTGGACTTCGGAAATAGTTTTATTGCAGAGAATAACCTATATACTTAAAGTTAGTAGTCGCACATGAATAAGAACAGTGGTGTTTTAGCGGAATGTTGCTCTGCGTGTTCTATAGAAATCTAGGTAGAAGAAACGAAAGGATATAATAATTAACTGGAAGTTTTATTTGCTTTAGGCAATCAAAATGTTTAGATGTCTTTTCTTTTCAACAAGAAGAAATCTTACTCTTGTTATCTTCACAAACTGCATGTTTAATTCCACCGTGGAGGAATTAATCATATTATATCCACTTCGATAGATGTTATCTAATATACGATGTGTTATTCATGCTGAAATCAGAATATTCGACATATATTCTTTGTAGTTCGCGACTTTCAAATGCATAATTTTACTGTTTGACGCAAATATCAGAAACACGATTTGCACTGGTTTTTCATGAATGTTTTGCCAAGATTTAGATTTTTGGACCAAAACGCAAAAATATTCCAAACTTAACTATATAAACGTAAACACTTGCAAAACCGGCTATATGTAACCTAATTTTTTAGATCTATGTTGTTATAACTTATATTATCTCACACATATAAACCTAATTATTTTATTTTGCAGCATTATTTGTAGTATATTTTGAGTTGGTTAACCACGGCTTCTGGATATGTTTGTTAATTTATTTAGTTGGACTAGATTTTCTGCGACAAACCATATGTCAGAAGCTTGTAAGAGGAAACACGCTTTATACTATTTTGTCTCAGACTAGTTTATCACTTGTGGCCGTTCCCAAGTTCATTTAACTTACCATTAAATGTACTTCTGACGTAAATAGCGATGCCATAATTACAGACCTTAGGGCTTTGACTAATTTAGTTTCCATTTTTCTCTCTGTGGTGTAAAAGATGAATGGATAGCAGACCGAAACTAGTTAGGTGGCAATTAAAGCCACGACAGCCTTAGTACTCGAATATTGCTGTGGAAATACGAAACTAACTCAATCCCCAGGAGTTCACTGCCATAGTATAGTAAAGGCAACAAAACGGAGTGATGTTTGACTTGAGAACATAAAAAGCGTGCGAGCTGAATCACGCAGTTGACCTATAATATTAATTAAGCTGATAGCGAAAAACGTTGTAAATATAACCGTAATAATCGATGATATTACAATTTTGCCGAGTATTAACAAACATCATATAATCAGACGGATGATCAAGTTACTTGAATACTGCGCCAATTGCAGTCTAAATTCTTGACGCGTATATCTTCAGTAGGCAAAAAGCGAGTATAATCGAATTCTTTATCAGTAGAACGAATAAAGCAAAGCATTGGTTCAGCAAAGCTGAATCTAGATCAATGTTATAGAACTTTACTGTTTTGCTACTAAGAACTTTTATTTTGCTTCACGTATTATCGATCTGATTATATCTGTAACTTCAGATATTAGTAAAATCATTTTGTATCTCTTGGAACGGACTCAGTTTACTTTGGTTTTCCACTATCAGCGATTAATAAAAAACATATTTCCCATATACTATTGAGTATTCGTTAATAATGCGACTGCCACATGCATGATGAAAAGCGTACGACTGGAATGTAGAAGAAATCCGCTTTGAATTGCCAAGAAGGTTAAAATAGTAATCCATTGTGAAGCTGAGCGAATAATGACCAGTTAATTATACAATCCATTTATCGTGCTATAATTCACGTCAATCAACTTTTATTAAGCGAAGTTTTAGTGAAATTTGCATAAATATGTTCGGTGCTTGCCTGAACACGGAATTCAATTTAATCCAAGTTTCTTAGCTTGGGGAAGTAAGCAAAGACAATCGGCGAAAATTACTTCCCACGGTGTACAATACATTTTCTCATCCTTTATACCCTTTGCAAATTTAAAAACATGAAAAATAAATTAAAAGGTTAAAGCGAATCATTAAACAGCTTTAATCAAAAATGTAGGCCTGCTTGGAGATTAACTTCTATTGCGAGTATTTGGGAATAGATGACTAGGGGCATTCGCTTTTTATTTAAGTGTCTGAAGAATTAGTTTGGCTCAACTCTAAAACATATAAAAGCAATTAAAAAGAAGGCATTTCCTTTCATTTGCAAATCAAATAAACAAGGAGTGAATGAAAGAAATATACAGCACTTACGCTGAAAAATTTTTTCGATCGACTGTGGGCTAATACACGGACATATAAAGCAAAATTATAAAAAATGTCCATATGTTGACATAATGTAAGGAAAATCCAATTAGTGGCTTGGGAAACACACAGCCACCTGTAGTCAGTGTAATGAACTATGCAAAATCTGTATGCACGATTCATTTCTGCTATTCAACTATCAAATATTTAATTGCTTAGATCCCAAGAATCCTAAGATATTGACAGTTTATTTGGATACCAATTTGAAACTTAGGTTCCAAGAATAAAATAGTGTATTTGAAATTTAATTCATTTTGACTTCACATAAAAACTTTTCGAAAAATTTTGAATTACTTTTCTGAAGTGATCAGTTGACAAAAAATTTTAGTGCATAAGACAAAACGTAATTACTTGAACCGAATCAATAGAGAACATGCTTTAAATTTGAGGCGTGTGTTTCTATCATGTTGTTTGTTTCTCTCAAACATATTTGAACCGATTCCAGTAAAGCATATGTTCAGATCATGATTCAAAATGAAAAATTAATGCAGATCCGTAGAAAGTAGCAGCAAATCTAAGAAGAATGTTACCATATAAGCGTCATGGACGTAATATATATTGAAGTAAAATATGCGGAGAAATATTGAGTAGAATTAAATATATTAATTGCAAGAATTTCAAACTGTTTAATAGGGTCAACTGTAAAACACTGTATGCAAATGTTACATCACACTCAAACGTTTTACGAATTCTGTATAAAATATTTTCCTTTGGTCAGAAATTAGAAAATTCAACGATAACCATTTTGCATTGGTAAATTGCTCGTAACAGTGAGTATTATAGTTGCAACAGACGCAATCTCTTTCATCAATAAATAAAATACAAACGAGCTAACATATTTCACAGGCAATTAATGAAAACATTGTGTTTATTTGCCACGGTTAGTACAACCAATTGATGATAATATCGAATTCATTGAAGGCAACATATTTGCGTCGAGCTAAAAAGTCTTTTTAACACATAGTAACTTATAAAAGCAGACCACTGTCATATGCACGGAGCCTCATTATTTTGTTTTCCATACGTTAGTTATGTTGTTGTAACTTTGTCACGACGGCTGTTGCTGTCCCACATATTCTAGTTAGCTCAACTTCTGACTGGCAACAGTCGCGTTTTTTTGTTCTGGTGCTACAAAAATCAAATGGAACACTTACTGCTAACGATCTTCCAAAGATTAGAAAGCATGTTTATCACTTTTCGGGTCGTGTAATGTCTGCCTGACTGAAAAGATTTTTGGTGCATCTTCATTTATACAGGTAACGAACAATGTTGCCGAGCGTTGCATTCCGAGATTTGCGATTACTTTGAAACTTATACATTTGGGCAAATCGCTAAATCTGTTGAGGGACTTAATTGCAACAATTGCACTTTAGTTTGTTCATTGACTCGCCACTGCGAACATTTGTGATATTTATGTAGATATTAGCTGGGATACGCATCCACTGAAGCTGTGAAACGTTTTATGGGAATAAATTTAAGGCGTCTGGAACAGTAAGGAATATTGTGAACAAACCCAATGTCTGCATCGGAAGACTGAAGGTAAAACACGGACTGAATAATCCGTGACATGTATATCTGTGCTTCCGACCTTATAACATTAGGAAGAATGTGGCAAAATATTATCAAGCCGCAGAAAAATATTTTCGTTGGATGAGACCCATCACAATGGAAATATGGTTTGCACACACATGCTTACATATCGAGATCACACATCCATACTGTCCGTCTTCAGTAATGACTGAGCAATGACATGTATGGTACTAGTGTGGCATTTTCGTGTCAGATTCCAGTGCACAGTCATAAATATTTGGTTATCGTAGTGAAGTTCAAATATATAATTCTGCTTGCGGCTGATACGCAAAGCCGTATGCACGGTGGTTGTCCGCTCCATCAAACAACTTTAAAGCAGCTTCAAACATTTAATTTGCAGATTCGTTGAATTGGGTGGCATGATAGTAACGCTTCTACTTTCTTCTAGATGCTTCGCTTGGCCTGCATGCAAAAGAAACATCGAATACCGTGAGCTAATTATGTGAGACTGAATGGCAAAAATGTTACTTTTAATTGTTTTACATGTGCGTCAGCTGTTTTACCATTTTAAGCAAAGGAATCAAGCCATCCGTACTAACGACGGTGGTCACTCGCTGGAATCGGTTATCCCGTGGTTAAATATAGTAATCACTCAAAACCAAGGCGATTGCTCATATTCGGTATACGAGTACTTGTTACACAATAAGTTTGCATGAAGATAATGTTTGGGATTCTAGCCAACAATCCATATGACAAGTTAAGTCAACTTTTCAGCTTATAACGAAAACATGTTAGCGGGATATGCAACTAATATTGCCAGAGAAATACACATCAGCTAGTTTAAAACTGCTGTTAAGTATGTGCAGAAAGCTAGGGCTACAACTAATTCGGCATTACCAAATTTGTTGCTGTAAGCGCAGAATCTGCATGGTGATAAAAATGTGACATATCATGGACTCATTACGACCCGGCTATAAATTTCCAGTAGAACATGAAAATTGATCGAACTGAAAGGTGCAATTTTTCGTTCGCTAATTATGCCAATTATTAAATTAAAATTCGTTTACAACCTGTTGGAACAAACCGAAACTGCGCAAGTAGAATGCCCTCGTGCAAGCAAAACTTTTAACGTGGTCCCGTGGCAATTATGCTGAGTTGGACGCTAATGACAATCAGATTTATGCTTAATTCATTGGCTGTCAAGAGGCTTGACCGAAGTGAATCGATATTATTATAGCTTGCTTTTATCAGCAATGCTCAAATCACTTGTATTAAGCTATGTTTTGTTTTCTCTTACATAATGAATTCATGTATGCTATTCTTATGAATGTACTGCATGAAAAGTTATCGAAAATAAAGAGATTCTCCGCAAAGTTGATATTTTAACCAAATCGCCCTTTTCTTTCTAACACAAGCTTGCTAAATAGGTAATTCGAAACACAACGCTTTTTACAGTAAGTTTAGTAAAAAGGGACTTTTTCATCCAGAGTTTCTGGATATTCCATTACATCACACACAAAAATCAATAAATCTGGAATGTTCTGAAAGCTAAGTGCTTTAAAAAATGGCATACGGCGCCTTAAAATAGCAACGCAAAATGATTAATATATTGTTAAGTGATAATATTCTGAGCTGTATAATGCTTGTTTTTTGGAACGCTTACTAATAGTGAAAGCATGTGTTATTAATGGATGTACACTTCCAGCTAGTTTGTGAACATCACGTTCAAACACATGCACAAATTAAGGGTGACTTGTCTCGCTGCGCAAATTTGACACTTTAATATTGTGATAAATATTGGGATTAAGCAAAATTAATTTTTAACTCCTTTCGTTTATACTTTCACTAAACTGAGAGTTTTGAATAGGTTAAAAAATAGCAAAATTCAAGTATTAGACACCAGGCCACAGCGACAGTTGAATAGCACATCTAATGGAGTTAAGCACAGTCAATGATATATCGCATTGTATTAGATAGTGTTAAGTGACGATCAAATAAAATACCTTCGAAAATAACTTATCAGGACAATTGTTAAATATTTGTTGACGACACATGTTGGGATTTCATGCAGTGACTGCATTATTTAGTAGTTGCATATATGTATGAATTTAACGATATATGTAATTTCTGAGAATATGTTTAATATTGAACTGATCATATTTCTGAAGTGCAGTGTAATTAAGCATTAACGTCTATAAATAACATGGCATAAATGTGCACATATCCCTAACAAAGAAACATAAGGGGCCTTCATTAATGCCAGTGATAGGTATAATACAATTGCAAACGTCCCACTTCATAACTGATATTGCAGAAAGCAGCGCGGATAATTATACGGAACTTTGGGCCGTATAAAATCAAACCTCTTGGCTCTTGTGGCTATCTTAATTATCTGATGCCATTTAAATAACAGTGAAGCATGCGGTTACCTGGGATGAACCACAAGGATGAACGTCGGCCGTCGTTGATAAATGGGAAAATAGAAATGAAAGATAATTGAGCAATATGGCATCACGGATAAAGGATCGGGCGCTTAATATGTACTGTATTTTAGTGAGATGGACATAACAACATTAACTTTTTAATTGTTTCGAAATACTGGTAGCCCGGGTTGATGAATCGATTGTTCATTTGTTCTCCGAGCTTTGGCCGTTTTCTCGCAAACGTTTCACCACCACGCGAGGTGGCATCCTCAGGGTAGTGATGTAAGCTTGCACGCTACACATCCATGTCCATTGACACTTATATCGGGTTGGGTAGCATGATAAATTAACACGCATAGTACAATTTAGACAGTGATACGTTGCAGGATATGCGCAGCGTTCGTTCATTTATTAAAGTAAGTAATTACCTCTTTGAATCTTCATGATATTAATCCAAATTCGATTGCAAAATTATTTTGCGGTTGTCACGTTCAATTTGAAATATATAACCACAGTTACAGGAATATCCCTTTTATTTCTATGTCCAGACAGTAAGTATTCCATACGTCTACTAGCCTACATAATACCCTACTTCTTTGTCCTTATATTTAATCTATGAGATGTATATTTGCTACAATTAGATGGTATTGCATGACTGGTTTTAACAGAAGACATTCCGCTCCGCTACCAGGCTATTCTGTTAAGTTCGCCGTGAGGAAGTTTTGTATACTTCTAAAATCTCTCCGTAGTTTCTCTATGAGCAATAGTTTGCGGTATCTGCGAGAATGCGGCTTTCAGAAAGAAATCAATACAAATGCTTCTAAAGCGTCATAATAGCGCCATTTTACTTGTAGCTAATTACGAATTCAAAGATTCAAAAAAGATTACGTTCCACGCATCACCCGTATAAAAAGATAAAGAAATTTTATCTCTCTTGCAATTTTCATTTTTCCTAGACGCAACCTAATATCTAAAACATGCAATGCAATTGCAAAATTGAGTATACGGAGCTACTATTAAGTTTTCCCTTAATGCTGCCTGAAGTATAATACATGGAGCTTATCTATTTCGAAACGCAATGAGTTTATTAAATCTCGTTTGTGTCCCTTGTCAGGTTTTGCCGAATATTTAGTGCATTACTTGTGTTAAATTAGTCAAATAGAAATATAGAAATGATTACGGAGTTCCTTTCAACAAAGTGCTAAGCAAGCTACACTTTAAATGCTAAAAAGATTATCCTCTGCTTCTAAGGCGGATAAAGACATGCACCAACACAAGCCGGAAATAACTTTCAGCGAAAACTGGTCACAAAATTTAAACGCTTTTGACCCTATATTTAACATATCAGTGAGGTGTATATCCAACTGCTAATGCTTTCCGCAGCTTGCTGGGTCTACACCTATGTGCGCAAATATTTTCTGTAAAGAAGGTTTCTCATAGAAATGCGATTGTAATGGCAGCTGGTCAGTTGGAATACCGGTTACCTATTTTTACCTAAGACAAACTGAAGACGTTTTTGATCTTTTCAGGAAGAAATGAAAGAAACGTTAACAAACAGAGGCTTTTTATTATGACATAGCGCCTTACTGAACATTGTGTCCTCCGAATTCGCTCAAAATTTATAAGGGATAACATTACCGACACAGTGATAAAGTAATAAAATGTTGCCTTTAAAAGATGCAAGCAACCTTTACTTTCAGTTCAGTAGCTACCGAGGAAAGCAAAATCCTATCGAACAATTCGGCAATTAAAACAAAGATTAATTCCCTTCTGACTCACTCGCAGATACATAAATTACACCATCAGAGATTACCACATATAAGTGTACTTAAAATAATTATAATCGGTTCAGAGTAAAACAGATTGAAAAAGATCTATGTCGCTTTCAATTATATTGCCATTCTTGCTTCGGGTTTGTTAGTTTACCGCTAAGGAATACTACGACTGGCCAGCTAATAATGGGCGATGTCTATCTCTGTTAATCGCGTGACCATAGGAGTTTACTAAGAGTAATATTAATACATATATTTCTCTTGATGTAAGTATATGTGTCTATAGCGGCAGAGATCAATTTGTACAGAAAAATCCATGCTGTTGCTTTGGTGACATGCATAGGTTGAGTATCGGGATATGCGTTTCATGTATAGAAATTCTGGAGGATGGTTGACTCCAAAGCCTAATTATGAAAACATAGGCGATTCTATGTTTTTTGGGCACTTCCTGGAGTAGCTCATCGTGAGATTTTCCCGTTTGAATATAGAGCTTATGGTATTTAAATCAAGGTAATTGACGTGTCTGCTTCTAATTGTTGCCATATTGGCATATGACTTGAGTGTTTTTGGTATTTTATACCACAGATAAATATCTATAATCAGGAAGAAATTACGACGGAATTATATACTAGCCTTCGTTATATTCAGTGTGCAATTTTTGTTGTGAAGCGCTCAAGTTGAGCGATGTGGTAAATTTAGTATAAACAAGTAGAATATCCCTTTTTGTGTAGCACGTTGATAAGCAGCATAAGTTTGATTCAGTCGTCTAATTCAAAGGGCTTAGAGATCAAGTTCATTGCAACGTTCTCGCTAACTCATAGCAGAGTGTTTACCAATCAGATGTTTAGGAGATGACCTCTACAGGTGCCTTACAGCAATTTTGTCACAATTTCTCATATTGCCGTATAGTAAGCTGCAGTATTTGCGGATCAGTCGAGTGAATAGCTGGAATAGTTCAACTCTAACACTGTGTAGTTTGTTAGATAGATTTGACCTAGAAACTCTAGCACGTGATAATTGGTACTGGGCCTGTTCGGAGAAATTAAAGGTAGACGAGTACCTATTTCCATGCTCTCGCATGGAAAAATGTGTAGGGACGCGTTCGTTGTTTAGGGGATGCAGCGGCAGTAAGCCATGATGTTTGTTTTCTTAGCCGAAAGGTTCATCACACATGTGCTGCACCATGACTTAAGGGAATGTAAATCATATTAAATGAGCAGTAATGTCCCTTGAAGCTCAGCACTTCAAAGCTCATAGACGATTTTCATATCGTCAGCAAATAAAAATGATGTACTAAGTCTTACAGATGTGCTGATGTCATTGGTGCAGAGCAGAAAGAGTAAGGGACCGAGCACGCTCCCTTGAATAACTCCACCGTTGATTGATTAAGGGGAAAAGCGATAATCACATTAAGTGACCACCTGATGACAAGCATTCAGCTATGACGAGAGCCCGCTTAATAATGGGTCTCAGATCCCAAAGTTCTCCAACATTTGTATCGATCGCTTGTGCGGTACTCGTTAGAACACGGTGTAGGTCAAGAAACACGATTGCTACTGCATAGCCTGATTCGATTGATACTGAAATGTGAATAAAGTTTTGCAGTTCACAAGTAGTACACGATCGAATTATTGATCAGGCCGATAGATTCAACGAAGTTCCTCTTATCAGTTTTTCAACTAGCCGAGCGGTTATCGGAGTGTGATGCATTGGTCGGTAGTTATCAATCGATTGTTCGGGACGTTCTTTATGTGGAGGCATAATAAATGGCTTTTATTATTGCTCAGGAAAGTGGCTGGATTCCAGTAATTTATTAAACATGCCCATCAGGACTAATGGTATATCAGGTTCTCCTAGTTTAATGGTGGTTGGTGAAATGCCATCAGATCCCAGTTTGGAAGATGCCCTGATTGATTGGGTAACTTGATGGATAGCCTTGAGCAAGATATCGGCTCTGCTTAAGAGATTTGCTTTTGTGAGCTCCGTTCACACGGGCACCGGTTCAGCGTCGCGACTCATTGTAGGGGCAAATAAGTCAATGAATGCTTCACCGAGTTCAGCTTGTTCCTGGAGTAAGTAACCCTCACCATCGGCAATTTCGGTGATCAGAAGAGATTGGTCACTGGTTCTACCATGCAGTATTTTGGTAAGCTCCCAAGATTTGCAGCTTGTCCGTAGGGCTGTATTTTCTCCATTTTTTTCGTCGTGTTAATTGCGTGCATTTGGCTCTGGTGGTAAATTCATGAATTTATAAGACAAGTGAAAATAATGGGTCCTTCTGTATCTTGCAGCCAACGTTTTCTTTTTCTTGTTGATTAAATGCTTGAGGGATTCTTTCGAGACAAGCGGTGTAGGAGTATAGTTTGGCGCAAGGAGGACTATAGCGCGATCGATTTGTTTACAGAACTGCTTCACCGCGGAGTGCACACTGCTAGAGAGGAAAAGTACATCCCTGTCGGAGAAACGAATGAACTGCTGAATGCATTCTCAGTTTAAATTATGGATTGCAACTGGAGTTATAGAGGCGAATTTAGTGACCTTTTTCATATGGAAATCGAATCAGATGTTGTTATGTTGGGTGCCATGAGGATTGTTTAATACCTCGGTCTGTGGATTGGATATCTTTGGTTGGAATAATAAGTCCAGTACATTGGCGAACCGGGTTATACTGGTAATCCATTGTGTCAGGCCCCCAGCTCTGATGGACGAAAAATATAGGCTTGCAATGTAGACGTTGGGTGGGATGACCGGTGTATTTTCATTAGTTTGAAGTCGCCGGCAATAACCTGCTTGCTACGTGGCAACTCTGATGCGAAGTCAAATGCAGAATTAATGTTGGTGCTACTTGCATTAGACGCGTTCGGTGGTTTGTAGATATATGCAAGCAGCAACAGACAGCCAAATAGATTCAGGGATATTTTCCACTTGTGACTGGTCTATAGGTTTAACAGTAAATGTTTTGCATAGGATTATAATACATCCTTTACCTTTTCTGTCGCAGCGAAATTTTAGACATAAGTGTTCGTTTGATGTCTTCCAGAAGCTGTCTCATGTTAAAGCAACTGCCAGTCAAAGATAAAATATGAGACGATAGTACTTTCACATTAACTAGAACTGCTATCAAAATCAGGGATGGTGTTCATCAGTTTTCTACCTCGGAAAAAGCTAAGCTAAAAATGACATGCAAATGTAACTCAGGAGAATAAATTCAATATTTTAGGCTATAAAATGGCTCATTTAGTCTCAGCAACAGTTAACTCTAAATGTGTTATACAGCCGTACAAATAAAACCAAAACACACTATCAAACTAGTAGATATGGTAATAGTAGTTTGTTTCTAGTTTCGTTACGCAAATGTAAACAACCGAACAGTTCAGAAATCCGCATATGCTTCGACATAAGCAAATGTTTCAAATACTAGATTGTTTGCTGGAAGCTTTTGTTGTTGGTTTTCGATTACATTAAATTGTAGTGATATATAACTGAACGTGGTCATTTGCGCCACAACAGCATCATGGGACGTGTCAGCTTCAAATTAGCAGATCAATAAAACAGATGGTATTTTGCTACAAATATAGTGCCTTGATTCTGCTAATATCAGGGATCCCTTCAGCTAGTGTGTTGTTTCTACGGCCTTAATATCAGTGCTAAATAACCATGCCAACGATATTGGCCTAACATAAAGCGCAATAAAACCAGCAAGCATGACTTAAACATCAGGAAGCTAAGGTACTCGAAATGTTTCTAAAAAGAAAACGATAGCAAACTTTCTTCCATCGGATAAGTATACTTTGAAGACTTTTATTTCGTGGACGTATTGCAACCAGCAATATCAACCGGATTTGAAATGGTGAAGTTCGCAGCTAAACTCCGTCAACACTACCGTGAATTATGCACAATTACAATAGTTGGATCTACATGTTTAGTCTTGATAAACTCCGTTTTCTTTCGTTTGAGCTCAACATTTAACCATTTGTATTTTTAAAGTTCAATCGTGTGGTCTTACTGAATTTCTTACCAAGAGCATAAAACCAAATTAGTGCTTTTGCATTTCTCCAAATTGGAATGGCCAGTGCTTTTCAGTAGATCACAATTACCATCGTCCCATCCTCCCTTGTAATTTTGTCAAGATTTTCACTAAAGTCTGCCGGCACACTAATCTTTTATTTTGCCAACTTCGAGAGAAAGTTATTACTGCTATCCAATAAGTTATATTTAACAAGAACATGTTGTTTCTTATGATAGCTACAGCTGTTTTAGCAGCCATGACAATAACAAGCAAACCCTAGTGTGAATTCGATCACGCAAGTTAAAATGCAAATTGTCGCCAAGCCGACGATTGGCCCGATGATTTTCCAAGCGCCAACTGCCAACGGTGGAAAGGTCGCGCCGTGACTGCCAGCTTTAATCGCAAATGTGGTTTCATCAGTAGAATATCGTCAAATGGCGTTCAGTGCGTGCCCCAACATGTTCGGTCCTCGAAAGCTGGTAAAGAAACGGCGCTCACAATTTACTCATGGGACTGCCTCTATACCTCGCAAGTTTCTTAAAACTGCAATAAGGAACCATAGAGTTTTTGGTTCACTACGTCCCAAACAAGCTTTGCGGTTTGCTATTGTGCTACCAGTTTACTAAATTAGAAATATCATGTAAAAGCAGATAGAAAGTCCATCCCAAGTGCGCAAATTTGCATATGGGGTAATTGAAATAACAACAAAGCATAAAAACCTCCATTTCACTTCATGCAGTGCCTTTATCTTTTGATGTAGTGTCCCAGATAAAATAACTTGCTCAAGCAGCAGAAATAGGTATCATCGCAATAATGTACACATTAAGCACAAAAAGCTACCATTTATCCATCGAATACAAGCACATGATGGCAACTGATTTACCTCAATTGGACTGGTGGGTAGGGAAGGATGCATTTGGCTAAAGCTCCCCATAACTTCCGTTGCGCTTGAGCGAAATACTTTCCCACTGTACTAAATAACTGGGGCTGTGCAGCGACGGATAAACTATAGTCTAGGTGTTTGGTCAGAGAAGATTACCAACACGATGGCATATACGCAGAGCACTTCAAGTGCTATACGAAAGGCTTTCAAAGGAGGACAAGGAAGCAGACAGCTTAAAGACCAGGAATTTGATAGGTGTACTGGCTCCATGAGATGGAGAAACTGTGATATTCGGACAGGCTGATTACATTTCTATCTCCACCAATGCACGGGTCCGTGAAATC
Source organism: Dicrocoelium dendriticum (assembly GCA_944474145.2). NCBI lineage: Eukaryota > Metazoa > Platyhelminthes > Trematoda > Plagiorchiida > Dicrocoeliidae > Dicrocoelium > Dicrocoelium dendriticum. The sequence continues at coordinate 225,634,973 of OX104064.1, forward strand.
CCTCAATTAATAAGACAACGTTTAAGATTTTTGGACTTCTGATACACAGTCGAAACCGCTTTATTGTACAGCATTGGGATATTTCAAAAGTAGACAATAACACGGGGTAGGTAATTAACCGTTATCGCCAATTTCAATAAGGAGAACAATCATGAAATCATTTTGCAGTATTTCACCTGAGTTGTAACCTTCTAAGAGGGATGAAATACATACTGGTAACTAAAGCCTACAAAAGACGTCTATTCAGAAAAGTATGTAGAAGATCGGCATGTAAAATGTTCGACTCCTGAGGCAACAGGTGGTCTTATAAAAAAGCACATAGCAGGAAAGCAATCAAGAACACGCGTTACAGTTCTGCCTTTATTTACCGTTAGTCGGATTCAGAGTAGCGATCCAAAGACACAAATACGACTACGGGAAAGAGGTGGCGGTAGCACAAGCACAGGTAGCAGCAAAGTAACGCAGCACAACGCGTGCGCATTGAAGATGTAGTGTTCAGAATTTGTGAATTTAAACGAATATTAAAATCGTTCGGTAACGGTAGTGATAAAATAGTATAACAGTTAGTGTAAGCACAACCGCTACAAGCATGTCGTACAATTTAAAAATATACCATAAGTCACCTTACCCGGATAGCTATAGCAACCAGCGCTGCTTAAAACTTTATTGTGATTACAATCCAACGTCAGTTGTACATTATTTTTACTCTCTACTCCAGCCACTTTTTCACTTAAGTCGTCCAATTTGGACAAGAATTCGTTGCCTGGTCCGTGTAAATGTCCGTAGCTATACAGAACATTCACACAGTTCTTTGTCCTTGAATGTGACACGCTTCGACTACTGTTACTCACGGAGGCATCTGGCGTATCATCATCTGAACCGCTGTATTCTTTCTGTTCTACTCGGTTTTCTAATTCTTATCGACGACTTCCTTTTGAATGATTGTCAGATCCAGGTGCATTCCACCTCGTTGTAAATGGCGACGAACTTTTCTGCATTTATAATTAGGATTGTGTAAGCGATGAGGGCGTCACCAGAAATTGCGTTGGATGCCAGTCGACTGAAGCTAGTATGCAGATGGCAAGCACTTATTATTACACCGGAAACCTGCCTCTAAAATGTTAAAACGAACTGAATTGTAACCAGCACAGAAATATCGACGTTGACATTCACCGCCGACGAAGAGCCAGATAACACGACTTTTTCCATGTGTTAAAGAATTCGGTCCACAAGTTCCTTTCAGCAATGGATTTTCAGATTCATAATCTCACCTTGACCTATGGATTGAAGTATTATGGTCGTGTTTTCCGGCATAAACGTAAATTGAGTGCCCTTCAAACCTACCTGATAATGAGCTGTGCAGTTATCCAAATGCAGCAAAATTTTTCGTCCAGTTTAGCCTAGCTCCATGTCCAGTTTGAGGACCAATTTCGTACAAATTGCGTAAGTCATCCACGCATTTCTGTTATCTCTGTAATTGACGGGAATTGCGTTCACGTCCAAGCTTTTTAAAACATGGTAGTTTCTTACAATTTCCAATCAAAAAGCAGTGTTTTAAATCCGTGGCTGACATACTTTTGAAAAGCAGGAGAGTAATCCTACCCATGCCTTTTCTCAATCTGCTGAGATTGTCGGCAGAAGTTCAAAGAGCCGTCTGGAGTTGCGCTGCAAAAAAGACATGTTTCTTCCGAATTGTACACGCTATCATCTTCAAATGCATTTAAAAGTCCAGGCAGCCGGTCTTTCAGCCAATTTTTACAGACTGTTTGTCCGCGGAACTCTCTTTTTCACGCGCACGTTTATACAAATTTAATTTCTCCTCTTCCATCTTTAGAATCACCCTTCTATGAGAGCAACTGATTTTCCAAATCTCTCCCCGAATTATCCTGCCTTTTTTTCAGAAGCGGGCCTGTTACTCTTTTGTTGTGCTCCCGAACTGATAATACAGTTTAAACGTCCTCATCCTTTTCACATAGTTTCCTTTACTGAGAGCTTGATTGCCGTGCGACATATTCTGCAGGATTTCCTTTTCGCTAGCAATCAACCTGGATATGGTTAGACGAGAGATGTGTAAATCACGCGAAAACTAGACCTGTGAGGTACCATGTGGATAATTTTTCAACTTTTTTCAATAAGTCCAACTTTCTGTCAAGGACAAATCATTCCTGTTACTGATCATACTTTAACCAACAGAGTACTGACAAATGTGAGCTTAAATATTACCCGACTTTGCTCAGTGCTCTAGTTTTGAATAGGACAAGGGGATTGCCCATTGTTGTTTGTATTTTTACCTTGCTCATTTATTGAATTACGCATGTATTTTCTACATGCCTGACACAGCCCTGCAAGACTCACCCGGCTTTCACTGGCGTCAGTACACTATCGGGTCCGAACAACACGGTCGTAATGCGGTGGCCAAAAAACCCACTTCAGAGCGGAGCTCATACTATTTAAACTGCCGCCAAGGCTCCACTCTTCCGCGCAGATCAAAACGGAGTGAAACTCAGTGAAAATGCGGCCAACCTATCCCGAACAGTTCCCATTGAACTTACCCCAGTGTTACCACTGTATCCAATGGGTCCTTCTCAACTCAACAGTCTGCATCCTGAGATGTGTTTATGTCATTGTCCGTCACCGAACACGCTAAGTAACTGTGGTGTGTCAAGCGTCTTAACTGCATCTACCTTACTTCATCCCAGCCCAAAGCATTCCCATGTCAACTCAAATGCCAACAAATGTACACATTCCCTTATGGTTTATTCAATTGACAAAGCGACAAGAGCACAGTCCACGCAGCTGGGCTGTTAAGTGGTGGGACAAATCTGGCAATGGGCAATTAGACGCTGAAAATATTGCATATTTATTACAAAAGAATTTTATTTTGTACCAATGGGCAAAAAAGCGGGGTGGGCTATTAACCTAGAGGGCAATGCAGCTTTGGGTATCCAGTTGGGCAGAAATTTCTAATTTTCTGCTGCCAGGAGAATCACATTAAGCTATTAATCTCACACATCCAACTTTTTAAGAAATCCCAAATTTACTTTGTTTTTAAGGGGATAACGGTTCCTGGACCCGACGATTTTTCTCCGTATTTTCTGAAGGTCAGAATTTACACTTTAATTTGATTTTTTTCTCTATTTAGCACCGTTTGTTAATTTGGACCTTGCGTATATCCGGCTGTGAAGTGTCTGCCTATCTTTACAAATGATCAGCGCTTTTCATGCGGCAGTCGTCCAGACATTAGCCTTCTTTCCAGTGCTTCCAAACATCCCATTGGCTGCAATTATTATGACTCTGTCATGCTCCTGATATCCGAATTATAGAAAACCAAACAGGCTTTCGAAAATTTTGTAATGTACAAATATATTTTGTTTTTTTCCGTTATTGCAGCTTAGGTGCACCTAGATACGACAGAGTACGGTGGTTTTCCTTGAATTGAGCGCATACACTGGTTGTTTGGCTCAAACATTTTATAATAGTCTTGCTTCATCTACCGCTATATCCTAATTGATGCAGATTTTTTTGGTTTTTTTGTTCCCCATACTGTCGCGTGTTTGGAAATAAAGGCGGTGACACAATACGTAAATTGGATTTTTTCAATCCCGGGGCCAAGAGTCTCCGGTAATTTATCTCTGATTTTTTCCGGCAATTGAGGCTCGCCAGAGTTTCCTTCTAATTTTTATCTTTATGACCTGTTGATTAAAATGAGCATAACTGTCTCCGTTCACACTATTCGGGAGAGCAAATGTTGCCATTTGACCGATCGATAAAACCTTGAGTATGCGAACAATATACCATTCCATGGGTCAAATCCAGGAAATATGCATGTGCAATTGTTTATACTGTTGCATAAGTCTGCATGTCTCCGAACGTAGTTTACACATACAAATCGCATTATTGCCGCATCGGTCCGATCGGTCAACTGTGCAGGTTGTCACGGAACAGCCAATGGGATGACCTGACGGTTTCAATTTCATTGCTAGCTGTTTCACGTCTGGTGGTTACAAAACGGAGCGAGGCAATACAGTAGACAGGCAAGGCTGGGTGGGTTTCCAGAGGATTAACGATCTGTGGAAATGGCAGGAATTCAGCATGTCTGTGATCGGCGGCTCTAATCTCTGTTGTTCTACAATCAGAATCCAAGCTAATTCCTCACGAAATGATTAAACGTGTGATTAACTTGGATCACCGATCTTTAAAGATTATTGTTTACATTTGTTGGAAGTATCAGTGGCGCTTATAAAACTAGCTAGATAATCGGAAAGCTAGGCACTAATAAAAATACTCATATTATACGGATAATAATGAAATATACAAGTGGCAGAGACTTATCTAATATGCTTGCTTATTAACTGTGAGTCTAGGTTAACATGTGGAGAGGTTCGATTTTGTCTGCATAGAAGTGTATGTGCCCATTGTCCGGTCCTTCTTGTTGTGTTGTTACCCCTTGGTGCGATATAGGTATAGCAAGTTGGATACGAGTTAAATTGCATTAACTCTCACCACTGAGTGTCACGTACTTTAAGGCGGGCATGGGAATGGATAGAAGTCAAAATACTGTGTTCACGTCGGCGGGGAACAAGTATATTATATAATGTGGTGTATGATTAGGCTTTCTTCTGTGGGCTAAATACCAGTGTACTTTAAATAACCCGAATATTTTGAGAAAGTGGCAAACGGACCACAGAACTACCGGGTGCGCATTACTCAATTCAGCTTGAAGGATTTTGTGAACAATCCCTCCGGTACCCCTTGGAGTATTCTCTGGAGATTAATTGTTTACGGTTATCTGGTCAGCTCCCCAGTATGTCCGTCAACCGCATCCTACGATTGCGCTATGCTTTAGCGATGCACCAAGACGAGGGAGCGCACGACGCGGATACTTGATGATGACCTCAATACACACAGCTTAGTATCACCGATACCATCGTTGAGAAACGCCAGCAAGTATGTAAGTCTGCAGAGGAAAAAACAAGGGCATCAAAGATGAATAAAAGCGTGCGCATGTATATTTAACATAAAAAATCGAACAAAGGTAGGCGAGTCCAACTTGCGCATGACATTCCTGGCATCTTTCCGGAGCGAGGCGTGGTTGAATCCTATTATTTAACGACTATCTTTTGAAATTGCATCGCGCCCGTCCTGAACGTAGTCCGGTTATTTTTCCACTACACTTCCTTCGTCTGCCGGTATCTCATGTTTTACCTGGTTCCCTTGTGCGCAATCGTTGATATCGGTGCTACTCTTAAGTAGTGCACCACAAGGTCATATTCAACTAGCGACTGTAGGACCACTCCTTTCAGAATAGACACAAAAGTTTATTTCCTGAATTTTGTGTTCAACAAAGAGGAACATATGATTGATAAACTGATTGTAGAGTACCCTTTAGTTCACAGTGATGATACAATTATTAGCCACGAAATCATCTGCAATACGGAATATCACCACAGAACACTGAGATGGTGAGCACCATTAATTGCAACGACCGCTTAGCACAGCTCGTAAGTGCCACCACCGGTTCGTACCACGCTGAAGGCCACCCCGAAGGCGCTTGGCTCGAAATGGTCAGCAGATTCACGCAACTGTTAACGGATGCCTTAGAGATAAACGTTTACTTTGGCTAAAACCGTTTCTTTCTTGAGGAGCAGAATAAAAATTGATGAATGTACGCTAGATAGCCTGTCGTGATTATAGTGCATCGAGTATGCAAGACAATTGGAACAACTATGTTGCCCTCGCAAAACTTGCACTCAAATGCTCAGAGATAACATAGTGGCATTCCGGCAGAATAAGGCACGCTTTCAGAGCTAATCACAAACTACTGTACAGGTTTGTCGGTGGCTGTCTTGAAGTGAGGCAGGTAATTCCTTCTCTCCGAACTACTGATGAACCAAATAGAACAGATATGGGAACACCAAAATTATTACAAAATGCTTCTACATTTCAGTGCATCTTGAAATCAAACAACCCCAACGTTTGTTTTCCCGCCTCCAGGACTATAAAACATCTATTTTACTGCCGGAGCTGTAATGCAGCAGCTGACGTACCTGCGCAACCACAGCTGTTTGGGAGAGCACACCATTCGAATAGAGGCTCCGGTAAGAGCAGCAGTACAACTGGCAAAAGATTTGACCCAGTTCATTCAGCGATACTTCTACCAGAATCAACTACCTGCGATGTAAACGTTTGGAATAGCAAATCTGATCCACAACTGGGGAAGAATGACTATCACTAAGCGTCCCTTCACCCTGCATTGACTAGGGTTGCGAAATCCATCACTGATATTTTACTACTGCGCTACCGAGAAACTTGTAAAATTATTGCTCATGAGCAACACGACTTTCGTGAAAAGCTGTCGTGCACATCGAATTTATTAATCCCACGGATTAGTTGGACCAAGTCAGCTGACGCTCGAGAGGAAGTCGATGTGCTTAACTTTGATTTGTCGAAGGTGTATGATCGTCTACATTACACCATCCCCCTGTCCAAGTTCTTCAAAATGATACTGAATTATAAAAAATGCGGCGACTAGATAAACTGTGTAATTACATGGAATATTTTTCAAGCAAATCTACAAATTACGATTGTGATTTTCCTCAACATCTCCAATCAGGAATGTGCGAGCCCCGGAGTTTCTTAAACTCAAACATCAACATTGCTTCCTCTATGTTTGCAGGCAGGCTATACCAAAAGTTCACCACCCTCCGTTCAAAGCGGTGTTGGTGAGGGACCCGCTTCAAATCCGGGTAGGTCAAGTTCGTACCGTTGTGCACTTGTGCTGCTTCTTGAGGGCAGATGAAGCAGCGTCCTCAACAAGAAGTAGTCACCCAGATGTGATATCCGGTGCGTCATAATGTGGTCAACCCGCATTCGACGATAATGCAAAGTTACCACCCTAGGTCCTTGCACCTGTCTTCATATGGCACACCTCGTAAACCGGGATTAGCCTTGTGGCAACATGCTGTACTCGCTGCATTATTTGCATCTCGCCCCGGGGTGAGCGGACAGTAGGCGGGTGAGCTTTACCCTAGCAGCGTTCCGATGATAAAAGAGGTGAGGCGGAAGGCAAAATTTTCCGTCCAAGTGCAGACGCTGCGTTTGAGCGTCCAGAGAATGCGCAGAGTTTTTAACGGATTTAAAATCGCAGCCTGAGAGAACGCCGAGTTCTTTCCCGGATGGCGATGGGTGTAATTGTTTGTCTGTCAGATTCGATACTCGACCATAATCACCTTTGAGTAGGCTCATGAATACCGACTTGACCGAGTTGATCGGAATATTGACCTTTGCTGACCACAAGAAAAGGCGGTCAAGGTCACGAGGTAGGTAGTCGCAGTCGTTGGGCGGCTCAATTATTCTCCATAACTTAGTCATCTGCAAACAAAGAGCAAATTGAGCAGCGAAGCTAAGACAAATCGATAGCATCGACACCAATCGTTCAGGTGGTTAGTACGACATCAGTGACCCTCCTTTGAGCTAGTGTGCTCTCATTTTACTGCAACGATCATAAGTGGTCAGAGTCCCGAGTTACTTATCTGAACCCAAACCAGTTACGTTTGGTGTGCACCAGAGCTCAGTTCTATGAACAAGCAACTATGATTTAGCACGGGTAAAAAAGCATTTTTTGACAATTACCGTAGAATAGTTGGAGTAAAATTAAATTTAAAGGATCATCCAATAAGTAATTCGTTACCTTAATCGTCTAACGATCAAAATGGACTACTGCATAACGCCAGTTTGAAGTGCGAATGGGACGTTACGAATCGAATAGTATAAAACATCATTATAGTTCACTAACTGCGTGATAAAAAAAGAAAACGACAATGCTCATCCGCGAGTCAATTCCTTTGACAGGTGTGGTATGTCACTCCAGTTTAGATACATCCAGAATATTCACATGGACACTTCTGATTGCATCCTCACCGTCACGTTGCAAAGAGGATCGTTAAACACGTGGTTAGGTTTGCGTTATTTCCTCCTCCAAGTGGAACCGACTATATCAAGTATTGCAAATTGGAAAGCATTACATCCAGGCGTTTTGTGAATGGCGTTAATGCAGGGGCAAGAATAAGGACGGAAGGAAATTACAGGCACTGGACACACTGAGGGAAAACGCGTTTTATTTACAATCAAGTCGACTGTAGTGTATAGCCAGTTAGAACTGATGGCCTCTCAAGTTGGTATTTCGGCTCAGCTGCAACGGACTGCGACGTGGTTGATTTGGGTTCGTCAGTATTCAGTAAAACATTATTAGGTCACCTCGCTGACGTTGATTTTAAACACTGTACAATCTCAGGGACTTCCATCAGCGATCGAATGAGAGATGAAATAATTCTCTAATAATTCAATTGTTCATTTGTTCTCTGAGCTTGGCGGTTTGATCGGAAACGTTTAAACAACATATTTGTTGGTATCTTCAGTTCAGTCAGATGCGGCGCGCAATCTTACTGAATGAATCGTCTCTCCTTTATCGACCTGCAGGGGATTTTTAAAATAGTAGTGTCGATTTACGTCCTGCGAACTCTACCTACTTTCACCACGACTAAACTCGGCTACCGACTTTTAGCATAATTTGAAAGCGCCCTAAAATAAAATGGGTTTGACGAAGAGATTCCGAAATAAATAAGGCACGCAATTGTTCCATTATAACGCACAACAAGCAATACAACACATTAACCAGACAAGAAAATAAGGCAATCAATACCGTGAAGTCTGACGAAACAACCATTATCCCAACTGCTGACAAGGGATTAATGACTGTCATAATGGATAGAAAGGATTATATTGAGTAAGCCGCAGGCCTCTTGAGTGACACAACAACCTACAGGTACATCACACCGATCCAACTTCGCAGCCGACAAAATAAACAAAATAATGCAGCACCTTCCGGAATTGAAACAAATCACGAAATAAGCGCGAGATAAGTATGATAGCCAGTGAATCGAATATCGCGCAAATCTACGGACTCCTAAAAATGTAAAAAAATCATTCACCCTTGAGGCCTATCGTGTCTCTCCCGGAAACACCCACCTAAAACCTTGTGAAAGAAATGTGGAGACCCCTCAAATATTTGACCTGCGGATCGCAATGTTCTATAACAGATGCAGAGCGGTTTCTGCGAAACATCAAACAGCTGCGAATATATAATGATGAGAAAATGATATACTTCGACGTGACTGTTTTCTTCACCTGTGTTAATTTGTAGATGGCAACAGTTAGACTGAACGGCAAGGAACAAAAGATTAGAAAAATGACGACCAAAAGCATATGCTAAATATTCCACTTTTGTCTATTGACATGCTTCTCAATCAATGGAAAGAATTATGGGCAATTGAAAGGCGCACATATGTGATCACCTGTGTCAGGACTCATCGCAGAAATGGTTATGCCGAAATTGGAGGAGGATTAATTACCACTGATCTATGTGAACTTTGAGTTCAGTATGTGGCGGACACTTTTGTGATACTCAAGCGCAACCAAATAACATTCGCACTGCAGCTATTGAACCAAATTATTGAAGGTGTCCAATTCACAATAGAACAGGTGAAAGAAATCTAACGCTCTATCTGGGACGTATTATTAACAAGAAGCATGGAAGGCAACCTTTAAACATCAGTCTACATAAAAGGCAGACACACAAAATAAATTCTGGATTTGGACAGCAACCAACCGAAATGCTTCAGGGTAATATTTGGGCGGACAGTAGTGACAAGAGTGTAAACACACTACAGTAAAACGGAAGAAAATAAAAAGGAAAAAGTTGCCTAGTTAAACCTTTCAATCTCAACCAATACTCACAAAGCTTCTCTCGAATTTGTGTGAATCATAATAACGTAAACACATAGCCTACGGCGACAGCAACAAGAGCATAAAAGCAACAACGACAAAGTGTTGTTCTGAGTTAGCTGAAGAACATAGCGGAATGGGGAACCAGACTATTCAAACAGCATCCTTTCATCGTAGCACACAAAACTACTAGCAGTTTGAGAAAAACTGTTAAAACCAGAGAAAAACTGCAGGGGCATGAAAAAGGCAATGTGGCATACAAAATACTTTGCCGAGGTTGTGAAGGGAATTATGTTTGCCTGACGGAAAGAAAATTGGTACAAGGACAGAAGAACATAAAAGAGCCTGTGTAAAACTTTATGCATCGTCACTACTTTCATTGTACGTAGATAAAGAAAGACATAGTTTCGATTGGAGCAAAGCTGAAGGCAAGGCACTGAGTAAAGCGAGAAAAAAGTAGAATACCTGGAATTTGGTTTCTTAACGAAAACCACAATCAACCTGTGCGTCGACAATGATTAAATATGCGAACAGTTCTGATAAAAAGAGTAAAGACTATTTTGTCACGCAGTTTTATGGCAGAAGAAATCGGGCGTAGACTTTAGCATTTGGCAAAGTGCATGGACGTCGCGCTTGCTCCATGGAATCCAGGCCTGGATCGCATATTCCTCATGAGGCTTCACATAGGCGCTCAGCATTTGCGGAACGATTGCTGGTTCAGAATTCCTGAAAGCCATCCGTAAGCGTCCATTATGTTGAGTGGCTGTTCTTGAGGCCTTTTCATCCTGTATCGAGCAGCTAAGTTCGTACTGAAAGATCACCCCTTGTTCGTTTTTTTTTGGAAGAACGTTGTAATTTCTGGTCCCCAAGTTGATATGCATAGATAAGCTGATGGCGTATGGTTACGACTTTGCACTTGGTCACGTTAAACTGAAACCGGTTGTCTGATGAGCACAAACACAAAACTTGTCCAGATCGCACTGCCACGCCATGTGATCATCCGATGTCCTGATATCATGCCAAATGTTAACATCATCTGCAAATAGTAAGAAATCGGACTACCGTACACTTGCAAGAGAGTTAATAAATGTTAGAAATAATTGTAGCCACAGTACTGATCCTTGGGGCACTCCACACTGGACGTCAATTAGGTCAGAAATGGAGCTGCGAACATTCATAATCAGCTGTCATAGTGCGAGAAAGTTGCCGATACAACCGAGTAAAGGGTCGTTGATTGCATAGATTCGAAGTTTGTGAAGGTGAATGCGGTGGTTCAAACGATTGAACGGTTTCGATAATTGCAGGTAGACAAGGTGGCTCTACAAACGGAGGCCGTGGATTTTAGTTTTACTTTGCTAGATTCTACTTTGCTTTTGGAATAAATAAAGCTTTTAACCTCGACAAGGTGTTAAACGCCTTTACAGGCATGATAATTAACATTCATTATCAAGGATGTGCAAAATCCCATATGTTTTCTACAAGAGTGAATGTATGTCTAGGAAGGTTATGTATATATAATTGTGTGGTCTATGTGGCTGTGTAGTTTGTGCGTGTAATTTTGCTGCTACACTCTTGAATGTTTGATATCGTCCCCAATATGAGAGTAGAAGATTGGTGTCCGTGGTTGGAAAGTATTACCCGGATATCTAAGGAACAGTGAATTTATTTTGTAGCGAGTAGCGACAGCCATGTCACAGTTGTGGTTTTTAATAGGGAAAGGGCTTGACAGGCGAACACACACCACCTCTTGGAACCCAACTGCCGAACTATTTACTGGAACAGGTTAAACCCAAAACACTAAGCTGGCACCACGGGGAGGTTGTGTGAATTGTGCAGCAATATTTTTTCTCTTGGTGTAGTTTACTATATGTGCGAATTTGGTTGATATTCTCCCGCTAATGTCGGAAATCACAATGGTTGACCTAACGGCTGTCTGTGTCCGCAACCTTGGACGTTTTATACAGCAATCTAACCCGTGCCCTATAGACCACCAGGTTCAGCGACAGCCTTTGAATTCAGCACAACAGTTTAGACGTTGAAACGAATGCCTATAGCGGATCTGTCAGTTTCAATATCTCGTGCTAATTGCCCACGGAGAGCTAAGCCCAAAGCTTTCGAAATGAACGTGATTTGTGGTAAGACAGCTGTGTGAAACACTGTGTGCTTTGGAATATAAAGCAGAAATTCCCGAAAATACTGTCATTCTCGATGTGCCCGCCTTAGACGCATTCAGATAAACAAACAATAGTAAGGCCGATTCTCTCTGGTTCTTCACTAAGTGTAGGTCTCTTCTACTCGTCAGTTGTATAACTGTGTTGGCGCAGATGTGCGATAAGCTGACAAAGATTGTAGAGCTGTAGACAGCAGTGAAACCTACCCACATGAATCAAACAAATCAGTGCCCCGAAATCGATGCTCAACAGCAACTCCAATGGCATTCTCTTTGGTAATCGTCGGTGATTGGTACGGAAAAATCGCTTTAAATTTCCTGTAACTTTATAACCACATGAAGTTATGGCCCCGGATTCCGACAGATGCTGATCAGAATTTACACCAGTGTGCATTATATTTTATATCATTAGTCAACCCGATAGCCGCTACCTTTAGACCTAAACAAATATAAAGCAACCTCAATACGACACCAGTGTATCTATTCATAAAACCTAGAAACTCAAGTACTACAGTAATCATTCATTGAACGCGACTTGGCGTGCTTGTTCAGGATAACTTGCGTGTTTTCATTCAATCTGGAAAGACATGGAAAACGGGTAGCCAGCGCATCAGGCTGCTACTAGGTGCGTTCGAACAACTAGACATCACTATTTGCTGACAGATTTCCCATGCGTATGTAGCCGCCATTCTGAACATAAAATCCGAGGCTGGAACTCATGGCTTCGCCGGACCAAACTTAACGTCGGGCTTCTAATTAGGTCATCGAAAAATGCCAGCTTCAATACGAGCCGATATTGAAAAGCTTGGAATAATCGGTGGACGTTGTAGCAGACATGATTTTACACAACCGATTTCAAGCGTGCCGCCATTTACTGCAAATCAACACATCGAAAACTTAGAGGGCAGTCCTTAAAATGACCAGAATAGTACAGCAGTCCAGAGTGCCGTAGTATTTTATTTTCCATTCGTTCGTGTTTACCATGGAGTTATTAAATTAAATCAATTGCTTCTGCACCCACACTAAACATAGTTGGAAGTCTGTTGGTTGACAAACGTAACTTAAATGCCGTTATTTGGCGCAATAGTTCTCATTCTCCTATTACATATGTTTATTAAAGCTATGGAGACACTATGAGTGTAGACCTGCTGCATAACATATTACAAGTCCATTCCTACTGCAATATAAATACTGACTACAAATCCTCATTAACACTCTTCGATAATCTACCAGACCCCAAAACTGAGCATGCAAAGCAGTGCTTATTAAGCTGGATACTCTCAGTATTCATTGAATAGATTCCGCACAACAAACATACACAAATTGAAACCTATCCCACCGTCATGAAATATGCCACTGCTTGATTGCTTATAATTTAAGTCCGCTTCGTAGATATAGATTCCCATCGTTATTCACTTACGCCCTTTATGAGCAAAAGGTTCATAGCAGATAACTCAACGTCAAACATGTTAGCAATCTGACTAGGCGAGGAGAGCAGACGAGCCACTTCTAGAGACTGTGACCAAAGTCCTTTAACGACTCCAGCCAACCATAAGGAGAGTCATCTAAACTTTCGTTTGCTAGAAGCGGACCAACAGAACACTGTTACAATGCAATTAGTCACTTTTAGCGCTGCTTAGTCAGCTTTTGCTCGATTCGAACCCTACGCCACACTATATATTGCAAGTGAAACAAGACTCCCACAGTAATCAGGGGACTGTCACACATAGTACATAACTAATAGCGTGTGACTTATTTTTCGGCTTGTTATTCTAAGGAACGAGTGTACTTTTCAGTGTCCGGCAGTGGCATATGCAAATTATCGTTTCGGATCAAATGGTATATGCGAATTCAGCAATAGTTCATACGGAGCGATTATCAAACAATAAATGCGCCTCACTCTAGTTATGTAAACATGGCCTTTCAGACCGAGGGATCACTAATAACGCCAAATGCATCACAGTCAAGAAATCATTTTCACTTTTGGAAATGTGAGATCAGGTGTCACGTGAGCATTTTTGCCGATGCAACTGGCAAGGAAACCGATGTGCTCAAACAGGTGTTCCTCCTTATCAAGAGTCAAGGGGTCAAATTTGTATGCATATGTAGGGCAAACAACGACAGCACGTTAAGCGAAAGTAGCTGTTAGGTGTCTAAATTTCCAGCTCTATTAGTCTAGAAAACGCAAAATGCTCACTTACAATAGGAAAGCCTTGATCTTTTTTTGTATTTTGTAGTACGTTGGTTTAACAACTTCCTTGCTCATGACACGAATGATTTCTCATATTTTGTATTGACAAGTACGTATTTTCGTTAAGATTGGAATTTCATAGGATTTTTGTCAAGGCTACGAATGTTTACAACTATCAGCAAATAAACACTCCCTTTCCTTCACTTGCTTCAGCAAGTGATATAAAAAAATTTTTGATTTATAAATGCTGCGATTTTCAATGAACTTTTTGCGATATTGGCGAGTATGCCGAGTAATAAGCCCATATTACAGTTGTGCTGCGTTTTGTCTATTTGTTTGTTTGCCTGTTTTGCTAGGCCCACAAATATTTCCTTGCTATTATTAAATGCATCTAGCTTAATTTCTCCTCCTCAGTATATTTTGTTCGACGGGTAAGGAAATTTATTTTAATAGGATTAATCCAGTTTTTCCTTAACTTTTGAAAATGTTAATCCGTTGAGGGCACCAATCGAGTCATCATTACGTATTTAATGACATTGCGTCCGGGATAAATATGCCTGTCTCTGGTCTTAATTAGCTTATTTCTGTCTGTATTGAGCCTTCCAGAAATCAAGGAGGCAATTGCAATTTATCCCCTACAATCACCTTTTGTGTGCATGCGAATTTCCTTAAAGCCATTGCCCTACTGTGGCTGGCTAATTTCCCAGCAGCTTCCGTGTGAAAAACTTTATCCAATTAAAGTTCTTTTTGGGACACTTATTTCTATTTGACCCTTAGGCCTTTTCACAATTGAACATGTAAATAACATGCAAGAGAAAATTTAATACATACACTGATTTCTGGTTTGAGTAATATACAACAGTAACTGTTATTCTTAATTATAATGCTCATATTTGTGTGTATTACACGAATGTGCTTAATTGGATCCAGCAGCCTTTAATTCCATTTGCTTGCATATCTATGAAATGGAAACAAGCACAATGTTTTGGACATTTAGGCTAAACATGGGAAAATAAAAGAGCAAAATTATTTATTCATCAGTAACTTTAATCGGTGTCAAAAATTTCTTGACAAGTGGACTGCGCATAACTTAACTGAATGTTACTGAATAGAGCATTTATACTGGATCAAAGCAAAAATCATTTTAAGTTGATACAACTTAATTAGTCCTTAAAAGAAAAATGGCAAATAAAATATAGTTTCCTTTTTGAAAAATCAAGAAACTAATCAAGCTAAACACAATATTCAGTCTCATTCCAGCGTATATCTTTTACATCAGACAAACGACAAAGATCAGTCAGGTATAACGAAAGCAAAGAAGCGACATGCCAAATAATTCATGAAAGGTAACTGAAACTATAAATTCCAGCAGGTAAATACAAATTGAATTTGGTTTATGTCCATTTATTATGGGCTTTAAAAATGGGCGCTACATATTCTCCACTGAGGCGGATTGTAAAGCATTTTTACCTCCTGGATTGAAGAGCATTTATATGAAAAGCCATTGAAACAGAAATTACCCAGGAAATGGCAGTGCAGGTAGGAGAAATGAGTAGCACTAATATTAATGTTTTACTAAAAAAGCAAATGCTAATATTCTCCTTTACCTGCACATAAAATATCATTAATTATTTTGTATGGCTTGCTTTGCAACTGGCCGATCTAATTATTGGGGATATGGTGAGAAAAAGTTGTTCAATTTATTCATCGTTAGTTGCTTTGCCTTCAAATTTGTATACTATTCGTAAGTGCATAACAAGGCTAAACCTGCTTTTGTTTGCATCTCTTAGGTTATTAGAGTCGCAACTGCGTAACCGGCAATAGGTTAGAATGGTTCCAAATTTTAATCAAATGTTTAAAATCTCAGATACGGAAAATGTTCAGTAGTGGTTCAGTTCCACTTGAAGAATCTGCCAGCATTATCCGTCATTTTCTATACATGTATTTGAGCAGCTGCTGCGATCACATGAGGAATGAATTCTTTGATCGGAATCCTTCTAGAACACGGCGTTGGTATGTTGGGAACACGCTTCTACTCCTGCAATCGTTTGCAAATCAAAACAATATAAATCAAATGTTAGTTGTGCGAATGTGCAAGAAGGCCGGGTTTATTAATTTATCTGTCTTGATTTACACATAAATGGCCAACTTGTTTTTTGGTGATAACTAGGGAGCACTAAGAGATAATTGAAGTGAACGTAGCTACGACACTATTTAAGTGATCAATACGATTAACGTAATATTCTTTTTAGAATAACAAGTGATTCGGCATAATTAAACTATTAGGTTCTTATGGATATTATTGGTTAAATAATGATTACGGAAATTTAAGTACCTTAAATCTTGTAAATTTTGGTAGAATAGTTTTGCACGGTCAACTTTTAGAGTATATTGTTTTCCCCGACTGAAGTTGCTTGGTTTATGTCCAACACGATTACATAAGAAAAACTGGAAATTATTGAAAAACATGATGGAAAATTTCCGATAATTATTTGAACACTAATTTTACTTACTTGACTCTCGAAATGATAATCTCTTTTATAAAAGTAATTTGGAAAAAATACATAAAACGTGTCTCGGGCATTTTTGTTCACCTGTTTGCAGTTGACGCTAAACCACGGGCAACTGCAAAAATAATAAATTCATTGCGGAGCTTCTCACATACAACCTTTCTACCACAAATACATCAATTTAAGTATAAACTTATAAACGTGTATCCGTTACTTCATAAGAGATATGTTTGTGCAGGCTTCGCTTGTAGAATTTATTTAACTTGAAATACTGCGAACATCAAGTCTTAAGAGAGAAATTATTATAGTTAGGAAAGCAATGCCAAGTGGGCGGGTAATAATAAATGATCTATTTGGAGGTCATGGTGGAAGAAACGTAGAACCTGAGATCCTGGAAGCGTTCCTTTTCTGATTGATCTCACTGTTCGTTTAGTCGCAAATTCCAATTGCAACTCAAAGGTAATGAGTAAAAGCGAACACGAAACACGACGGGGTTTGGTTGCTGAGGTAGATCAACAAGCCACTTTGGTAAATTCAATCGTAATAGTATTGAGCAAATAGGTGAGAGAGGATTCGACGTTACCCGTATCTAAAGTCAAGCCTGTCTAAAGCGACTATTCAAGAACCGACAAAGAGAGGACGCAATGAGCAGGTGTTCGACTTATAAGGTTGCACTGTGCTTAATATTTACCAAATTTAGCCTGTAATCCGGTAGTCGATATCTGCCAAGTTAAATGTTGTCAGAAACCAACGTTTATTGGTAACTTGAGAATCGGAAGCAATGTAAGGCAAAGCAAAACTAAAAACTACTAGTCGTACTTGCATGTTCTTTTGGGTTTTTGTTAATGGATTAAGAAGCGTTCTTTCAGTGGAACCCTTAGCAAATTTGATCAGTGGGTTCGCAAATGAAACAGACGAATATATACTGCTCTCCACTGTGAAAAGGCTATGGTTGCCTTACCCATTGTATTTATTAGTCCGGATTGACTTATCAATTAAAGATGTGTTACATCCAACAGGTAACAATCTAACGGAAATCAAGTGCATGCCTTATTACGACGGCTGTTCTGTAAAACGACAAATGCATTGTATTTCAGTGAATAACATCCATCCACGCACAACGTTCTGCGCTATAATGATGTGTCAGATTGTTATCCAGGTGCAATCAAGGCAGTCAAATAAAAGAAGGTTATGCGCCGAGAGTATTAATGAACGCTCAAATAATTAGCACATGGGTTGCGCATTTGGCAATTTTAATTACAAAGCATTTTTGTTATCTTTTGAATTAGCTAATTTGCACGATCCATAACGCAGCATGACTATACGAACCGTCACTAAATGCACAAGGTTATAAATAATAAGAAGTGTCCTAGGCAGAACAAGGGTATATACTATTTTAAGTAATCGACCTATTCATGGCTACTACTCTAATCCGTCGTGCTCCAATTTGAATTAGCTATTAGCGCCGAACTTTCAGGTGACTGAGTAGTATCAAGATCTTGGATTGTACGGTATGCCAAAAATCCTAGGCCTTGCTTTGATATACTTTATTTGGACGTATTTCCGTGAGCATATCACATACCAGACTGCAAATGCAAACCTCCAAAAATCTGGGAAGCAGCACTTGAGAAAATACGCAAGGGAAAACTATCGTCATGTAAACTGTAACGTTCTACTACCAAAGATAAAACAAAAGTCATAATAAACCGGATTGATTAAGTGATAAAAATGGTAATGAATATTTTGTCTTACCATGGTGGTACATGTCGGCACGTTATATGGCCTTATATAATGTTCAGTATGATTGGTTACCGTAAGATTATTGTCAAATGTACATATAATATTTAAGCCTTCAGTCGGTCTAAAAATGACACGATTAATAACTTATTCTTAAAGGGGGCTCGGACAAATCTTGTATGTTCACAACGAATGATGCTTGGGTTAAATTTGGTAGGTTCTGGCATGCATCAATTTATTAGATGTTCATGCTGGCACCGTTTTAGTACGCCAAATATTGTCGTTAACTCATATGCGGTGTTTGAAAGCTAACATAGTAATTTGGAAAAGCAAAGCTAAGCAGGAGCATTACGTTCCAACATCAAATTAGCTGTCTTATTACTTTGGCAGGCAATCAGTAGCAAAAACAGCACAAGTGGCGACGACAAATTAATAAAAATATCTTTGACAGTACCTTTCAAATTGTACCAACATCTTACATCCTGCCTACGTAGATCTCTTCGCCATCAGATCTTAACCAACCATACTTTACAATAATGTAAGGAGTCTACTGCAGCTGAGACATACATGGAGCAGAGGGGCGGTAATATAATTCCCGTTTCGTGTTAGTATGGATTCCGCCAAAATTGGTCATTTGCAACCAACCTGTTGATAACTCGTAATGCTAGACAGAATCTGTGGATCCTATTGAAAGAATAGATGCCACTTAGTTGGATTTCTCTTAGGCAATAAACTGTCTGTACTACCGTATTCTACTGCGCAGGCATCTAACTTATGAAATCAAAGATCATATTGGACCGGCGACTTTCCCGTTCGAACTCACCTGATTGTGAGGCTTCCAATCCAAACCAATCAAAATCTGCTGCGGCTTACCCCAGGGCTCGGTACCGTAAGGTGCATGCTTTGAGTCTTCATAAATGACCTCACAATATTGTTATCTTCAAACTTCCCACTATTTGCTGATCAGCTAAAGATATAGACCATCACTAGTGGTGGATCACACACCTAGATGATCTGGTAAAATAGTTTACATTGTCCAATCAGAACATGCTGCATAGTAGCATTACCAATCAATAGATTAATAACCAAGCCTTCAAATTTCTCACAAATATCGGCTAGTGTAACAACTTTTACCGCGGGCTATTGTTGAGTGTGACTATGTTGTGCTTGTGCAAGTGACTTCGTTTGCCTGAGGCAGACTTACAAGTTATCAAGTAAAACATTCGTGTACTCCGGTCTCTACCATACAGAGTTCTGGAGGTTGAACGCATCAATATTCCCGAAAATGCTTGCGCGTACTTAGAACTACATACAGAATACATCATCCAAGCTTTACAACCCTGACAGAAGCACCACATCATCGCGTTTGATAAAACAAAACGCAAGGCAGTGAAGAACCTCAACGGTCTGTCCCGAAATCCATATACACTCAGAATGCAAACACTCCGAATTTACAACAGATTAATTTAGTTTCCACTAGGATATTTCATATTCGTGTACCATTTCATAAATATTCCATACATATATGCTGATGCTTTGAGAATGAAGCAAAACACATCTCTAACGAGTCGTCAGTTTAAGGTGGGCAAGCGACGCAGTTGAATGGAGCGTAAAAAAACGCTTTCTTCCCCTGGGTGATATATTCCTGGAATGCACTTCATGTACACCTAAAAAGTGTGCGCAACTTTTCCCAATTCACAAAGTGCACTATGTGTTATAGCCCGTGGCCATCATTTGATCGCATTAGTGTGAAACAAAATGTGGACGGTGTAATAAACTCCTGACAAGAATACGCACGGGTTAATGCAGCCCCATTGTTCAGACAAGCATCACGCGCGCTCTTTCAGCCACAGTTATTTCAACCTAACTTCCTTGAGGGACTTGTCAAGTATTCTCCATTATACCAATCATAAAGCATTATTCAGTTGCACTAAGGAACAACAATGAGTTTCACTATCATAGCACTCATTGGTGACATTGTGCGACCATGCAACCACAATGTATTCTCTGTTAGTACAAGGTTCCTTGTGTATAAAAGGTGACCGCACCAAGAACAGAGTCGATAGACCTACATAGTTTAGGACTAGGACTGCTTATACCACAGATCCTTTGCGCAATCCTACCTGCTGCTTTCAGCTTAGTTCTGTTTTGAACGTTTGGTAGATATGATCAACCAACACTTATTTTATACGGATGAAGTCTTATTGCTTTACAAGCCCTATCGTGTAGTATGTTGCTTTATCAAAAGTTAATGAACATAGTGCACTTATTCGTTCTATTGTCAAAAGATAGACTTTCCCTATTTAAATCAGCAGGACTGCACTCTGATTGTTTCCGTAGATGCAGTAGACAGCAACATAATCCGATACACTTCCTGGCGTAGGATGGATATGGTGCAAAGTAACAAAGCGAAAAATGTGGGAGTGCGTTATCCAGAAGACTTTTAAATATGCTTAGCGTGTGTGTAGAAGCAACTTTATCGATAAGTGCGTTCTATGGGTGAACTAAACGAATAGCAAAGCAATTTCTAAGGCAAGCGTGGCGGCTGTAATCTACTTTAGTTCAAGGAGTAGCATGTAAATTTGGCGCTATGCTGAGTTGCAGTAAAGAGCAGCCCACAAGTATGGAATTGTATAGAATCAAGCACGCCATAATTAATTCGCCCCGTATTAAGCGTAAACCACACCTGGATATTCCCAAAATTTCAGCCGCTGCTTATACAGTAGGTGGCGCTTTCAAATGACGTATTTCGAAGCCCGATATTGAGGTTGGTCCAGTGCACTATTACAATGCTTCAGTCGAAATTACTGAGCGGAGATTGCATATTCGACATGGACGCGAACATACGTCTAAAGCATCTGTCAGGAGATAGCCGTGTCGAGTTTTCCGAACGTCCGTCGTAGCAAATTGATTTGCTGGCTACACTTTTTACATGACTTTTTCTAATTATTTGAAAAACACAAACCATCCTGAACATGCACAAAAAGTAACATTCGGTGAATGTCGCTGAAGTACTTGAGTTCCTAGGTTGTAATAATAGATACTCTGGTGTCCTCTGGAAAGCACATTACACTTGTCCAAATCGAAATGTGGCAGGTATCGAGTTGACCACTGTTGTACCATATCTAAGTCACATTGAAGTAAATTCCGACCAGCATTTGTCTGAATCCGGCGTCATATATTGATATGGTCGGAAATAGGAGGAAATTTAAAGCAATTTTTCCTTGTCAATTCAAGGATGAATACGAAAATAAATAGTGGAACATAAACTAAGCTCTTTGGCCTACAAGTCGCAACTTGTTTGTGCTCAGATGAGTAGATTTGGACTACCAACACTAATTGTATTTGCAAACAAATAGTGCGCTCTAGCTCAATAGAGGCTCACCGATCACGTAATATTTGAGCTTGGGAAATATATTTGGATAAAGTAACAACTAGATGCCTTACACAAATCGAAGTAGATCACATCAACTACTTCAGCATCATCAGCGGACTTAGTCCAAATAAACCGCGCAATTAATACTTTTGTTGTGCACGATTGTTGTCAACAAAAGACATGTTGCTTGAGAGGGAAAATTTTACAATTTTCTAGCTAACACACTAAAGGTTCGGCAAAGATGAACTCCATAAACTTGGAATATATAGGGCGAACATAATATGGTCTGTGGTTTGATTTCTCAGTCTTCTTCCCCTATCCTTATCCATGGTTATTATCCCAATCTGCTACATTACAGGAAGCCGGATTTTGTCTAAGCAACGCTGAATGAATTGAGTAAAAGTTTTGTTCGTTTTCTTGTTTCCGATCCCAGTTTCTGTGCACGAATTGTACCAAACTCCGGGGGTAGAATTGGTTTCGTAGATAATTCAACTGCTACACTACAACTTCGGCAGTAAATGGGAAGTCAGTGGGTGTTTCAGGCAGGAAAACAAACGTTTAACAATGTCTTACGCTAACACACTCTGAAATGTGTGATTATATTGTGTAAGAACCGCACTTGGTTCTTCTATGTATGTTCTGTAGCGGAGGAATTACCTGCCTCAACTTATGACCGCCAGTGACATATTTGTACAACTCTTTGTGGTTGGCGCTGAAAGGTTTCGAGATATTCTACTGATGTGCGACTTGATAGTTTCTGAGCAGTGCAGTGCAGTGATTAGTATGGTCTAAATTGTTGTCCCAACTCTTCTTTGTTGATGATGAATGTACTCTCTCCATTCTGAATAACCTACATTCACCCATATTCCAGTTCTACTCCTCATAAAAGGACACAATTAGACCCATTGCAATCCTTTGTCTCTAAGGCTTACGTAACCAGTTGACTGAATTTGCTGACAAATTCGATCCAAGCGGCTTCTTGTATCCTTCAGCGAGGAACGATCACGTTTTGGTAATGAAGAGCTAAGCTACGCTGTAGTAGCGCGTAATGGTGCGCACCGTCGTAGTGTTCTGTTGGCGATATTCCGCAATTCAGATGAAGTGGGGTCTACTGACTGTATAATCATTACGACTTGAAGTGCTTTCTACAATCAATACTTTATCATACTTTCCGCGTTGAATAACATAAGAACCAACATAGATGGTATATTAACTGTTTTTAAAACAGCGGGTATAATGGGGTGATTGTTATACGGAACACCGTTTATGAGCTCATACAGACCTGTTCTGAATTGTTCTCCGATTGTAGCAGGGGTTTCTAAACAGTGCACTAGTAAATCATCCATGATAAGGATGTGAATGTTACTTGGTTTAAAACTCCATCATGAAGTTTTTACAAGGTGGCAGTCCATTTGCGGTGTAGGGATTGGAGGCGGTACACTAAAGCTTTAAGGAATTGGAAAACCACAGAAGTGTTTGATCATGATAGAATGCTGACATATGTGAGGACGGCCGTGATTCGGTTTTTTGATAGGGTGAGAACGACACGTTTTATTTGATTTGGCCCAGGTAGGCCCCATTCTTCGTCCGGCCGTAATGTAGTATGACGTGACCGAGCGGTAAAGTGTTTCTCCTGGGTAATGGCTTGTAGTTTTTCTTTAAGCTTAGGCTCATAACTGGTCTTCGTAAGGCTTCGTCAGCCTTAAAACTAAGTACAAATTTAAGGAGTATCCAATGTCTCGGCCAACGCTCTAACACCTCCGTTGCTGTCTCGTCGGACTAAAAGATTTAATATGATTGGTCTATTTCCTCCATAACCTAGTGAAAGAGTTAGCCTTTTGAACAATCGCTCTAAAAAGTTGTCCAATATGGACTTTTCATGAAGGAACTGGTACTGTTCGCAACTGTGATTACCGGCCTCACGACGTTGGTGGGATTTAAAGTTTGGCACGCCATAAATAAGGATTATACTCAAATACTCCAGCTGACAGCGACTTTCCGAGCTATTTCTTTTCGATTGACGCGTTCACCTAAGTACCACAGGATGGATGGATGCACTAACAAGGAAACTCTTTTTCCAATCATTGGGTTATCCCATTGCATCTCTAATAATTCTGCTTTGGACACAGTTCGAAGTGTTCCGGTGACGAGTAACTCCTACTATGTTTATGGGTCTGCTTTTAAATTCATCACGATGCACATTGAGCTGCACTGGTGTTAGTCATCGGACAACAAACAAGGCACGCCGCGGGAGTCGGTGGGCTCGCATGCGCAACACGTGGCCGAGCCATCGGAGACTGGTGTGTAAAATGACGGTGTTGGGCGGTTCAGTTGCTCGTAGACAAGGCGTCGAACACGCTCGTTACTCACGCGGTGTTCCCACCAGATGTGAGCCAAACTTCGAATGCACCGATGGTCGAACGTAACTAGAATCATTATGTCCGCTGATCTTAAGGGCCAGGTTTCACAACCGTACAGTAGGGTCGAACGTACCGCTGCATTATACACTCCACCCTTCAGGGCAAGAGTGATGTCGCGCCACCGCTATAGGTGGCGAAGGCAAGCGAAAGCACTTAGAGCTTTTGCAATGCGATTCGTGATCTCATCTTCAATCCAGAGGACGCGGCTGCAACTTCCCAAGTAGTTGAATTACCGAGCGACTTTGTTGCTGATACCCAACTAGGGTCATCGTAGGATGCGATCCCTGCCAACATTGGAGGAACGCTATGCATTTCGATGGTGCAAAGCAAAGACCGAATTGGCTGATAGCCAGTGCTAATCTTTCCAGCGCTGCGTCTGGGAGCTGTCACAGATGAGGGCAATATCGTCTGCATACTACAAGTCAAAAAGTCGTAGCAGCTGCACACCTTCTAATTTAGGTCTTGTAAATGCAATCTCTATGACTTCCTCAGTAGCGATGTTGAACAGGAAGGATCACAACGGGCATCCTTGTCTCACACCGCTGGGGATAATGAAGGGTGGCGACAGCTTGCTGTAAACCATCACCCTGCCCGTGCTACGCCCGTATAATATATCGGATAATATTTGCACATTTCTGGGGCGCACCTTTCCCGAGTAGACAATTCCAAGGGGCACACCGATCAACCGAATCGAAGGCACCTTTGATGTTGAGGAACACGACTATTGTGGGCCGCCAATATGTGCGACGGTGCTCCAACAACTGTCGCAAGGTGAAGTTGTGGTCGATGCAACCACGACCCCGACGAAACACGGCTTGTTGCACGCGAATCTCGCTTTCACGAGTGTCAGTCAGCCTATGAAGGATTACTAAGGTAAGTAATTTGAAGGCAATGGACACCTGATTGATTCCTCTCTGGTTGTCGCATTCCGAACGCGAGCCTCCTTTTTATGATGTGAACAATAACGGAGAAGCTCCATTCGGTTGGAACAGTCTCATGCTCCCACGGTTTGACCAGTAATTCATGTAAAGCATCAACAAGAGTAGAGCACCCGAATTTGAAGAGGATTAGAGGAACATCAAACGGTCCCGCAAGTTTGTGAAACTTCAACAGTCTGATCTCATGTCTGACTTCCGAGCCAGAAAGTGGATCCAAATGAACTGCCCACGGAGCAAGATGATCACTGGCCGGTGAGGAATGGAACATTTCTGGTCGATTAAATTGCTTTTCAGAATGTTCAGCCCAGAGCTCTAAGCCTTTTGCCAAATTGCAGTTAGGCTGTGCACTCTCGTCACGTATAGTTTCACTAACACTAGGTCTCCTGCTGCCCGTTTCCCTTTTAAGACGGAGTAACTTACGACGGTTACCAATGGTATCGGCCACTTCCATCTCTGACACACGAAGCGATCACCAAGATTCGCGATCTATCTTCAGGCTGGCACGGAATTTTGCCATGATTTCTTTGCGAGTTTCATTGTGTTCGCTTCCAGCCGGGACATGTCAGTGAGCATCAATATGTTCCAAAGACCGCCAAGAGACCCAATGTCCAGTTTGGCTATTAGACTTACCACATGAGGACTTGCCTGCTGCTAGCAATTTCAGGTGAACCTATGACCAGTGACCTTCAATTGTCTCCAGTGAGCGCTTATTCAACTAGCATGACGGCGTATTTTGATACGCATTCCGAACAGCTGGTTTTGTGAGTCGGCTGAAGTCAGTGCGCTCACAGCGTCTTTGTGGGTGTCCGCCAAAACGCTTCCGCATGTCAGCACATACAAGTGCATGATCGGTGTCCACACCTGTGTTCCAAATCGAGCGACAGTTCTGAAAGCAGCCGCTCCAGCGGTAAATGATTGCAATGTGATCGATTTGCTTCCAAGGCTGGTTCGAGGTTGGTGGGCGCCAAGTCACCCTCCGGCTAGGGTTGTGTCGGAAATTAGTGCCCGCAAGAAATAAACGGGCATCTTCAAACAAATGAAGTAACCGCTCACAGTTATCATTACAGGAGCCTACAACGTGCTGACCGCCCAGATGCATTTTATCAGTGGACGACTTCCCAACTTGCGCCTTCTAATCACCTGCCGGCACAACAGTGTCAGTGCTTCTTCTGTGGTGAAGAAGCTGGATCAGCTGGCATTAAAAGTCGTTTTTACCGAATCATCGCTAGAGTTTGTGGGCACAGTCAGCGATGATGAATAGACCCTTGTTAGTCCCGCGAAAATTCGAAGCTTTGAACGAGCCAGCCAATTGGACCGCACACATCCGGCTAGTGATTGGAAGCCAATCATCCAGAGCAGCTCTAGACTTTTATTATAACCTTATGTCGGATAAAATCAAAAGTCTTTAATTAATGCTGCTGATGAGCAGGGGCTGGTTAGGTGGATCTATCAGCAGCTCTGACCAAGGTGCCTGGTATTTTTTATAATATCATGGTTGTCGACCAAATTTGGTCACAATTTCCAGTGATTAATATTCAGGGTTAATGTATCTTTGCTATAGCATATATTTTTTGGATGTAACACGCTAAAGCTTATTTCTGAAATTATTTAGCTTCTAGCAAATATTATACAAATATTCTTTGCGGATGAAGCGTTCGACACTCCGTCTGCAAGTAACACATTGTGGTAACAGATTAACTCAATCACATTTGAGGTGCTCGCGCAACATTTTACTTTCCACTTCTTGTTACACAATCACGACAGAAATTGGACACTTGTTCCCAATAAACCAATGAGAACCCGGGAGCTTAACTCCTGGATATGAAACGCCTAGTTTATAGTAAGTTGGTAGAAAACTCCGGAAGCACAGAAAGAAAGCATTCCGGAACTGTTAAGTGAAGGAGCACCAAATCTGCCTGTTAATAGTTCTTCATGTTTTCCCCACCACAAAATTTAAACGACGATTTTTTATTGGCAGAGAAAATTGAAAGCTGATGCAGTTAAGTATATGCCACGGGTTTTGTAGAAGTAAATGACCATACGATACATAGACCGCCATTTTTTAATTGAAAGGAAATCCACAGCCGTATCATCATGGTCGCCAGTTTTCCGGAGACACAGTGTAGGTCATTTAGCACAATCGATGGGGTGTCTTCGAAGGCGTGGATATAACGCCTGGGATATTTATTCACTTAAAACAATCCAAGAATCCTGTTTTGCTCCAAGGACTTAATCAGTACGTTAAGTACTGCACAAAACTTGCGTTAGCGAAAGTGACAATACGGTTCCTTGAGGAATGTGTTTCGCGTTGCGAATATCCTAAACACTTTTACAAAATACTCCGTAGAAATCGGATTAATCCAACTAATGTTGCGCTGAAACGGCATACGTTGAATATGCATGATACCATTGTCTCGAGACTTGATGAGCTGGAATGTAATCACTGCGCGTATTCTGTCACATTGGACAAACTGGACGCAGTGGAGCGCAAACAATTCGATACTTTTGTTCAACGAATAGTGAAAACTCAAGAGGAGAAAAGCTTAGCCTCATTGCGGCGGATGGTTTGCACAACTAAGGCAAAAACTATGTTCCTTCCCCCCCGAACCGGAGAGGTATGTTCACAATTATACCTCATTGCCCTTGGATAAGACGTTACTTGAAGTACTCTCACTTGGTCCAAACGTTTGCTATCCCCGCAGTTATTCAAGACAATTAGAATTAGAAGTGCAGTTTGAAAATTTGGATGCTCGAGTTTCTATGCTTACACCGTCGTCAGCATTAGGTTCTGAGCATTTTAAGTCTACCCTGGTCAATGCTTGTTATCAATATCTGAAATACAAATGTAAACTTAGGTATTTGCTGAAAAAAGACCACCTAGATGCTCTCAAACTCTCAAACAAAATGAGAATGTGCACGTTTTAAGGCCTGATAAGGGGACGGGGATCGTGTTGATGCAGAAAGCTGATTACATCGACAAGATAAACGCCATCCTTAGCGATCGCTCGAAATTACGGAAAATAGAGAATGAAAAGGACAAAACTGTAGCAATAGAAAAGTCAGTTACTAAGCTTCTACAACACTTAAAACAGGAAAACATGATTGACTCCGCAACGTTCGAATACATTCGTCCCACTGGGACGATGATCCCGAGACACTACGGTTTGCCGAAAGTGCATAAGGAAGGACTTCTACTAAGGCCCATACTAGACATGTGCAATTCACCGTATCAAGCAACAGCGGAGTGGTTAGCTAGGCTTCTACAGCCGGTGTAAAATACTATGTCCAGATATAGCCTACGAGACACATTCAGTTTCTTAGACCTCATAAGTCAGCTTCGGCTAACCGGCAGACAGATGTTTTCGTTGGATGTGGTGTCGCTCTTCACCAATATTCCGTTAGAAGAGACGATAGACTATATATGTGACACCGTTCTAGACCATCAACTGGGTATCTGCCTTTCAAGTGATCGATTGAAAAAGCCAATCCTACTGTGATATGGTAATACACTATCAGTTAACGGGGCCATATACAGACAAAAAGATGGAGTATCAATGGGCTCATCGTTTGGACCGCTACTGGCTGATGTGTTCATGATCAAATTAGAGAATACTTATCTGAGCGGAGTCATTACCAGTCTATCATATTACGAACGATATGTGGATGATATATTTTGCGTGACAGACTTGCACTGTTGCCCAGAGACAAATTTATCCCATTTGAACTCAGCGCAACCTAATGCCAAGTTCACACTAGAAACTGAAGGCAATGACACGATGTCCTTCCTAGACGTACAGCTTAGTAGAAGACCAGATGGATCAGTCCAACGGAGGGTGCATAGAAAAGCAACATGGGACGGGCAATATAAATATTTTGCCAGTTTTGTCCCAATAATTCAGAAACGCAACTTGATTAAATGTCTAACCGAAAGGGCCAGAATGACTGGTAGTGAGGACACACTTGCGGACGAGCTCACCATATTAAGTGGCGTTTTCGAGAGAAATGGCTATCGGAAAAATGTGTTCGGAAATATATGGAGTGCAGAGAAATGAGAGCTAAATGAGCTTAAGGTAGAACAGAAACCGCTTTATTTGTCGTTGCCGTTCAAGGGGGATGGTATAGCGCAGGCAACATCTAGGAGATTATCCGACGCTATGAGCCATACGTACTACGCAGTGAGCTTGCGGCTAAGTTTTACTTCAACACAAATCGTGAGGCCCCAACTCAAAGACAGATTTCCTTGTTCATGTATTCTTATTGTGTATATTCCTTCTCTTGTTCATGTCGAGCAAGATACATCGGAAGAACTACTAGGAGGTTGTCTGAGAGAATACGCTAGCATTGTCCAGCTAATCTACGCAATGGTGGGAGAAAAACTGTGATGAGCGCCGTGTTGGCCCACTTGGTTGATGTTGCATTCATGATGCTTCTTCACCGTAGTTTGGCAATAACAAAATACACTTAAACTAGGCAATTTTATGCTGGATAAATATCATTCCACTTAAATGCGTTTTACTGCCAACCTGAGTAATCTTATTTTAACTTTCACACATTGTTTATGCTAGTTGTGATTATCTCCGTTAACCTAATCCAGTTTGTATCATTTTTTGAGCATATTCCGGACATTTTTACTTATCGCACGTTCGTTGCTAACCAACTCACATCATGTGCTAATTTAGTGAGGAGTTGTCGCAGTATATCTATGCCTTATTCGATTTATTTTATTTCCCCTTGTGGTATCAAGGGATTGGCTTTTGTGCATGTTGATGGGGTGCGCACCTGTCTAGTTCCCACCACCTCCCCCATACTGGATTCCAGGAGACAATCGGTCGTTGCAGGAGGGGACGGGGTGCACAGTCCTTGTGGCCGTGTTAGGGTCAAAGAGCGGTTCCACGCACTCAGTGTGGAGCGGACTACGGTGCAGCCGCCGTCTTGCGTGCGCTTGATTCCCCAAAAACAGCGTGCTTGTGTTTGCCTGTGAAGGAGTGTGGGCCGGCTCCGTTGATGAAACGTTGCTCCAATCCACATGACTCACAATTTTATTGCTTCGGGTTTACGCTGGATATGGGGGGTGTGGATGAAGCTGTGGGTGGTGCAGCGCAAGCCATCCATGGTCCCTCTGTAGGCGCAGGCGTCCTGTGGCTGGCCACAGTGACAGTCAAATCCAAAACCGGATGCTGCCAACCATAGGTAGCTGATGTTGCATTAATGATGGTTTTCCTCCACAGTTAAGCTAAACCAACTAAAAATGACACTAGGTCATTTTGAGCTGGATAAATTTCAGTCCACTTAAATGCGTATTTCTGCCAACCTGATTAATCTAGTAACTTGCTACGACGCTTTCGTTGATAGTGGACATATTATTATACTATATCGCGTTCGTAACATTGTTTGAATAACTTCTGGACATTTTGTATTTATGTTGCGTTGGTTGCTAACCAACGTATTTCATATGCCAATTTAGTGAGGATTTGTCACTGTGTTTATATGCATAATTTGATTTATTGATTTCATTCTGTCGTTTCAAGTTATAGGCTGTTGCTCCATTTCCCCGGTGTGTCTGCGCTTGATGTGCATGTTGACAGGGTGCTTATCTCTCTATCACTCACTACCTCGTCCATACTGGCGCCAGGAGACAGTTTGTCGTTGCTAGAGGGGACGGTTTGAACGTTCCGTGTGGCCGTGTTAGGAACGAAGAGCGGTTCTATGCAATCAGTGTGGAGCGGACTACGGTCCAGCCACCGCTTTGCGTGAGCTTGATTCCTCACCTAAAATATGCTTGTGTTTGCCTGTAAAGGAGTGTGGGCCGGCTCCGTTGATGAAACGGGGCTCCTATCCACATGCCTCCCTGTCTTGTTCCTTCTGTTTTACACCGGATATTGGGCGTGTGGGTGGGCTGTGGGTGGTGCCGCGCAAGCCGCCCATGGTCACTGTGTGGGCGCAGGCGTCTTGTGGCTGCCCACATTGAGAGGCAAATCCGAAACAGGATGCTGCCAACCATAACCCTGTCAATAACAATGGACCGCGTAGCCAACGTCCATAGCACACTAATAAGCGAGCCGTGTATGATTTTCGACATTCAAAGAATACGGAACACGAAGTATCATTCGAAAGAAAACGGGCTTTTCGACTTAACCAATTACATATTGAGGGCGTTATTACAGTCCTTCTTGTATAGTAAGACGTCTCATGAATGGGTCACACTCATGACTAAATGCTTACTGTCTTATTTAGCACCTTTCCAATCATTATCTAGGCAAATACCACACCTTTTGGTGGCAGGCCTAGAGCGACATCTACCATCTTATTCTGTGGTGCACGCGTCATACCATAATATCTCTAATCGCAACGAAGTATATATACAGGTTACAGTCGAGTCAGTGCATAGCCCATCAGTGGGTAGAGGTGCAACTCTCAACTCCGCAACTCCACCAGAATTATATTTTTGACCGGAAGGCTTTCGGGAATCCGCTAATGCATGGTGATATGGTCTTGCTTAAGGCAGCAGCGCTAATTTCTTGCGCCCATCCTAGCAAATGTGAAAAACCGTTCGTTGTGGAGGAATGCTGTTAGATTTAGCGTAACCAATCAAGTGGCCTGAACCTCATAGTTCTTCCATAGGTGTACAATTTAACAGCACAAAACCAGTTAAATAAGTCTCAAATGCTGAGGACGGCGCCTAAAAAAAGGGGAACACTATGGCGCAAGGCATGCCGTTTCAAATCAGCTGTCGTTCCAGCCAAATGTGACTGACACGCGTTGGTTCTTGGCCATCTGAATAGTCAAGCTTGACCGGCGTTTTTCTTATCAGTTACATATATAAACACATATCTCAAGCTTAAGCCTGTGACTTCGCCAATAGTCGGGTGCCTGATAAAATACCGGTTTACTGCTGCAGTTTATACCACCTAACTTGGTGTTTCACTGAACAGAAAAACTTACATTACCGAAACGGCGAACGGTGCATGCCGTCATAGGTTTTATGAGCACGAGGTTGGTTTTCAGGTAAGCTTCAGAGACACTTGAAATCAATGTTTACCTGAAGTAGTTCAGACTATCGCAATGTTACAAATTAAGACATGCGCTCTGCGTTTTGCATTTTACCCTTCTAAAAATAATGATGTAAATTTAACGGAAACACGTCTGTTATGTATATTTTTACGTGCACATGTCTATACTGCTTGCAATGCACGGTTTTTAATAGTATAGACATAAAAATTTTCACACCAGGTAATCAGGCAATCTTCAGTGCGAATAAACTTGGTCGTTCTGCCTGTTTCTTTAGTTGTGTTCAAGCACGACTCAGTTAAATCAAAGTGAATATAATTAGGTTGTATCAACAATCATTTCCAGTCTGTTTGGGGAGATTATTGGTCTGTAGCATTTGGGAGTGTTTAATCCATTCCTATTTCCGAACGTCAGTTAATGAAGCACCTGATGTGGATTGCAGGTTGCGATGAAGAGAACAACCAGACATCCGCTCATTAATCATTAATCGCTTACGATTATTTTGCCGAAGCTTGCCCTCATAGTTCAGAAATTATAGTACCACGTGCGTTAACATCATTTTCACCATCGGTAATTCCGGAAGTACGCAGCTCAGTTTTTTAGTGTGTGGAGTTGATGTCATTTACTTGGAATTCTCCAAAGCTTTTGATCGGCTAGATCACCAAATTCTCCGCCGTAAAATTCAGGTCTATATCTCTGTGACCCAGTGCTGCGTTGGATAATCATTTTCCTGCACAAACGGCGGTTTGAAGCGAGAGTACGAGAATCCCTGTCCGACGCAATTGAGGTGGAGTGAGGCGCAACAAAAGCCTCTGTGTTCGGGTCCCGTCTATTCTTGATTTTCATAAACGATCTGGCGCGAGAAATTAGTTACGATTTCCTACTCTTCGCGGATGATATCAACTTATGGTGAGTG
This sequence comes from Dicrocoelium dendriticum, assembly GCA_944474145.2. Lineage (NCBI taxonomy): Eukaryota > Metazoa > Platyhelminthes > Trematoda > Plagiorchiida > Dicrocoeliidae > Dicrocoelium > Dicrocoelium dendriticum. Next base: position 225,668,022 of record OX104064.1, read on the forward strand.
ATCAAATAACCGAGCGACCACGTAAAGCTACAGCGCAACCTCAAAACGATTTCAACCTGGTCAGTTCTGAATACATTACCGTTAATTGTAGCAAAATGTCACGCTCTTCAATTGCACTATACACATGACCACGTGTATAGGATTAGGTCACATGTATGGCAAAACACTTCCCAAGAACGCGACCTTGGTTTGCTCATTTAAATTGACAGCTGTTCAAAACGGTCCGTAGTTGCGAAGATAGCAAACAAGAACGTCGGCAATTTGCGGAGTGCATTCGGAAGATTCGAACCATCCATCTTCCCCATGCTTCATATTTATTACTTGCACCCTCAAGTTGAATACGCCATCCAAGCTTAGCAAACTTGGTTAAATCCCGACTTAGAAGTAGTAGAGAAACCCCAATGCAGGGCCACAAAGAACGTCAAGAGCTTTCGAATTCTGTTCTACTATCAAAGGCTGAAGTCACTGGGAGTTTTCAGTGGCCGCTACCGAAGGCTGTGCGGCGATCTCTTACTAGTCTACGAAATATTTAGTTACCCTAATCACGTATACATCAGTTGCTGAAACTCAGTCATAACACCAATCTCAGAAGTAACCCTCTGAAATTGTGTGCATAGTTTAACAGCCTGGAATGCCGGCATAATTGTTTTTCTCTTCTGTTTTTCCAACCCTGGAACTCTCTTCCAAACTTCTTTGTATACTCCCCCACATTGGATATTTTCAAACACTCATTGGATCTTGCACTTGGCCCCATTATTTCGTTTTCTAAACTGCACAAGTTTGGAATATATTAATTATCCCTCCAAACCGGATTAGTATGATATGTAAACCTCGGGATGCGGGACAGGAGTGAATATCCTTCTTTTTACTTCATCTTTTTACTACATCAACTATAACTGTCCCTACGTTGTCAGGTCTTTCACATACAATTCCCAGGTACAGTACAATTATTCAGAAGCGTTTCTGTTAGATAAACGGTCAAAAAGACAATTCAAATACTCTTTGCTATATTTAGTTTTAGAAAACCATCCTGCGAGACCTGGCAAGCAACTGCTTTTTACCCAACATAAAGCTTTTTTCATTTTGCATCGTTCATTGGAACTGGAAGCAGTGATTTACATATCAAGACAAGTGATGTATTTATTGCAGAGGTCAGTTAATCAATAGCCTAATAATAACTTATCACTAGTATTAGTTAGGATAATGTTTGGTTAATTTGGAAACATGTGGGCTCTAATGGGTATTTTCAAACATTAACCTTGCTAAAGGTCCTTGATAATATACCGTAATAAGCAAAATCCTTCGAAACGGTGAGTTTACGTTGCAGTGGGTTTTTGCCAGAGCGAATACTTGCTTATTTGGGATACTGTACTGAAATTTGTGAATAGTGTGATGAACATGGATGTGGCTTTGTATCCCTTGTTGACTGGAGTTTAAAGACGTTGGGATTGTTTTATATTAAACAAGTAACTTTAAGTTACAAAGAAATGCAGCTGTCAAAGCTGGTTATGTCCTGATGCTTTGCACAAAATGGACCGTGATTTTAGACCTTGGCTGGGCAATTTTCCACACATTCGAAATGTTTATAGTGTTGCCGGTGGTAAAATCATCTTACATGATATAGTAAAAGGCATCAAAAATCCAATGTAAAAGACTAGCTAATTTGATTAAAATTATGTGTTCTTCGATAAGCGAAACGGGTCTTTATGGATAACTGCTTTGTGGAAGTTGTCAAATATTTCCACCAACATACTAAACAGAGGTGAACTAGATTTATTCGTTGTCAAGTTCTAAATATACCATGACTAATATTAGTAAATTTACCACTTACATTGGGGTGCCGACTGGTGATACTAAACACGGCTATTCGGTGCGGCTGACAGAATGAAGTTGCGCTGGCGGACAACGAAAAATGCTGGCTGTACAGCGATGATTTGGATTGGATTTTTAAACAAGTTGTTAAGAACGCAGCTAGTTTCGTGTATATTATCCTGAAGATGAGCATGTTTTAGTAGATATTAATGTTGGGATACTTGAGCTACGCGGTACGCTACACCATCACTTTATCCAAAATACTTTACCCATAATTTCCCTTATTATAGCATGCATGCAGTGGGACGGTATGCCAAGCGACTGTCAAATTTGGAAACTCATATGTATTTAATTCTAATTTCTGCTAATGCACCGAGACCACATAAACTGGAAGCAGTCTGTTTTTCATTAACATGGATTAGGAATTTCCATACCATTGACAGGGCTGACGCACTTCTGTATAAAGCAGAAGTCGGTTTTGTATCCTGAAATTTCAAAATCTTGTAATTGCGAATTTATATTGCCCAGCCCATCAGCTCCATAAGTATAGCATCGGAATCTCAACACACAATTTTTTGATCTTTCTTGATGTCAACAAGTTTTGGAGAGTAAAATGAATCAGATGGCAACGCAATTTCCAGCATCGACTAGAAGCTATTCCAACTGGTCAGTTATTAGTATTAAAATAATTGGTAAGAAATCAGCCAGAATACATACATAATATCATGATCCTAATAACTAGTAATAAATTATTCAAATACTATATCCACAACATTTCAAAGCTTTTTACGTGGAAAGAGCGACAGTATCCTGCATGAAAAACAGTTGATTGCGAAAAAATTTATTATATCCTTTCATTTAGGAATAATGATAACATTCACTGAAAATTCGTATTATTTGTCCGGCCTATTTGAAATATAAACCAACGACGCAAATAACTTACGATTCAATATAACTAAGAAAGATATGGGTCATCGTATACTAAATATGTGCGAAGGCAAAATTTTTTAAAGTTTTCTGTGTTTGTTCCTTGAGGGTTAGCAGCAAGCGCTTATTTATTACGGTTGTATGTTCCACGCTGGCCGGAGAGCCTATGGTACGCTGAGGCTGGTGGTGGCTAGATCTTGACAGATGGTCAACGCACTGCTGCTACTGCTGTGCCATGGGCTTATGTCATGTACCCCTCCTCATGGCGACCGCCTTGTGGGAATTTGGTTTCGCCCTTCTCCTAGCTAAGAGCCACGACACCAATACGCATATATCAGTGAACTGATCATGTGCTAGACCCGCTGTCTTTCGGGTGTACGTTAAATTGGAGGCTTTGGATGAGGACCCGAGTAGTTCTCCTGTCAGGTGTCAGCTTCTTGCCAGTATCCTGGCCCATCCTCTTCGGAATTTGGAAAGTGGTATTTGGCCCTCTTCCCGTAAAACTTAGCCATAGGAGACAACAAGTCCACGGGTTATAAGCATACAGCTCGAGCTGCACGCATTGTTTCTGACTGGGGGAGGGCACCTCTGGTTGTTCCCTGGTTTGCTACTGCCCGCCTCAAGCCAGGGAACCCCTGATCAAATTGGTGCAAGCCCGCCAAAACCATCTGCATCTGACCCTAGTCGCAGGTGCGTATCCACTTCGGTCGAAAAATATATATGAATGTTTCCATTACCTCAAAGGCTGCGTGTGACGGCCGTCAAGCAATCACAATCTGCCTCTACAATCACATTTCCAAGCTGCATCTGCTCTTCACCGTCTTGTGGGTCAGGCTATTGAGCCATAGGAACCGGGAGTCCCTCAAGCCAAGTTCCAAACCACCCACTGTCTTTGGATCAGGCTACTGAGCCAAAGAATCCGGGGGAGTCCCTCAAGCAAACCTCTGAAGGAAAACCGCCACATTGCTTGCGATTGCCCACCAGTGAAATTGTATGCCTGTGCGCAAAGCACTCAGCATCGGGTGCTGGAAGGTGAGCACACTACTTGACCGAGCGACGCACTGCACTGGTCGTGATGGAGCTGGTGAGTTGCTACTTCGATATTGCGGCGTTCAGTGAGACTCCGCTCATTGAGCAAGGTAAGTTGCATTAAGCAGGTGCTGGCTATAGGTATTAATGGGTGGGAAAAGCCGCCTCAGCACCACGTGAACGTGGGGTGGGATTTGCAATATTCGATCGTTTAAATGGTCACTTGGTGGGTGGACCAACTGGCATCAGCTCGCGACTGATGGACGTTCGCCTACGACGCGGAAGAAGTAAGTTTGCCACTTTTAGAAGCACCTACGATCCGAAAATGGGCTATCCTGATGACAAGCATTATCAATCCTACACCCAGCTCTCCTCCGTGCCGAAGAGAGACCGACTATTTCTGCTGGGCGATTTCAACGAGCGCGGTGGACTTGATTCATCGGTGTGAACAGATGTTGTCGGTCCGCATGGCATTAGTTCATCTAATGCGAACGATGATAGGCTACTCTCACTATGTACCACTCACGGCCTGACGATCATGAACACTTGGTTTGCAGTGAGTGCGAGCGATTTAGCTACTTTGACATACCCACGGAGTGGTCAGGCGCACCTTCTCGACTATGTCATCGTACGTTAGCGTGATATGCGTGAAGTGCACATGACACGTGTACTGCGTGGAGCTGAGTATGGCACTTACCACAAATTGGTGCACACGAAATTGTATACATAATTCCGGAAAGCTATGTATTGCACTCCCGCCGTGAATCCGCGTAAATATAACGTTCTCTCCCTCGGTAGTGTGGAGAAATTATTGAGCTTGGGAAGGCGATGGCTGCACGCTTGTATGATGTGGAATGCGTAGCCACAGTGGACAACTTGTGGCACCACATTCGCGACCAGGTGGCAGCTGCTGCCGAGGAGACCATCGGGCGCGCAAACTGTAAGCAGCCTGATTGTTTTGATTAGAACAATACGAAGGTTGGCGCATTGGTGTCGGAGAAGAATGCAGATTTGCTGCACATGTCGCAGACCACAGTGACTTTGGAAAGAATAGTCAGTTTCGCAAACTTCGACGGCGACTGACCCGAGAGCTCCGTAGCATTAAAATTGCAGGGTGGACGGACAAGGCGAAACAGATGTTATACTACGCCAAACTTCACCAACACAAAGAATTCTTTGACTAGGAGGCTGTGAATGGACCGATGTTGGTGCCACTGTGGACGCTGATCGATAGTATCTCATGCGCTACCTGCACACAAACTGCCGACATAATGCAGATCTGGCAAAAACACATTGACTGCGTTTTGTACAACCGTTCAGAGACCGATCGGCCTACATTGAACGGTCTGAAGCAGCACTATATGAGGGGGAGTCTGTCGGACATGCCGACACGGGAAGTGTGCTGGTGCGACGTGATCACGCCTGAAGTGTTGCACCACTTGGTGCAACGCGTATGGATTGAAGAGTAGGTGCCTCCAGAGATGAACTGCAACTTTACTAGGGCAAAGGGAGCAAGCAAGGTTTCACGAGTTATCGTAGCATCAGCTTGTTGGGTTGTGTGTGCAAGGTAATTACGCGAATCCTGCTCAAGCGCCTTGTATGTCAGGTTGTGAAACTTAACGTGGCGAAAGAGCAGTGTGCATTTTTTTTGGTCGCAGCACTATAGTTATGGTTTTTGCGGCTCGTCATTTGCTTTAAAACTGCAGTGAAGTACACCAGCTGTTGTACTCGCTTTTTGTTGACTTAACCACAGCATTTTATACTGTGAACCACCCTGCGTTGTGACTGGTGTTGGGTAAGTTTGGTTGCCCGTGTAAGTTTGAAAGGTTAATTGAATGTCTGCACAGTGTTATGCTGACGAGGGTGCAGCTGAGTGGACTGTCCTCGGATGACATTGCGGTTGTCTCTGTTGTGAAACAAGGCTGTGTCTTATCTCCTGCTCTGTTGATATTTATCTTCATATGTTGATGTCATGTGCTTGCGGCTTGAGCTTATGGTTTTCGTGTGGAGCATCTTATTGATAGTGCATTGTAGAATATCCGTCGTTTTGTTACGTGAACCATAGTCTGTGAGACAACTATCCGTTTGTTGCTGTTTCCTGACGACTGTGCGTTCGTTGCATACAGCGCGGGTGAGTTTCAGCACATGACTATTGCTCTTGTTTCCACCGCGGCCGAATTCGGGCTCATCATCAACAAAAGCGAAACTGTTGATCGCTTTCAGCCTTCATCGTAGGTGTCATCTTCAATATTGCTGAAAATCAGCATTAGTGCTGCGGTATTAGAAACCACTTCCCGCTTCCGGTACCTTGGAAGTGTGATGTCTACTGGCAAGCGGCATTAAAGTGAGCTTGGTTTCCGCCTCCTTAAGGTAGCAACGACATTCGGGAAGTTAGAGTACCGAGTATGGAACAACCATCAGCTTAGGGTTGACACGAAGCTGATGGTGTACAAATCCATGGTGCTGTCCATTCTTCTATACGGCAGTGCAACGTTTACGTTGTACCGGCGGGATGTGCGATAACTCGAGCGGTTCCATCAACAATGTTTGCGACGGATTCTGCGCGTCGGTGGGTGCAACACAGTTGCGTAGATGAGAGTGTTGTTCCGAAGTGGAATATATGCAGTGGACTGCATGGTTTTGCTAGACACCTGAGGTGGCTAGGTAATGTGAGACGTATGGATTCACCGCGGAAACCGAAGGAACCATTATGTGTTCAGATAAGTATTGGAAAGCTGCATGCGGGGAAACCGAATCCTCGTTACCAGTACATGGTCAAAATGAGCCTCTCACATTATTTCTTAATTGCAGGTCATGGAAATCAAAGGCGGTTGATTGGCGTGCATGGCTCGATCTGATTACGAAGGTAGTTGCCGAGGTGCAGTAGAAAGAAATCATGCATGCGGAGAAGGAGCGTCAAGTGCGAAAGCAGAAGACGCCGATTGGTTGTACTCCATCGACATTGAGCGCATGGTGCTGTAGCACATGCAGTCGCATGTGCCTAAGTCAGGCAGGCCTAGTGAGCCATGAGCGAGGCCACTCGGGACCAACATCGAGGCAACGACGGGTCCTGCAAAGAAGGTAGGCAGAACCAGCGCAGCGTCTGTAAGTACGCTGCATTCGATTTACTAACCGTTTGCTTGCATGCTGCTTCTCTTTGTTTCAGGTGGTAGTTTGCTATTTTATCTTATTAGTGCATACCTGTACTATCTCCTATTAACTTGCACACGTTGCACAAGTTAATGTTTGTTAACTTAGGTAACATATTCACGTTTTTGGCATGCTCCTAGATTATCTTTTCTGACCTCCTGAAGCTATAGCGTATATTTCGGCAAGCAATTTATTTCCTTAGCTCATTTAGCGAATGACTAAGTCGGCACATCTTGTTGCACAATTTGATTACTTTGTTATTGTATTTTCAAGCGGTTGGCTGTTGCTTTACATCCCAGGTTTGGCTGCGCTTTATGTGCATGTTGACAAGGTGCCTACCTCTCTATTACCCGCTACCTTGTTGATACTGGCCCCAGGAGGTAGTTGTTCGTTCCTGGAGCGGACGAGGTGCACGGTCCTTGTGGTCCTGCTAGGCTCGAAGAATGGTTCCATGCACTCAGTGTGGAGCGGTCTAGGGTCTAGCTACCGCCTTGCGTGCACATGATTCCCTAAATGCAGCGTGCTTGTATTTGCCTGTGAAGGAGTTTGGGCCGGCTCTGTTGATGAAACACTGCTCCCATCCACATGTCTCCCGGTCTTATTCCTTCGGGTTTACACCGGATATGGGATATGTGGTGGGAACTGTGTGTGGCGCCGTTCAAGCCACCCATGGTCTCTTTGTACGAGTAGGAGTCATGTGGCTGTCCCCATGCAGGCAACAGTGACAGGAAAATTCGGGTAAGGATGCGGAAAGATAACAATAGGCAAGCAGCTTAGCAATATCACACCCAGGAGACATATTAATGTTTTAAAATGTATACTTCATTACCAAATTTATTGTGAGCTGCAGCTGGCTTTATTATTTATAGTTCAGCAAAGCACACCTTAACTTTACTTCTTGCTCAAGTAGCGCTTGTTGGGAGCGCGGTAACGAAGGTTTCATTTAGCACGAAAGGTGGACGCTTTAGTGTGTTGTAGAAGCTACAGTCAGATAAGTATTTTACAGTGAATTAACTGCAGTTTAGGCGTTCAGCATTGAATTCGTTCCATATTCATCATTGGCTGGCCATCCAAATTCATCGTTATATCTATCAACTGACCACTCCTGTCAGTATGACCAACTTCATTCATCTTGACGAATGATATCTCTATCGAACAGCAAAATGTAACGTGAAAAGATAGATAAACGGATTTAGAAAACAGTCATGATATATGAACATGGTCACGGTTAGCTTAACAAACCGTACTCATAAATTTATAGTTGGAATCCACCTAAGGTTCATCTGGTGATGCTTTTTAATTATTGATTCCGTCACCGTCTGATAGTCGGTGGCACGGTTTTATGGCCGAATTATGTCGGCATATGGTAGAGGCACCCGGGAGCAATTAATTTCGGCCGCTGGTTCATGCAAGGAAATAGTGAGCTCTTCTTTTGCTAGTCATTCAGTAGCAAATTACTCTAATGGGATTGAGAAAGCGTATCGCAATATTTATTTGTATATGAAAGGACGCTGAAAGCAGGTTAAATTTCAGGTGGTTTTATCATTGTTAATTAACTTGCGGGGAAACACAGGGAACAGACGCTGCAATCCAAACAAAGCTTAATAAAATGTATAATTACATTTCGACAACTTCTCTTAAATTTCAGATAATTGGTCATTCTTAGTCCTAATTAGCAGGCTAGCACCAGACGCCGACCTTTCGGGCTTCTGGGTTTCGTCAATGGTGCTACTCCCAGCGGATTCCTGCCAGGTTCCTACCCTTGACTTCTGGATATAAGCAGATAGTGCCACTTGTCCAATGGTGACAGCAGCGGACCTGCATGATTTACAGTTGACTGTGACTTAGCCCAGCTCATCTTACACTACGATGCAAGTTACGAACGGTGCAGAGGACAGCGTCTAGCCTCATGAGCTAAGGATTTTTGCATAGAGCCCCTGCAAGTCCCTAGGAAATCATAGGTCTTAGTTGAAGGTTTAAGGGCTAAATGTAGAGTACTGTAAAAAAACATTTAATAGCAGCGGGGTAAATAGGCTAATTGAACGGACTACTTACATATATAAACAAATGTTTTCCTCCAAGAAGGACAGTATGCGTTTCTGAATTAGTCCCCAAATTTGTCCAAATAACAGAAGCTTGAATTTGGCTTGGCAGAAATTTTGTCACCCTTGGCATTTAATTTTAAAAATCTATAAAATGTTGATTGTACTAGTATTGGCAACAGTATAAATGTAATTTAGATTATGTCTACCAATGACAGCAAATGGAACTAAAGGTAAATATTTGTAATTGTGCTATCCAAAAAAGTGGACAAATAAGTGGATTTTACAATCACTCTGTACTATTGTTTCCTCTACTAGTTGGACGGACATATTTTAATAGGCCATTTTAAACAAGCTTTAGCCAGGGAAATGCGGTATGCCTGATATATATATACATACATATATATATATATACATGTTTTAATCCGTTTGAATAATCAAACGTTACATAGAAATGCATCCACACTTCAGTTAAGATAATTTTTAACTCTATACCAGGAGCACTATACTCCATACTAATATAAATATGTGTGTTTAACTTCATTAGAATCTGTGACAATATGGATACTGGGTGATTTAGAAGATAATTGTTTGTTTTTTGATGTTAATGGAATGCAATTAGAAAATGTACTTTGACAAAAGTGGTTTGCCCTTACACTATTCATGAAAAATGACGCGGTCAAGGTGCGTGCTATTAAGGGGGCAGGAAACACGCATCAAAATTTGTGTTGTGCGTTGAAGCTCAGCGGGCCTTAAAGAATGATTTGCTGAGCTCTCCAAAATAACCAACCAAACACTACTTTCAGACTTTGAATCGAGTTCCTGAATACGCATTAGCATAATAGTTTGTTGAGCATTTTTACGCAATGAAACCGAACTGGGGTAAATTCAAGCTTGCCATATTCCCTTCATGCAAAATAAACTTTGCAAGCATTTCTTTAATTCACTTGAGTCTTGCACGATGATAACCCGTCTTTCGGAGGACAACGAAATGGCACTGATGGAATAGGTATAATGTTACCGGATTCCAAAATGGACACTAAACCGCTTTACAGATTGTCGTTCCTATTTATAGTTAATGATTACGTTTTGTAGGTATTTTGCCAACACAAAATATACTACGTTCATCTTTGTCTTAAGTTGGTAGTAGATAAATACGGATGAACTGTTAAGCTCTTATTACTGAATATTAGGTAGCAAAATTGATAAAATTTTCTGTGGACTCAACTAAATATCAAAGTTATCAGAGAAGTATCTCCTTCTAAATCTGATTCTTGGTGGTTGGAGAGCATAATGCTTATCTGCGTCTTCTTGTCACAAAATGAATAGAAAAGAGATCATTAATGCAAGCGGTGTGGAACATCTTCACGTCCATAGTAAAAATTGGGTAGCGTTGAGACAGAGTTGATAAACGTCGTAAAAGACTTCTACGGCTGTCAAATTAGATGTAAAATGTTATTCTGTCAACTATCCAGCAGACTGTATTAGTTGGCAGTTTTAGCTTGTGATCATTAAATGCTGTGTCTCGGCTAATTTGCACTACGTGTCAGCAAGCGGGACTATGGTTTTGCAAGAGCTAGATGACCAGAATGAGGCCACTGCGTAGACGGCGCTATTTGCTACCGTGCAGTCGTAGGACTTTCAGTCGCATATGGTACGACAGGTGGAACAATCTCTTCCTACTTATCGTTGCCGTTCGCTCTGCCAATTCCAGTGCAGCTAAATCGCGTTTTAACCAAGGTTGCCAAGCCTAAATCTCATGTTCTACAGGGAACCTTACATGGGTATTTAGCATATGGGAAAAGATGGATAGATCAAGACAACCGAAGGAATTCTGTACTAGACAAACGTATTGTTTTACTGTTTTGGAGGCGTACAATAACTGCGTCGAACAAGGGTGATCATCTTGCATTATTAAAACTTCGCGCTCCTGTACGTCTGTCTACAACACGTAGTCTCCAACCTTGTTTGCGTTATTGAGCTTATGGCGGACATGCGCAGTTGAGCAATTGTCCGCTTAAAACGGAAGATTTGCCTTCGACTATTTCGAACCCCGGTCTAATCATCGCTGCAGCATAGCATGCGCTTCCTGGCAGCACATTGCCGTCATATATTGACGTGATCAGCGAATGAAAGAAAATTGACTCGATAACAACCGGGAGGTTGGTGATGAATAACAAGAATTAGCCCGGCCCCAACACAGACACTTGTGAAACAAAACGGTCCACATTATCCGGAGCTGAAAAGTAACCAGAAACACGAAAGTGTAGGCGCCGGTGAAGTGGAAAATTTCAGATCCAACCAAGAACATTTTACTAATCCCTTACGCTTGTAGCTTTGGAAGATGAATGTCCTGGTCTAAGCGGTCGAACAATTTAGGAAATTCTGTGTACATGAAAACAATTCCGGTCCTCATTCCGCTATCTCGGTCCAACTGCTACGGATAGTCCGTAGGTTGTTAGTATAAAGCTGATCCTGAAGGAATTCGTGTTGCTCCACTACTATGAGTTTAGACCTTTCAAATTATCTCATTATTACTTCAGCTCTCATCGACTCCAGTAACTTTGAAGGTATCGGGAGGAGAGTCAATGGACGATTTCTGGCGTGTTCTGAACCTCTATCACTCATGAAATTAGAGTGTTGATGCCCTGCTCCCACCTTTTGGGGACTAGTTAATCTTCCAGGTGCCTTTCGAAAAACCGCATTATTGACTGAGACATCCTTGTAGCAGTTACCTGCAGTGCTTTCGGGAAACCATTTTCAAATCCGGGAGAATTAAGTGTATGGAACTGTTGTACCATCCGAAAAATGGTCGCGTAGCTGCACATGAAGTCTGTAAATGTTTCCGTCTGGGAGGATGAAACAGGTAGGTAAGAACATCAATCATCAACAACAGCAGTTCATCAGTCATTTTAACTGATGCTTCGCTGCCATGCAAACATGCTGGCATAAGAAATAAACTGTAATCAGAGAGTGATAATGTGGCTTGGTCGATAAGCTTAATGCCCTAAGCAGGCAATCGGATTAAAGGCGACTAAATCTTGGGGTATCAACATACTATCACAAACAGCTGGCTATCTTGCAAAGATAAGGCTGCATCGGCGAGACAGCTACCATGCGGCTTTCACTGCCTTACGTCGTAATCAACAATTAGCCAGCAGATAACACAGCACCAAACACACTGGAAACAGGCAGTTTGACTAGGAAACGGCAGCAGACGCGCAACCGTTGTCATCATCTAGACATGTCCTATAAAGTCTCCAGCCAAGAATAAGCCGGCTCAATTGGACTCCAACTCGGAAGACGAGGCGGAACAACCTCCCCAAGTTTCGTAATTTGTTAGTTCATTTCACGCTGTCAAGTCAATTTCTGTGCACCTCAAGTCTTGCGCCAACCTACACCAGACAGACTAAACAATGCCCTCCTAGTTGCGACGAGCAGACATACTTAACACGTGCCCAAGCCTACGCAAAGTATCCACTGCTATATGGTTCTGAGAATTAGTATGATTATCACTACCTGGTACTAGCCAATGCGCAACATCATTGCGGACAAGTTGGTGCAATCCGACACCAGCAATGCTTAGCAGACAACGATGATCAAAGACTTGAAGGCGCCTCAGATATTCAGACCAAAGAGGCCAATTGTTAGTATCATATTGCAGTTCGGCCCTCACTGTTGTCTTGCATACACGGCCCTTCAGACGGAGAAAAACCCCCTTCTGTCGCCGAAGATGTCACAGGTTTAAGAAGCAGCTGTGGCCTTTAAATTGTAGAGCTGACGTCAGTCCCTATGCACCTATCGTTGCTGATGCAGCTGCCGAGGTAAGTGAAATGAGCAAACACCTCGAGTTCCTCGTTAGCAAGGGTCATGGAGTCATAAGGTTACTGGTGCTTCCGCAGCAACACTTTGCTTTGTGAAAATACGAAGCGCATACCATATAATAGGACCACTCTAGACAGGCTATTTATGGTTGATTGTGCAGCCGCAATATCGTTAAACAGCAATACGATATGATCCGCATAACTAAATTTTCTCCAGGCAGGACCTCAACGCTTACATCGTGAGTTGCCGTAAGGGAACACTCCATGAGAGAGTCCACCATGAAATTAAAATAACGAGAAATTGCACAACATTGGTTTACGCCACTTGTCGTCGTAAATCTGTGCAGAACGGGTAACAGTAGACCCTGACGCAGGCTGTAGTTTTCGAGTAAAGAGACTGAAAGTGGTTCAAGTAATTCGTGAAAACACCTTCTCGCGCAATTATTTCGTACATAATGCACAGACGGACTGAACGGAACACATTCTTTAAATCGTGGAACACGGTATGCTTGACGCTTCCCTAGCACCTGCAGTATATTGAATATGTGGTCTATACCGCCACGTCCAGAAAGTAATCCTGCCTGTCTTTTCCTAATGTTTCAATGAATCACGGGCAATGCTGATCTTCAGCAAAGCAAAGATTCCCATTTCATTAATATGAATCAATATCAGAAATCATTTCAGGGTAAAGAATTCTTTTCGGTAAATCTCATCAGACCCAAACTTTTACATAACAGTGATTGTGGATATAGCGTCAACTGGGGCTGGGATTGACTTCTTGACTGTTTGAATGACCAAAATCGATAACTTGAGACAGAGATAGAGATGGTAGACCAAGTAAACTAAATAAACATATGTACACAATTCTCATTAGTACAAGGTAATTAAGTAGGTAAGATGACGTCCAAATAACTAAGTAACGGTGTCCGTTGGCCAAGGTAGTAATATCGGCCGTATAAATCGTTTTTGGACACATAATTCCGGCTTTAGATGGTGAATGTACATAGCCTCGGCGATGGCTAAGAGCTGTTTGCGGAATCCTTGGGAGAAGTGTTCAGGTAATGAGTAAATGACTTTGAAGTCATTCTCCGAAGCTGTATGGCCACATTCAAGGAGGTGCGACATGATAGAGCTGTCTGAAGACCTCATTTCGCCTCTGTAAAACCATGCCGGGATGTGTTCACGAACCCTCTGAGATAGGCGTCTCGTCGTGCGACCCACGTATCGTGCACCACAGGAGCACGAGTACTGATAAATGATCATTGAACGGGTCAATGGCGGTAGTCTATCCTTCAAGGGTTTTGTAAGCAACGGCTTATTGTGAAAAACGATTCTCAGGCGGGCCGCGAAATAAGTTTTCTCGACAGCATCTTTCAGGCGTCTGGATAACATATCAGCTGCAGAATCGCCCTTAAAGGGTACATGTATGAAAAGCTCTTTCTTAGGAGCAATGCTCCTAGGTGGCTTTCGATTACGTTCCTTCAAATGTTTCATGATAAATTTATCCGGATAGCCATTTTCCCTGAGGGCGTCGCTGATTCTCTGTAGTTCTTCGTTGACGGTATCCGGTGTACAAATACTGCGCGCCCTGAAGGCGAGAGATCTGATTAAACTCCGCTTGTGCTGTAGTGGTACTGCGCTGTGGAAGTTAGTGTACTGCCCAGTCCATGTGTGCTTTCTGTGTACCTTTCTGCTGCATGATCCGTCTGAGTTACGGATAACTTCTACATCCAAGAAAGGTAACCGGTTTCCGAGTTCGTGTTCACAAGTGAAATGAAGATTCTTGTGTGCGTCATTGAAAGCTTTCAGCAACTGTTCCGCATGCTTTTCGGATTTGCAAAGTACGAAGGTGTCATCCACATACCGTACGTACATTTCAGTTTCACGGATGTGCGTTGCAAGTGGGCCATGTTCCAGTTTCGCCATGAATATATCAGCCAGCAGCGGCCCCAAAGGAGATCCCATTGCCACTCCGTCAATCTGACGGTACATTTCACCATTGAAAGTGAACTGAACATTTAACGTGCAACGAAGTAACACCTCCTTTAGCAAAGTCTCCGGAAAAGTTGTGTATATGGGCAGTTGCCGAGCAAGCTCGCATACGTAATCCACGGTTTCGAGCAATGGAATGTTTGTGAACAACGACTGGGCATCGAATGATATCATCCTTTTGGTGCACGGTACGTGGGTCGCACGACGAGACGCCTATCTCAGAGGGTTCGTGAACACATCCCGGCATGGTTTTACAGAGGCGAAATGAGGTCTTCAGACAGCTCTATCATGTCGCACCTCCTTGAATGTGGCCATACAGCTTCGGAGAATGACTTCAAAGTCATTTACTCATTACCTGAACACTTCTCCCAAGGATTCCGCAAACAGCTCTTAGCCATCGCCGAGGCTATGTACATTCACCATCTAAAGCCGGAATTATGTGTCCAAAAACGATTTATACGGCCGATATTACTACCTTGGCCAACGGACACCGTTACTTAGTTATTTGGACGTCCTCTTACCTACTTTATTACCTTGTACTAATGAGAATTGTGTACATATGTTTATTTAGTTTACTTGGTCTACCATCTCTATCTCTGTCTCAAGTTATCGATTTTGGTCATTCAAACAGTCAAGAAGTCAATCCCAGCCCCAGTTGACGCTATATCCACAATCACTGTTATGTAAAAGTTTGGGTCTGATGAGATTTACCGAAAAGAATTCTTTACCCTGAAATGATTTCTGATATTGATTCATATTAATGAAATGGGAATCTTTGCTTTGCTGAAGATCAGCATTGCCCGTGATTCATTGAAACTCCTAAATGAGTATCTGAAGTTCAATACTCGGCTGGAAGAATCCAGGGTCGAATTGGAATTCCTCAATGAATGCGTACAGGCAAACCGCTATCCAAAGCACTTTTGGAAGGAAATACGGCGGTGTGGCCTCTACCCAAACGCAAAAACCTTGAAGAGACATGCACTCAATTATGTGGATACCATCCGCGTTAAGATGTCGGAGCTGGAGAGATTCATTTCACAAAGATTAACAGCTGTGTTATGCCTGCCTGAAGACTTGAGACAGCCTTTTGAGGATTATGTAGAACTGGTTAAACAGAAAATGGGAGTACGGAAACAAAAGAAGTTAGTTAGTACGCTTAATAGCCATGTCCCCCAGTTGACATTTCCGAATAACCCGCAGCGATATGTGTTTAACCTTTCAAGTGTGATACTAACCCAGACGCAGCTGAACGTGTTGTCATTAGGTCCAAAGTTTTGCATACCATGTAAGAAAATAGATCAGGCGGCTTTAGAAGTGCAGTTTGAAAGCCTAATTGCTCAGACTAAAGACCTGCTTCCAACCTCATCAAGTGATGTTGAGAATCTAAAATCTAGCCTAGTTCATAGTTGCCATGAATACGTTAGGACCAAACCATCTAGTAATAGTATTATCACTAGGGAACAAATCCAGTCACTTAAAGAGCTACGGTTAAACAACGAATTAATAATCTCTAAGCCAGACAAGGGCTCTGGCATAGTGTTAATGGATAGGGTGGATTATATCCATAAAATGCAACACATCCTCAGTGATGAGAGTAAGTTTCAGAGGCTCATAACAGGAAAAGACAACACAGGAGAGGTAGAGAAACAGCTAACCGGCTGCCTCAGGCGAATGATGCAAGCCAAACTCATCACGAAGAAGGAATTCGAAAAGCTGAAGCCTTCAGGTGGACACCTACCGAGATTATATGGCCTACCTAAAGTTCACAAGGAAGGCGCCCCAATGCGCCCAATCTTGGACATGGTGGGTTCTCCTCAGCATTTGTTGGCCCAGTGGATGGTGGCGAAGCTGCAGCCGTTACGGAATTTGGTTTGTACTTACTGCGTGAGAGACACGTTCGAATTCATTGAGAGGATATCTGAAAGCAACCTTGTTAACAAAAGGATGATATCATTCGATGCCCAGTCGTTGTTCACAAACATTCCATTGCTCGAAACCGTGGATTACGTATGCGAGCTTGCTCGGCAACTGCCCATATACACAACTTTTCCGGAGACTTTGCTAAAGGAGGTGTTACTTCGTTGCACGTTAAATGTTCAGTTCACTTTCAATGGTGAAATGTACCGTCAGATTGACGGAGTGGCAATGGGATCTCCTTTGGGGCCGCTGCTGGCTGATATATTCATGGCGAAACTGGAACATGGCCCACTTGCAACGCACATCCGTGAAACTGAAATGTACGTACGGTATGTGGATGACACCTTCGTACTTTGCAAATCCGAAAAGCATGCGGAACAGTTGCTGAAAGCTTTCAATGACGCACACAAGAATCTTCATTTCACTTGTGAACACGAACTCGGAAACCGGTTACCTTTCTTGGATGTAGAAGTTATCCGTAACTCAGACGGATCATGCAGCAGAAAGGTACACAGAAAGCACACATGGACTGGGCAGTACACTAACTTCCACAGCGCAGTACCACTACAGCACAAGCGGAGTTTAATCAGATCTCTCGCCTTCAGGGCGCGCAGTATTTGTACACCGGATACCGTCAACGAAGAACTACAGAGAATCAGCGACGCCCTCAGGGAAAATGGCTATCCGGATAAATTTATCATGAAACATTTGAAGGAACGTAATCGAAAGCCACCTAGGAGCATTGCTCCTAAGAAAGAGCTTTTCATACATGTACCCTTTAAGGGCGATTCTGCAGCTGATATGTTATCCAGACGCCTGAAAGATGCTGTCGAGAAAACTTATTTCGCGGCCCGCCTGAGAATCGTTTTTCACAATAAGCCGTTGCTTACAAAACCCTTGAAGGATAGACTACCGCCATTGACCCGTTCAATGATCATTTATCAGTACTCGTGCTCCTGTGGTGCACGATACGTGGGTCGCACGACGAGACGCCTATCTCAGAGGGTTCGTGAACACATCCCGGCATGGTTTTACAGAGGCGAAATGAGGTCTTCAGACAGCTCTATCATGTCGCACCTCCTTGAATGTGGCCATACAGCTTCGGAGAATGACTTCAAAGTCATTTACTCATTACCTGAACACTTCTCCCAAGGATTCCGCAAACAGCTCTTAGCCATCGCCGAGGCTATGTACATTCACCATCTAAAGCCGGAATTATGTGTCCAAAAACGATTTATACGGCCGATATTACTACCTTGGCCAACGGACACCGTTACTTAGTTATTTGGACGTCATCTTACCTACTTAATTACCTTGTACTAATGAGAATTGTGTACATATGTTTATTTAGTTTACTTGGTCTACCATCTCTATCTCTGTCTCAAGTTATCGATTTTGGTCATTCAAACAGTCAAGAAGTCAATCCCAGCCCCAGTTGACGCTATATCCACAATCACTGTTATGTAAAAGTTTGGGTCTGATGAGATTTACCGAAAAGAATTCTTTACCCTGAAATGATTTCTGATATTGATTCATATTTTCCTAATGTCGACTCCTCGTTCTAAAGTGAGATAACGAAACAGCATTGAGGCCAGTAAGTTTGTCACAACTGGTTTTAGGCTAATACCCATGTGGTTAGCCCAGTCTGTGTGACTGCCCTTATTGTATGTTGCTAATATAATCAATTCTCTCCAGTAAGGCGGGACGCTTTCTTCCTTCCAGATATGTTCGAAAAGACAAGCCAGTGCTTTGCAGAGGACCTCACCTCCATCATTAAATAGTTCAGGTGGACGGAAATTCTGGCTAGCGGCACGAAAATAATTGAGTTCTGTGATCGATTTCCGAACTTGGCCTCTGACGGACGCTCAAACTAGTCCATAGCTTGTCGTGCTTCACCGGAAGAGGAAGTGATCCGGGTGTGGGGAGCCAGCTGATCTCTCTTAAAGGTGTTCTGCCAACGAGCAATACGGCGCTCAGCATTGTGTAGCAGTGCACCCGTACTGACTCTGATTGTCTCATTGACGCCTGGTTTCCTAGGACCAGCTGGAAGACCTTGCGGTAATTGCCTATGCTTTTACTTCGTCCAATTATTGAGCCTGACTGATCCACCAGGCTTACTTGTTAACACCCGGGCTCAGATGTAGTTTGCGCCTAATATTCCCTCCTGTCGCATTGTGCTCGGAGCCAGCCGATGGATTACTTTTGAGTTCCAACGGAATCACTGACCTCTGGGATATCCGATGATGGGCGTTGACGATTGAAATCGTCACGAGTAGTTGCTTCTGCTTCATGCATGGCGGCGATGATCCTTATTCCACTGCAGCTCAGTGTCATTAGGAAAATAGAGTGAAACTCCGGTACACAGTGCATCCTGGTGGGCTTGCTTGACCGCGAGCTGGAAAACCTTTTCTGTTGCCAACAGAGGCGACGCTTGTTGCGCGACAGAGTAATAAGACATGAACAGAGCCGACAGAGGATTTCAAGTATGAGCGGCAATTCAGGATGGAAGCAGGCCACCTGTAACGTATGGCTATGTCGTCAATTCGGGTCCGTCGCTGGACAGCTACAGGAGGCGCATCGTGGCACTAAGCACTACAGCGTAAACATATAAGGGACTGTTGCAGATATGGTTGCGATGGGTTTTGTGGGACGGTGGCTGCAATAAGTTCTCCAGTGGCTATTAGGCTGCTATTATAGAATTATAGATGGAAGTTAGTATCGATGTAAGAGATGGGAGTAAGAGAAACAGGTGGACAAAAAGAAGGGAGGCTCCAGCAGTAGCATGTTTGCGTGTATCCACCCGGCTGTAAGTACCAAATAAGGTGACCTTTGATAAACTGCGCCGCGAACGAGGCCGGATGTAGTAACATTTCGGATAAATTTTCAAGGTTTTATGTGGGCTATGACACGGCCAGGGAACAAAGTCCTAGACAGGAGGACAATTACTGTTCTCAATCAAAGCATTTGGCTCAAATGCCTGTCCACAATGCAGTGGAGAGGTGGCAATGATTTATTTTCACAAAAGGACGCCATCCCATTTAACTCCCTAAACTGGATGGCAAGGCGACTGAGTTTGTCTGACCTCTTACCTCTGACAAATATGGTAGAATCAAATGTTAAAGGACCCGAAGGCATTGCTTAATATAGCTCATTGGCTCAAAGAGGCATGCAAATCGTCGCACGACGTTAGGTCCAGTGTAGATGCGATGGAGGAACAGTCGCGTTACGACGCAATTTTAATTATGCATAACATAATTCTTATTCAAGAAATTTGAAGAAAATACCGGGTTAAGTTAGTTACGACCACATGCACGGTAGGAAAGGGATGCATTTGACGATCATAATGTAATCCAGGCATGTATCTCAAGTTCAATTCTTGGTGTATGAGGATTTTCTTTAGATATACCATTGTTGTTTTAACGAATTTCCCAATAAATTTTGGTTAATATAATTCGGCACATAAATTCAATGCAACAGTTTGCGCATTACATCCGTACATTTCAACTCTCAGCTGCACTGAAGAATGAGAATTGTTTCTTTTTAAAGGAACGTTGCTGGTATTCACCATGTCTCTGCAACCCCAGTGCTCTTTATTAAATGCTATCACGTTAACGATAAAGATAATTCTATGTATAAAAAGAACTAACATCAGAATAACGTGTCTGTTGGAAACAAAATTTTAACTGTAATACCCCTATTTGTTTTCACATATGTAGGTTTGTTTTATATTATTTGAGCTCACTCAATAATAAGTAGGTGCAATGTACATTATTTACTTCTAACCCAGCTATCTGTTGAAGTGAAGATCACCATGAATGCAATGTTCCGCTGACATCAGTTGCGCTGTATCTGTCGCACAATACATATTTGGCATTTTTTCTGCCTGACAAACGCAGATGTGCTCAACTATATTAGCAGTTCAAATTTCGCAATCATTGTGTTCTAGCTATTTACGGTAGTAACTCTGGCAGAAATGCAAATTGATGGTGTGATTAAATATGTTTGTGCATATAGATCTCTCGTATTGAATCATTATCAAAACTACATTTTAATAAATGTTTTTCACCGCAAGACGGGCATCGAAGAAACTCTTAAATTTTGGCACCGATTTCATCTCGACAAGTCTCTCTGGTAAAGTTTTCTAATGCTTCACTAATCTTCTAGCGAAGCATAAAGGTTGAGCGATGCTATTTAACTTCGGTACCACTATAGTTTGTACATGTGTCTATGTGTGCCACTTGGTGCGCGAAAGTGTAGCAGAAGCCTTAGCATATAGAAATAACCCAGGTGCAACGTGCATAGCGTCATTATTAGATCAACTCAAAGCCAACGATATGACAGAGCACGAAGCTCTAGTTTTCTACATCGTTCCACATACGACATACTCCGTAAACTAGGGATACCGGATAGCTACAAGCTGGTAGATGTTAGTCTCTACACCTTACCTGTTTTTAGGACAATAAGCGGGTAAGCCGTACTCAAGCACCGGCCTTATCATGGAATAGAAAAGACGGGTGGCAATCTCTTCAGACCAAGTGCAAAGACAGTGTCGGAGTGCTCATAGCAGACGTAGTCCTGTTACGCACAGTCAGTTCTTGTGGTCGATTTACTTCAGATTACAGAGTTTGGGTGCACCTATATCCTTTACGGAGCTGGTGGGATGTAGCCGGTATCCAGCCAGAGTTTACGCATCAATATTATCACCCATCTTCGAGCTATAAATGAGCACTTGGTTGCGTTGATCTGCAGGTCAACTTCTGTAGACCACCGGGACAGGCTGTGTAGGTCCTGCTGAAGGACATCATAGTCTTTGGGGGAATCAATATTCCTCCAAATCTTCAGGTTATCTGCAACTATTGCGCACGTCCGCCGAAGAAGCTGAGCTAATTCCTTATTGTGGGTCAGGAACAAATGGGCCATAGTGCTGTGCCTTGGGGTACATCGCCAGCGAACGGGTAAGATTCCGTTAGGTGTTAATCCAACTGAAGCAGCCATCTTCTCCCTATAAGGAAGTCAATGATCCTCTGGTGCAGTGGGCACTAACGTTATCCTCAGCTTGTGAAGGAAGACATAAAAGTTCACATTACTAAAAGTTTTATTGAAAATAATGTAGATAAAATCCAGAAATCTTACCCTGGTTCTACGCTTACTACCACTTCTTCCGCGTCAACAGCAGGTGAGTGATGCACGAGCAGCCCTTCATTAAGCCGCGGTGTGTCGACGTTAGGAGATTTTTCGACTTCAGCAGCTTGGGAACCAGCATTTTCAAAATAATCTCGAGCACCTTCGCAAAAACAGTGGTGATAAATTTCGGCCGGTGTTTGTCCACATTGTTTGGGTCAGCGCATTTTGAAATAGGATTAACTACCGAGCATTTCCGGTCGTTTGACAATGCGACCTCGGACAGCAATCTGTTAAACAGATCCGTCACGGTGGACGGGATGATATTCGATAATAACATTAAAAGTAGCGGGTGAAGTCCACCTGATCCGGCAGCTTTCGTGCCTTCAAGACTTGGGAGTATACTAAGGTCAACTTCAACACGTCAATCCAGACATTTTCGTTCCGTAAAGGCTGCAAACGTTGAGCTCGGCATAGGCGCATGCCCACATGCAATTACGGAAGCGAAATGCTCCGCTAATGCTTAGGCACATTCAGCGCTGGAGTTCACTGTCTGTTCGTCAGTGCCCTGTAACACAGCATCGTCATTTACGGGGCATCAAATGCCGCTTCACTTAGGTAAAAGTCTTCTTCGGGAACCGCCTTCGCTGAGCTTGCAAGCTTCTCTTCGAAAGACGTACACGTTCAAGCTTGTGTGCTATGGCATATATTCCGCTGACTTTTGCAGACCTCATAATCATCGGTGGAGCCGGACACGAGGAATGTATTCCACAAAACACGTCGCCGAAAAGCCATTGGCCATACCACCTTTCAAATGAATTTAGCTTTAATGGTCCAGCGTTCCGATAATTGAGAGTTTCGAAACAAGCACAAAATGGAGCACGCACCAGGTTTTATAACAGAACAACAGGCTTGTGGAAATGCATTTTGTGGCAGCTGGCAGTCGACTTCACTGGCGGCTCGAATGAGAACATGGAAGTCGGTCTTCTAATAATTATATGATGTCTCCAGCAGACGCGAATAGCGCTTCAGCTCTAGACTGGATAAGACCATTGAGTGGTCAACAGTTGCCAAGGGATCAAGGGCCTGAATATCATGTACAAGTTGCGCGCAAGTCCTTAGTAGTAAGACCAGACACGATGGAGCAGAATGCGGGGTAAAGCACGTCGGTTGACAGACTTGTTGCACTCCCCCAATTTCAAATAATATATCCGCAAACTGCTCCTCGATTACACAGTGCCCGGAGAGAAGTTGAACTTCAAGCCACCGTAATTCAGGGAAGATAAATTTGCAGCGGGCCGACTCATGTAGTTTCTGACATGCGTCAACCAATCCAGTCATCGAATTCGCGGGCCGCTATTAGCCTCGCTCACAAGCAGTTTGCCCTGCCTCAGACGGATCCAGCACCATAACATTCGCACTGGATATCTTCGCTGCAGCAGGTGTATAATAGCCTATTTTACAGCAAGGATCTAGTGTATAACTGCATGCCGCCTTGACCGTCTGGTATTTTGTCGATCCGGAAGCACGAGTATCAACTGACTTCCTGTGTAGTGACTTAGGATTTAACCAGGTTTCCACCAGCCCTAGTAATTATGGACGACGAGAGACAACTTAGAGATATATACCGCCAAGTTTGTGCATTAAACTACAAATCTTTGTGAAGGCAAAGCACAGACCGCGGTAGGAACCGATGAACTTGCACGAAGCGTCATCACCTTGTTGATTCTGGTGCGGCAGACCCAATGAACTACCAGAAACTTTACTACCAGTCCGCTGCTTCAAATCCACAATAACTTACTTCATCTTTTCTCTGTTCTATGAAACTCAATCTAGACGAATATTGCTCTTTGAACCTTTTAGCTGACACAGGCTTGGTAGTATCAGACTCAAACTTGTTTCATCACCAAGACGAACTTGTAGAGGCCGTGACCTGCCCTTATCTCTAGTTCCAAGACAGGTGAATTGCTACACCCGCAAAGAAAGTTATTATCTGTCGGGCTCTGCAGAAAGCCCATGTCTTGGTCACAGCAAGCCAGAGTACCAAATTCTGTCTAGTCAGGCGAGTGAAATATGATTACAATGCCGCTGAGTGCTCTCAGTTGTCTTCTCTTTTTTGGATTGTTGCAGTACACATTTGTTTTCATCGCTTCCAGTATCACACACCGATATAATAGTGTCTGTAGGACGATACAAAGGCACGATAGCTGCGGCTCAGCAGAGGTTGGTCATCTCTCTGGAGAGCCTGCAGCCGAGGGGTAGGTAAGCTCTTCCAAACACCGAGGTGGCTGGGTTTTTGCTGGCTTAGATGAACCCACAGAACTCCTACGTGAAGAACGTTTTGCCCGTCTTGTAAGTTCACGCAGCTTCTCAGCTGTTTGTGAATACCAAATTGCCTGAGTTTGGTTTTGCAATATTTGGAAAATTTATGCTGCATTTCGCGCGGTAGTTTAAAATGATCTAAACGCAAACCAACGCAAGAAAGGTAGAATAGTACACGACAGGTGCAGCATGTATCAACATTGAATGTCCGCCCGACAATTGCGCAACTAGTGCCACAGGGACTCAGCTTCGATATTAAGGATAACTTAGAAGTGGTGAGGGCAAGGTTGAAAGATATTGTATGGTAAGTGGTCGATAAAAATGCCAACGTAAACTACATGGACACGACACTCATACACGTTAAAGGAATTCAGTATTGCAAAGGAAACTAATGTCAACAAGAATAAAAAATCAAAATCTGCTACGAACTCAGTAATGAAAGATGTAAACTGGTCTGTCAAGTGCAGCGAGAAAAGCCTTACGACTAGCGCCATCCGGAGGCAAAAACGATAGGCAACAACCGTGCATCATTTGTTCATCTTTGGGAGTCAGTAGAATTATGCATAGTTCAAGTCACTTTCTTTCATCCTTTCTTGCCCATTTCTTCATGATTGGCTTTTAATTCCAGAAGCTGCTTCATGGTTGCTACCCATTTAATGAACCGTTGCCTTCATTGTACCCTCTCACTCCACCGGAAACTAACATTCGAGAACGCCTGTTCCCCGGAAACAAACGACAGTGGAATCCCCAAATTAAGATCCTACCAATGCTTACCAACTTATTCGGGTAAAAATCTCAGCAATCGTCAACTTAGCATACGTGAGAATGTTTTACATATAAATAGGATTCCTCGTTTCGTTGACACATTTCTAGATATCATGAGAAATGGGCATTATATTTTATTCGGTATTCTGTTAGATTATATATAAATACTAGAACAGAAATGTCGTGCTACCTACAAATAGGTTACCGGAGGATGACCCATAATGAAAATGACCAAGAAATATATCTTGTGCATACAACAATTATGCCCATATCTGTAAACATGCCATGTAGTTAACTATCGCAATGATGCTTTACCAGTTCAATTTAATTGGCAAATGGAATTTTATCCACTTTGCAGTAAACGAGATGATACAGAATTTTGGATACCGTCATATTTGGCTTCGCCCATTTACGGGTATTATTCAAGAAAGAGAAGCGTATGCATGACGTAGATGTAAGGTAGAAACAAAGGCTATTGATTAAAAGTAAACCCGAAGTAATAAGACCGGGAGGCATGTGAATGGGAATGTTAGTATATATTTATATATATATATATATATTTACTAGGTTCCCTATCGGCGGAAACACATTTAGCGCGATGTTGAACACGATAGTAACATTAGAATGCAGTGCAATTTAGCTGAAAAACATCCTCAGCTATTCCTAGACGATGATCCCTCTTAGCTTTTTTATTGCGCATAACCATAGAATCCGCACTACTCATCTGATTCCATGTTAAATATAAATGCTTTCATTAAATTTCTAACCTAAGCATTCGCACATCCCATCAACATACCAATCAGAGGTTTGAAACATTTCAGGTGCAAGTCAAAAGGGATCAGACTAAGATTATCGCAATATTTAATTCAGTATTGATCCGGAACCGCGTTTGACACATTACGCGAGAGCCCGACTACTCCTGATATACCACTCATATGATGACATAAACGTAACTTAACACGTTATCCTCTAAGTGTTTCTTGAGTGCGATATGACGCTTCGCATCTCCAGTAACAGAGCTGATCCATTTTAATTCCCAGAAGAACTAAAGAAAGATAGCAAAGGGCTGATGCCCTCGTGTAAAAATATTCGCATAGAAAATTTAATTGTTATATATTTTCTTTTGGAGATTGACAAAAGTATTTGCTACATGCCAACCTACATATATGTAATCAGGGAAACGCAATGATTTATCAAATGTAATTTGTGTCCTGCTCAGATATCCGGTTACGTAATCATGAATGCGGCGATAAAAGTTGTGCACAGTTCCGCATTTTCTGGTTGCATGATCCATAATAATTTTTCTCTTCCTGATAGTCCAGTAATAAATTATTACATTTCGTTGCCAAATGTGCATCAACAACTTGTTCATACTCCAATCTACTTAAGTCTTATTTGCTCAAGGAAGCATGCTGTTTGATCAACGAACATAAAATGAAACACTTGGCAGTCTGTGAAGAGGCAAATCATTTGCCGTTTCGGTGCATTTAATTTGTAAAGCACATTCCAACGTTAATCAAAAACTGTCATTCAGTTCGTTGAACAAAGCGATGGGGGTGCGTAGTCTTCAAGAAAACCATTAATCGTGACACGATTTGCATTTTCCTCAGCTAGCCATGCGGAGGACAATTTCATGCGGACTAACTATGTAAAACACTTGAAGCGTAGACATTTTTCAATTCAAAATGGGTTAACTATAAATTAAGGGAAGAATTAGCACAGCTGGAAAATTTATCACTTGGGTTCTTTGTATATATATATAGGAATAATATATATTCAAAATAGAAGTCACGCAATGGCGTGCCTATAACGGAAATTTAAGTCAAACTCATACATAATCTGCATGCAAAATTCGTCCTAACATATTAAATGATCTTTTCAATCAACGAAGCCTAAATTTTCTGCACGGAAGTCAATTTCCCGTATATAACATGGACAGAAGGAATCTACGCTCAACAGCTGTGCTCAACCAACTTCTCAAACTGAAAATATTCCCATTGGTGTCGCAAGTACCACCTTTTTCCAGAAAAATCCACTGTGCGCTTTCATGCTTGACTAAGTTACACCGACGGGTGTACGCAAGAAAGCAATCTCCGGTTTGTTGATAGGCAACTAACTATCAAACTAAAGCGCTTAAATTAAAATGATTAAACATAATTGCCATCCAAACTCATAACAGGAATACGGTACACATTATAAGAATTAAGCTAGTCACGATCTCATTATAAACTTATAGATTCTAATCGAAATAAATGATATTCAGCAATATGGGTGGCAGCAAAAGGATCCCGTTTGCGGATTAACGACAAACACGGAAAAAGGGGGCACACTACGCTAGCGGGTTATAATGTAAAGTGTAGAGCGCGCTCGATGCTTCGTAATTTTAGCCGAAGTAGCCTTCATTATAACATTGCCCCGATGTATTCCTCAATTATTCACCATAACTCAATGCGCGCTACATTGGCTCCCAAATATTGTTTATTGGATATTATATGCATAACTTGAGTGAACACATTAAGAGAACTAACAACATGGATTCCATAAATTTGCCCCTATAACTAGTGGAAGGCAGTCGTGAGCACGTTTCGAATGGTTGAACGTTCGATCACAGGAGATAGGTCACATTTTTGATTCTTCTTCTTGAGCAAAATAAGCAGTCTGAAACTCTTTGTTTACTCAGTTGCAAACTATTTGTCGCACTTCGGGAGCAAAGCAATATATAACCCATATATCAGCAGCCTAAATGACGTTTATACTTTTCGCAAATATATTGTGAGGCTGAGGTTTCCCTTCGCACCCAAAGTCAGATTACCGCTAGAACAAAATTTTATGAGTAACTGCGATGTTCATTGTAATGCCACAGATGGCGATAGTCCTCATGTTTAGTTAGGATCTTATTATCAAGTCAATTCCAAATAATACTAGTCTAAATGAGCTTAAATGGGAACGTTTCAGCATTTTATGCTAGCAATGCAGATGTAGAGAGGGATAATATCAGCGTGAAATAGCATCAAAAGCGTATGCAGAAGAGAAGCGTGCACATAGGTTGAGTAAGCGTTCAAGCATGGTGCTGATAACTTTTCTGGAGTCCAGGAGAAGGCGGGATGAATTCGGGATGGTCGAGCTGGGATAATGTGTTTCGGGAAGAAAGCGTAAATTTAGAGCGGGTAGGATATCAGGAGAGGGCTAAAGAGAATTCAGCGCAAAGGGGTTTAAAAGTGTCACTTAAAACATTTGCTAATTAGTTGGCACATTTACCATAGAGCTTAGTAACCATCATGTCAACCACAGCCCCTCTGGGTATCCCAAAATGCTCGGAAATGAGCTTAACGGAGCCCACAATTAATCTGAAGTTTTGCTGTAGAAGATTATGAAAGATGATAGAGAGAAATATAACCAGTGGGGAAGTAACCAGACAGGCACGCATTTATAAATTAAATTGAAGGGCACTAAAACACTTTGAGTATGGTGGCGTAGAATGATATTTTCCCACATTGCGAGAGGATTCGTCAACGTGTGTTGACCAATACAAATTGTAAACAGACACCGAGGTGCTTAACAGTTGAGGAACTAGGTACATTTGGAAATGGTATGTTTAAAAATGTGTTGAGCAGGGGATCTGGATCATGACAAGTGCTGCAACTTGTCTAACCCGAATTTGAGAACTGTTGATGATTCAAAAGTTTGAGCAGTGTTGCCTAAAACTACATCGTCAGCGTACTTACATACAATGCCGTTGTTGGTGTTAGGGGCGTTTCGGTATATAGAGATAATAGAAAAGGCGGGAGGATTTCTCCTCTCGACATCGCTAAGAGTGTGGGATTGTTTGCCGGGTAAAATGGGTTCGGTTTACGAAGTATTTGCTCATCAGGTTATACACTGCAAGTTGGGCACCATTTGCAGACAGCTAATTACGCAAGATGGATCTGTCGACACCTACAAATGCGTTGGTGCAGTCAAGCCAGAGGACTCGTACGTTCCTGCATTTCGTATATTGATGATGCTACAGATTAAACGGGGTATGCTCCGCATCAAACGTGGAACGTCTGGGTCTTTATGCAAACTGAGATACATCCATGACCGGAGTGCCTGCTGAAATCCAAGGCACAAGTAATCGCTCGAAGACTTTCAGCATGGCGGATGTGCAAGCGATAGGACGGAATTGCGTGGATCACTTCCTTTGCCTTGATGTCATCCTGAAAAGCCACGAAATATTACAAATAAGTCCAAAGTGTAAGTACCGACTAAACAGATCCGTCAAGAGTATGCTGAAAGTATTGGCACTCTCTTTCAAGACAGTTGGGGAAAGAGCACCGGGTACGCTAGCCCGTCTTTTGTTTAGATTTATGGTTGATTTCAACGTGTTGGTATGTAATTTTGGATCTCATCTAACAAATGAAGCTAGAGGGGATAAATGAGTGGAGTAAGCTTCCTTTACAAGAGAACAGAACTCGGAATTATGTTTCGCTGCATACACAGATCTCATCTGCTTATTGCAGTATTTATCGTATAGCTACATTAAAAATCTCCAGTGGTGTGGCGGTTGGGTTTTCAAAAAACAGGTTTGATTTATAAATTGCTCAGTCTTAGAACCTCAGTTTTTAGTGCTAGATAAAGTTGTTGTAGGTGGGCGAAAAATGTTTACATCTTAAGGCTCATACATTTTTCTTTCTAAGCCTTTTGAGGGATGGTGAAGGCAATCTATCGACTCGTAAGCAGATGGTTTCTACCGAGCGGTAAAAATCAAAGCAAAAGTTAAGATTATCAGTGAAATGACCACATTGACTAGGTAGATTGACGTTGTTGAAATCCATGAAATCAGTCGAAGTCATTTTTCATTGAGCCTAGCAATATTTGATGTTGAACAGTCGTGTAGTCTCACATATTTGAAGGGACTTATTAGCCAAAAAACCGGAGTGAGGTTTATCGTAAATGACAGGGCAAACTTTCATGACAAAATGATCTGAATTACCGAGTGGGGCACGTATTTGTAGTAAAGCAGCCAACCATGAGTTGTGAAGAACAAATATAGTGCCGTCAAGTGTGGTCACAAAGGCCAAATTTGTAGTCATTTCAAATGCCTAGACAAATTATGTATTAATTTTATTGAAGTTCACAGCAATGACAAAGGTTGAGTGGTCCAGAGTAGGCTGAAACGCCGAGGATAATTCACCACTAAAAGTTTCAACTCTGATGCTTGTGCGTAGGATGACACATGTACATACTTTCTAATAACAGAAATAAAAGCACTCAAAAATTTGGCATACATTTAATCAAATGGAAAATGATCACAACTATTTTGTAACTAAAAGATATGGATGACGAGCTACACCAGCATTGATAGGCGTAATGATATCTCCCTCTCCACGATTTTGAGGGGCAGTCGGATCAGTTTGGAAGATAATCCGCAACTCGAATAACATTGTCTTCCACAACAGCAAGTAACCCGCTTTTTTAAAGCTGCAAAATGGCTGCATGTGAAGTTCCACTGCTGTATAAACGCTGTGTGCCCCATGCTGAGGCTGACGTTGCTTTTATGACGCTTCTTCACCGCAGTTGGGATAAAACAACATACACTTAAACTAGGTATTTTAATGTGGATAAAAATATAATGCCTGTTTATTTGGTTTGTTCTATATACTGGATAATCTTCTATTAACTTACACACGTCGTTTATGGTAATTGTCGTAAACTTGCGTAATTACATCGCGTGTAATATTTTAAATAACTCGAACAATTTGTAGTTATCGCAGATTCACTTATACTTAATTTGTCCCATATACTTATTTAGCGAGTATTTACGTCACCATATTCCTCTATTTATTTGATGTAGGCATTTCAAATCATTGACTGTTGTTTGACATCCGAGGGTTTGCTACGCTTCATGTGCATGTTGTCAAGGTGCCTACCCGTCTGTTACCTACTAACACGTGCGTACTGGCTCCGGGAGACATTTGGTCGTCGCTGGATGGGGCGGAGTGTATGGTCCTCGTGATCTTGCTAGGCTCAATGAAAGGTTACTTGCAATCAGTGTGGAGCGGTCTACGGTCCAGCCACCGTCTTGTGGCGCTTGTTTCCCCAAATACAGCCTGCTTGAGTTTGCCTGTGAAGGAGTATGGGCCGGCTCCGTTGATGAAACGTGGACAACATTCACATGCCTTACTTGTTCCTTCGGGTTTATACTGGAAATGGGGTGTATGGTTGGAGCTGTGGGTGGTTCAGCGCAAGCCACCCATGGTCCCTCTGTACACGCAGGTGTCCTGTGGCTTGCCATCGTGAAAGGCAAATCTGAAATCGGATGCCCGCCAACCATGTATCTTTATTCGCACCCTCACGGAATAAATATTGTTTCGAGCTATTTTTAAAGGCACTTATGAGACAATGCGAAATGCGTTCATTTGCCACTCTTCGTCTTCTGACTATGCCTTTTAAATAACAATTTACTCCACGCGTAACAGCGGAGTGGTACTCTGACCTTTCCTTTTGATGAGAATTACGCACGAGCATAAATTATTTTGCTGTTGCGTTAAACTCATGTCCTTATTGAAAGACTTGCTCAACACTCACATCTTCTGTGGCTCATCTGAGCTTATTAAATAACACCATAATACGAATATGGCCGAGGCACAATACATTCTTCGGTTGTGGATTGATTGCTTACCAACTTCCGTGTGCCCTTTACGGTTCACTGCAATTGTCAATTAGCAGAACTCTCCGGATGTTTACTACCGACGTTCGTTGAAGTATAAACAAATCAACGCTGGTGTACACTTAGCAGTTTGAACCATTTTCCCATTATCCTAGAATAGTTAATTGGTTGTAAAATTAACGTGTCGAGGACTGAGCTCTATGTTGTCGGATTTCTTTATGGTGTTGGTGGTAGAACGAGACAAACCCGCAGAAAACGCCTAAGTTCTCAATTACAATGATTATCAGATATCATGGCATTTTGTGTATCAAAGTAGCATTTTCCAATGCTGGCGGTGTGCTCCGATGCTGAGTCTCCCTGCATGTGAAAGTGAGCGATAAATGCGGACGTTTGTGATGACCATATTTTGTCGAGGATGTCAACATGTTCTACCGATTATATAGCCGCAAACAAGTAGGCAGTTACTAGCAGGCAAATGGTTCATAAGGATTCAAAGAAAAATCAGCTTATTAAATGATTCACAGGGCATTCTGTCAAAGTAGAATATACTCCTTATATCGTCATTTAAGGGTTAGATGTTAAAACCGATTGCTAAGAGCTAACTTTCGGTGCTGTCGCGGTTATCATCATCTGTCGAACCCACAGGCTTTCAGCGCCTTCAATGTAGTAAACTGACTCTGTCGAGCCGAATCTCGTTATGCGTACCAATTCGCTTGCAACCACGAAGACAGCAGCATAGGTAAAACCGACAGAACTCTGAGGTTTTGGATAAAGCAACACGTGACAATATTGATCTAATGCGAACCATCGAAACAAACACCAAGCACATGCTAAGCGCTCAAGCCGGCTCCCAAAATCGTCGCTCAGCAAACAGATTGAATTTACGTGGTATTAAAAGTTAGTTCATTACAATGCACAGATAGTTTCACTGGTATTGTTCATTGGACAACTCACCCCGAAACGGGATGGCGGTAGATTCGGGGACATTTATGCCCACGATAGTCAATGCAATATTGTTGGAGCTCTATTTTATTGAACTGCTTTGTAGGGTGATTGTTGAACCTTGCTTTATGCCAAGGGATGATGATCTAAATTTTGTCACCATATTGGCGTTAGCGATGTTTGCAAACCACAAACGTTTACATCCCGATAGATTTTGATACTAATCTCCGCTTTTTTGTATGCAGTCTGTATGTATTTGAACCCGACCAGATGCGCTTGCTTTGCATATTCAGGAGACTGGTGTCCTGCAGTCCCAAAGTAGTTAAAAATGCAAGTGGTGAAGACCTGCACAATTCCATCGATCACAACATTCCTATAGTGCCAGATTTTTCTTAGTCCTGGGTACCGTTTTAATATCATGAACACGGTCTGTATTCACTTGGCCTTTTTGCAAATTTTAAGGAGATAACAGCTATGGGAACCCTGTCATTCGTGCATCAATGGAAGCAAATTTTGAACCACTGCTTCTCATAGAATCCACTGTGCCGTTTTAGTGCACAATCGCTTCAAATTATATAATCGTGTCGTTCAATCGTTGTTCGACTTCGTCTGCTAACGGATCGCAATTTTGGACTAGCAAATTTTTGCATTTTTCTGCTGGGATTGTTGAACACGCATTGTAGGCTCCTTGACGATGTATGTTTGCTCAGATAATTATAGTCAAACCATGGATCAATGAATCCTAATCTTATTACTGTCCCTGTTGTGGGTTACTGTGCTGTAAAAATTACTAGTTCAAGTGATCTATCTGCTGCTGTTAACGATGCTGATTTTTACTGAATTCTCGTTGGCTACTCTACCAATTACCCCACCGGAATGTCGAGCGCATACGTAGAAAATGGGCATACTGGTGAAAAAAAAGGCGCTACAACATTAGAGTGCCTTAACGTCAACTTTCTATCGGTCAGAGATTTGTACTAAAGCAAACATTATTATCCGTGAGGTCAAAATTAGGTACATTATTCCTCGACGTTTCAAGTTCAAAGTAGAGAATGGTCTGTCAAAGGAAGGAAATAACCCCTTACAACTCTATATTCGATATGCCAATATTGATAATGGATAAAAAGATGACGTCTATACTGATCAAACGTTTCTAAAACTGGATGTTCTCTAGCGTATTCAGTGAAAAGCAAGATAACTTGATTAAGCTCGGTAAGCAATCCGAGGTAAACGTCCATTTTCTTACAGTTCGTTCTTACAATCCACTACTAACCAAAGGAGCTTAATACTAACAAAAGCTTCGTTATTGTGATGGCATGGGATATCTATTCCAGAAATTGTGTGAAGGCTGTTATATTGTCAACATCAATCAAACACATACGCTTTACTAATCGCAATGTGCTATCAAGTGTTACAATTCTTTCATGAACACGTCTGCAAGTGGTTTCCAGTATTGGTTTTCGTCCATTCGCTAGAGAGAATAGTCTGGAAAAAGTGAATTACTTACTTCGATTATGCCAAATCTGCAACATGTAGTTAACAATATACTCAGCATTTTTTTCATATATTCATGATGCAGATACTCAAAGGAGAAAATCGTGTTGCCAATAGTTGCGTAGGCAAGCCAAACATGTTAATGAGGTGCCAAAAGTTGAATGTTTATTTCCAGCTCTGTCGTATCAAATAATGTTTCAGTTATTTGCAACAGGTGATTGAAAGCTGTCGTCATCTGTTTACACAAATATAACTTCCCCTGGGATTTAAGGTACATTGAGACAGTGTCCAAACTATTATTGATTTCGGCTTTGTGAATTAAGATGATTTAAAACAAAAACTTAAGGTTTGACAACGTGGCTACTTATCATAATTTACAATGGGAAATGTTATTAGACGGGCCTTCTCAAAAATCCCGAAAACCTGTTTCTCATAAGGAAAGCTGTCTACCTTTTGGTAGACATGCACATTATCCAATAGCGTCACTTAACTATAGTATCTTTTTCTTGTAATAATTTTTATTGTTTTACCAGTTCCGCTGGTCGTCGTAAATGAAATTTATTAATGAGCAATATTAATATAAATATTAATGAGCAATTAAATAATAATAGAATTATAATACATGCTCTGTTATTGTCAATACACTACATCAGCGGAGCATTGCAGCGGTAGATTTTTGTGATTCTTCAGCCATAAGGAACACAATCGTCTATCCAGTTGCTGCCGTTATGCGATGGGTGTTATTTCCCGTAATATGACTGTCTCCAACTTGAGGTATATTTCTGGTAGGCCAGGTGGACCATATATGGACACGAAATTTATTGGAGAAGCACAACCTGTCACATGAAGTGATAATTCACCAGTGCTCGGAAAAACACTGTAATGGTGAGCGAAAACCGTTAGCATGCATGACGCATTCAACGGTCACATGCAAGTTTATTCCAATTCCAAGTAGAGAAAATAAAGTTTAATTTTTAACTCCTATCCGAACTGTCTCGGTTTCTTGCAAAAACCGCCTTGCTTACACCTAACCCGAAATAAAATGTCGTGGTTGACGGAGAGAATATTCAATGTTTCGCAAGTGGCTGAAATATGCACGCCTACATTTCTGTCTCCCTAAAGCCAGATATGGATGTAATGCTAAAACGTTTAAGGACGCATCGAGTTACGTAGTCCCAGCACTTATTTTGTCAAGTCTAAACATGATGCGATGACCATTAACAATTGTTTTCGCATTGAATCCTACGCCATAAACACTCATCCGAGTAGATGCTACACAGCAAAACTGCAGTTTCTCTTGTATTCATGTGCATACATTAATATAATTACAAATCAAAGTGCACAGAAAAATTTGTTTGGCTGTGAAGAACATCCCCGAAAACGAAAGCAATTACGCAACTATCCAGATCAGGTTAAGATATTAATTTTGTTGCGTAATATAGTAGCTAATCCCAGTTAATTCGTCTTCCAGTGGAGACGCTTGGTAAAATTAGCTAAAGCCTGGTTACAACCAGCGTGTCTGAAAATGCAATGTAATAGTGAAATGATAGATTCGCATATTTGTGCACACACCTGGTTGTGTAATGCAATGAAATAACTACGAACTATCCATCGGAATTTACTTCCCATAGTCAGAGGTAGAATAGCATTTTCTGGCTCGATTTATTACAATATATGCTCTTCATTGCGACAAGAATACCTATGTATTTACTGTCCATACTATTTGTTTCGCCTTGCATTTCCGTCATAATTATGATATCTCATTTAGGCGTGATAATTTATGTAATTTCAGTTTACCTACCATAATTCAGCTTACTAGGAATGTTAACATTTATTACCGCAAACACTGTATCGAGAATTGCATCAGTAATCCATTTATCAATTACATATTAATATTACTCGTAGGCTTAAGGCCTTGATATCTGTTGAATCCTTATAACTAAATTAACCCCGGTCTACCAATAAATGTTACTATACTCCCTCTATTTGTTTAGCTACACATAAGATGCTGTAACCCAACCAGTATAAACTAATTTATGTCAAGCTTGATGGGATCCTCAATTTTATCCTTATGTCGCATACAATAAATAGGATTTTAAAAAATGTTGCTGAAATGCATGGGTTGGTTAGGTTGACCTGTAAACAGCTATGACCAAGCTGTCTGGTATTATATAGTATCGTGCTTGTTGACCTATTTTGGTCAAATTTCCAGTGATTACTTTGCAGGGCTAATGGATCTTTGGTATACAATATATTTTATGACCATATCACGCTAAAGCATAGACCCCAAATTGTTTAGATCCTAATAAAGGAAATATTTTGCAAAGATTCCTTGCGGATGAAGCGTTTGACACTCTGTCTGCTAGTGACACATTGAGGTAAAAGTTTAACTCAATCACGTT
Source organism: Dicrocoelium dendriticum (assembly GCA_944474145.2). Classification (NCBI taxonomy): domain Eukaryota; kingdom Metazoa; phylum Platyhelminthes; class Trematoda; order Plagiorchiida; family Dicrocoeliidae; genus Dicrocoelium; species Dicrocoelium dendriticum. The sequence goes on from OX104064.1 coordinate 225,704,410, forward strand.
TAAGGTGCCCGCGCGACATTTTACTTTCCACTTCTTCCTAGACAATCACAACAGATATTCCAATCTTGTTCCCAATATACAAACGAGAACTTGGAGGCATTATTCCTGGATATGAAACGCATAGTTGATAATACTTTGGTAGAAAAACTCAAGAAGCACAGAAATAAAGCATTCCGGAACTGTTAAGAGAAGGAGCACCAAAGCTGCCTGTCAAAATTTGGACGACGCTGTTCACTGCCACAGAAACTTGAAAACTGATGCAGTCAAAAATACGCCACGGATTTTGTAGAAGGAAATGACCATACGATACATAGACCGTCATCTTTTTAGTTGAAAAGAAATCCGCAGCGGTGTCATCATGGTCGCCAGTTTTTCGGAGACACGGCGTAAGTCATTTAGCACAATCGATGGGTGTCTCCGAAGGTGTTGGTATAATATACCGGCAGTTCATAACGTGCATCGTGAATCTGTTTCCCTTCTTTTTCAGGGCTCATTAAAGCGCACTATTGGAGACCCAAAACGGCGCGATATTTCCAATCGCGAAAATCGTCCAGGGCATCGCCCTTTATACTTGTCTAGTAGAAAATACTGAGAGTTGCGACTTTGTTCGCAAAGTCAAAAGGTAAACTCGGATGTCCGAAAGGACTCCATTCCGTTATCAAGAATGGACGTTTTAGTGGCTAACGTTGGTTCACTCTTGGTATCTGGCTTCCGATCATTAGTTGTTCACTCTAAACTTTGGCTAAAAGTATGCATCTGCGTTTATTTTCCCGTCGCGATAGCCCAATTACAAAATTCAATTCGGTTAAACAAATTTGCGTGAAATATTTCAGCGTTTGATGCACATAGGTCAACCAGAGTTTATATAGACATACTAACTAGTCCCCCGGTGCAGTAGCACTTTGCGCGGCGAAACTACAGCAGAACACGGTCATAGACTTGTAGCTGTGATGTAGAGACTACTGCATCTAGGTCAAAATTATAACCCTTAAACTGTCAGTTCTTAAGCAAAATATTGAACTATATATGTCACCTCTTTTTTGGAGAAGAGTGTGATATGACGCTACTAAGTTCTCGCAGGTCGCAATTGGCCGACCCCGGTAAACACTGATGAAGTACGCAGCATTCTTAGCCATGAATCTTACGGTCGCTGTGTCGTTAGGCGACTTGTCTTTATCGCTAACTCTTTGAACAAACATTTACTTTAAGTCAAGTTCTAAGTTATGCTTGTGCCTATCAAAAGGAATTTGAAGCATACGGGATTTCATTGTGTGAAACGCCGATTTTACTTTCCCGGACACGCGTATATCCACGGGCACCTTCATTTGGAACACAGATGTCAGGACAGTGGCTTCATGACCGTAGTTATGCAACGCACGACGGAAAAGTGGAACCAGTGATTACGTATACAAGCAGGCCTTTCGCAGGGAAATATCAATTATCGCACTGCGCAGAAGGAAGTGCAGACTGTTGTGATTTTTATACAGCAATATGGGCATTATCCGTTTGGCCGTAAGTTCATTGTGCATATTGACCACCAAACATTGATTTGGTTCCAAAGCCTTCGGAACCCAGCGACAGATTCTAGGTTGGAAGATGCATCAGCACGTATATGATCATGTATGTCATCACCGCACAAACATGAAGCATGGGACTGCCGATGCGTTATCCAGATATACGTCATGGGGCAAGGATAGCGGTCATTCTGCACACCGGCTTGCGTCACTGTCATCACTTTTGATGCACGGGCGACATAGAAATGGATTCCATTGTAGTCGACAAGCACAGATTTGAGCCGGGATGGAGGACGACCAACGCAACAGGAGCCAGCAGGCGGCAGCTGAGGAATCTAATGTTCATGCCCTGTATGACCGCAGTACCGCGTAATATACGGTCTTATGCATTTCCAAAACAAGTGACCAATTTGCGAAGAATTCTTTTGATAACCACAGCAACGCAAAAATTATGCGAAGATTTCACGAACTTTAAGGACACCTACGAATGAATAACAGGAATGCTGTACCTGAAAATGGGCTATGGTAGATTCATTTACCACATGACATTGCTATAGATTACAAGTGGTGAAAGGATTATCCACCCCACAACCAATCAATGTGGTTCATTGCAACCATTGACAGATGACTTTCCAAACGAGATCATGTGTTTCGGCATGCCAGTGACTGATCGTTGCGTATATGTGCTGGTGGACCACTTTAACAATTGATACGAAACTGTGCCTCAAAAATGCAGAAGCACGGAGTGTGGCAATAGTCCTATTTAGAAAGGTGGATAGCAAGTTGGGCATTACCCTATCAGTGTGCTCCAGGATGAGGCTGAGGATGCATTCATGATGCTTCTTCACCGTAGTTCGGCTATACCAAAATACACATAAACCAGGCACTTTTAAGCTGGATAAATTTCATTCCACTTAAATACGTTTTTCTGCCAACCTGAATAATCTTCCATAAACTTGCAACCATTGCTTATGCTAATTGTGGTTATCTCCGTTAACCTAATCGTGTTTGTAACCATTTTGAGTAAATACTGGACACTTTTTACTTATCGCGCGTTCGTTGCTAACCAACTTACTTCATGTGCTGATTTAGTGAGGAGTTGTCACAGTATCTCTATGCATTATTGGATTTATTTTATTTCACCTTGTGGTTTCAAGTGATTGGCTGTTGTTTGATTACCCGGTGTGGCTGCGCTTAATGTTTATGTTGACTGGGTGCGTAACAGTCTGGTACACACCACCTCCTCCATACTGGTTCCAGGAAACAGTTGGTCGTTGCTGGAGGGGACGGGGTGCACGGTCCTCGTGGCCGTGCTAGGATCGAAGAGTGGTTCCATGCACTCAGTGTGGCTGGCCACAGTGACAGGCAAATCCGAATCCGGATACCGCCAACCATAACCTTGTCAATAACAATGGACCGCGTAGCCAAGGTCCATAACACACTAATCAGCAAGCTTTGTATGATTTTCGACATTCAAAAAATACGGACCATTATGTATCATTCGAAACAAAACAGGCTATTTGACTTAACCAATCACATACTGAAGGCGTTATTACAGTCCAGATTGAATAGTAAACGTCTCATTAATGTGTCACACTCATGACTAAATGCTTACTGTCTTATTTAGCACCTTTCCAATCATTATCTGGTCAATCACCACACCTTTTGATGGCAGGCCTAGAGCGACAACTACCATCTTATTCTGTGGTGTCAGCGCCATACCATAATATCTCTAATCACAACGAAGTATATATACAGGTTACAGTCGAGTCAGTATATAGCCCATTCGTGGGCAGAGGTGCATCTCTCAACTCCGCAACTCCACCAGAATAATATTTTTGACCGGAAGTCTTTCGAAAGTCCGCTAATGCATGGTGATATGGTCTTGCTCAAAGCAGTAGTGATAATTGCGGCGCCCATCCTAGCAAATGGGAAAGACCGTCTGTTGTGGGAGAATGCTGTTAGATTTAGCGTAACTAATCAAGTGGCCTGAAACTTCTAGTTCCTCCGTAGGTGTGCAATTTAACAGCACAAAGCCAGTTAAATAAGTCCCAAATGCAGTGGACGGCGCCAGATAGAAGGGGAGAACTATGGCGCAAGGCATGCCGTTTCAAATCATCTGTCGTTCCAGCCAGATGTGACTTTGACACGCGTTGGTTCTGGCCATCTGAATAGTCAAGCTTGACCGGCGTTTTTCTTATCAGTTACATATATAAACACATATCCTCAGCTTAAGCCTGTGACCGCGCCAATAGTCGGATGCATGATAAAATACCGGTTTACTGCTGCAGTTTATTCCAACTAACTTGGTGTTTCTCTGATAGAAAAACTTAGATTCCCGAAACGGCGAAGAGTGCATGCCGTCATAGATTTTATGATAACGAGGTTGGTTTTCAGGCAAGCTTCAGGGATTCTTGAAAGCAATGTTTACCTGTGGTAGTTCAGACTATCGCAATGTTCAAAATTAAGACATACGCTCTGCGTTTTGCGTTTTGCCCTTCTAATTTTATGATGCAAATTTAAAGAAAATACGTCTGTTATGCATATTTTTTAAGTGCACATGTCTATGCTGCTTGCAATGCACGGTTTTTAATAGTATATATTTAAAAAATTTCATAATTGTTAATCAGGCAATCTTCAGTGCAAATAAACTTAGTTGTTCTGCCTGTTTCTTTAAGTGTGTTCAAGCACGACTCAGTTAAATCAAAGTGAATATAATTAGGTTGTATCAACAATCATTTCCAGTCTGTTTGGTGAGTATATTGCTCTGTAGCTTTTGGGAGTGTTTAATCCATTCCTATTTCCGAACGTCAGTTAATGAATCACCTGATGTGGGTTGTAGGTTGCGATGAAGAGAACAAACAGACTTCTGCTCATTAATCATGAATCGCTAACGATTATTTTGCCGCAGCTGACCCTCATAGTTCAGAAATTATAGTACGACGTGCGTTAACATCATTTTCACCATCGGTAATTCCGGAAGTATGCAGCTCAGTTTTGTTAGTGTGCTGGAGTTGATGTCATTTACTTGGACTTCTCCAAAGCGTTTGATCGCTTAGGTCTCCAAATTCCCTGCCGTAAAATTCCATTATATGGCGTATGTGATCCACTGCTGCGTTGGATAAGCATTTTCCTGCACAAACGACGGTTTTAAGCGAGAGTACGAGAATCCCTGTCTGACACAACTGAGGTGGAGTGAGGCGCACCAAAAGCCCCTGTGTTTGGGTCCCGTCTATCCTTGATTTTCATAAACGATCTGGCGAGAGAAATTAGTTACGAGTTCCTACTCTTCGCGGATGATATCAAGTTATGGTGAGTGATCAAAGAACCGAGCGACCACGAAAAGCTACAGCGCAACCTCAACAAGTTTTAAACCTGGTCAGTTCTGAATAAATTACATTTCGATGAAGCAAAATGGCACACTGTTTAATTGCACCATAGACATGACCATGTGTATAGGCTTTGGTCACATGTATTGCAAAACACTTCCCAAGAAAGCGACCTTGGTTTGCTCATTTAAATTGACCTTAACTGTTGAAAACAGTCTGTAGTTGCGAAGATGGCAAACCAGCACGTCGGCTAGTTGCGGAGTGCATTCGGAAGATTCGACCCATCCAATTTCCCCGTGCTTCACAATAATTACTTGCACTCTCACGTTGAATACGCCATCCAAGCTTAGCACCCTTGGTTAAAGCCCGACTTAGAATAGTAGAGAAACTAGAACGCAGGGCCACAAAATACGTCAAGGGCTTACGAAATCTGTTCTTTCATCAAAGGGTGAAGTCACTAGGATTTTCCAGTGGCCGCTACCGTAGGCTGTGCTGCGATCTCATATTAGTCTAGGAAATATTGATTTACCTTAATCACGTACATATCACTTGCTGAAACTCAGCCATAACTCCAATCTCAGACGTAACCCTTTGAAATTGTGTTCACAGTTTAGCAGCTTGGAATGCTGGTAGAATTATTTTTCTCTTCGAGTTTGCCAACCCTGGAACTCTCTCTCAAACTTCTTTGTTTTCTACCCCGCGTTGGAATTTTTTTCAAAAGTCATTGGATCTTGCTCTTGGCCCCATCATTTCGTTGCATAAACTGTGCAAATTTGGGATATATTAAGTATCCCTCCAAACCGGATTAGCAAGTTATATAAACCTCAGGATGCGGGACAGAAGTGAATATACATTCTTTTTACTTTCCACGGTGTAATACATCAACTATAACTGTCCTCACGTTGTCAAGTCGTTCACATACAATTCCCAGGTACAATACTATTATTCAGCAGCGAATCTGCTAGATAAACGCTCAAACAGACAACTCAACTATAGTTTGCTAATGTTAGCTTTACCCCCACCATCCTGCAGGACCTGTCAATCGACTGCTTTTTTACCCGACATAAAGCATTTTTCATTGTTTATCTTTCACTGGAACTGGAAGCAGTGAGTTCCGCATCAGGACAAAGAAAAACACTGAAATCCTACTTTTTGCTCACAAGGGTTTAACTAATACAGAGCTCATTTAATCCATAGCCTAACAATAACTAATCACTAGTATTAGTTAGGCTAATATCAGGTTAATTTGGAAACACCTGGGCTCTAATGGGTAATTTCAATCTTTAACCTTACTAAAGGCCTTTGATAATATTCCGTAACAAGCAAAAGCCTTCGAAACAGTGAGTTTACGTTGCAGTGTGTTGTTGCTAGCACGAATACTTGCTTATTTGGGATATTGTACTGCACTTTATTGAATAGTGTGATGAATATGGATGTGGCTTTTATCCTTGCTGTTTGGAATTTAAAGACGTTGGGAATTTTTTATATTAAACAAGTATCTTTAAGTTACAAAGCAATGCAGCTGTCAATGCTAGTTTTGCCGAAATGCTGTGCACAAAATTGACTCTTATTTTGGACATTGGATAGGCAATTGTCCACACACTCAGAATGTTTATTGTGTTGCCGGTGGTAAAATCATCTTACATTATAAAGTTAAGGCACCAATAATCCAATGTAAATGACTTGATAATTTGATTAAATTTATGTGTTCTTCGACAGGCGAAACCGGTCTTTATGGATAACTGCATTGTGGAATTTGTCAAAGATTTCCACCAATATACTAGACGGAGGTGAACTAGATTATATTGGTTGTCAAGTTCTAAACATACCAAGACTAGTATTGGCAAATTTTCCACTCACTTTGTTGGTGCCGATTGGTGATACTTAACACGGCTATTCGGTGCGGCTGACAGAGTGAAGTTGCCCTCGCAGACAACGAAAAATGCTGGCTACTAAACGATATTTGGATTAATTTTTTTAAAGTTTGCTAACGCGGGTGGTTTCGTGGATATTATCAAGAAGTTGAGCAAGCTTTTAGTAGATATTAATGTGCGGATACTTCAGCTAGGCGGTACGCTACACCATAACTTTGTCCAATATTCTTTACCTATAATTTCCGTTATTATAGCATGCATACAATGGGACGGTAGGCTAAGCGAATATCAAATTTGGAAACCAGTATGTACTGTAATTCAAATTTCTGCCAATGCACCGATACCACACAACCCGGAATCAGTCTGGTCTTCACTATCATGCATTAAGGATTACTATACTGTTGACCGGGCTGACGCACTTCTTTATAAAGCAGAAGTCGGTTTTGTATCCTGATATTTCAAAATTTTGTTACTGCAAGTTTACATTGCCCCGCCAATCAGCTCTATAAGTATAGCGTCGGTAGCTTAACACACAAATATTTGATCCCTGATGATGTCAACAAGTTTTGGAGAGTAAAATTAATCAGACGGCAACGTAATTTCCAGCATCGAATAGAAGTTATTCCAACTGGTCAGTTCCTAATATTAAAATAATTGGTAATTGCCAGAATACATACTTAAATTCATGATCCTAGTAACAAGTAATCAAGTATTCAAATATTATATTCACAAATTTTAAAACTTTTTTATGTAAAAAAGCGCCGGTATCCTGCATAAAACAGTTGATTGTGAAAATATTATTATATTCTTCCAGTTAGGACTAATGTAGCATTACTAAAAATTCGTATAATTTGTCCAGGCTATTTGAAACATAAACCAAAGACGCAAATAACCCACGATTCAATATGACGAAGAAAGATATGGTTCATTTTATGCTAAATAAGTGCAGAGGCAAAATGTTTTAAGTTATCTGTGTTTATTCGTTGAGGGTTAGCAGAAAGCGCTTATGTATCACGGTTGGATGTTGCACCCAGGTCGGAGAGCCTATGGTACGCTGAGGCTGGTGGTGGCTAGATCCTGACCGATTGTCAACGCACTGCTGCTACTGTTACGCTATGGGTTCATGTCCTGTGCGCCACCTAATGGCGACCGCTTTGTGGGACTTGCGTTACGCCCTTCTCCTATCTAAAAGCCAAGACACTAATACGCATATATCAGTGAACTGATCATGTGCTAGACCCGCTGTCTTTCGGGTGTACGTTAAATTGGAGGCTTTGGATGAGGACCCGAGTAGTTCTCCTGTCAGGTGTCAGCTTCTTGCCAGTATCCTGGCCTATCCTCTTCGGAATTTGGAAAGTGGAATTTGGCCCTCTTCCCGTTAAACTTAGCCGTAAGAGACAACAAGTCCACGGGTTATAAGCATACAGCTCGAGCTGCACGCATTGTTTCTGACGAGGGGAGGGCACCTCTGGTTGTTCCCTGGTTTGCTACTGCCCGCTTCAAGCCAGGGAACCCCTGATCAAATGGGTGCAAGCCCGCCAAAACCATCTGCATCTGACCCTAGTCGCAGGTGCGACTAGGTTTGAAAAGGTTTGGTTGCCCGTGTAATTTTGAAAGGTTAATTGAATGTCTGCACAGTGTTATGCGGACGAGGGTGCAGCTTATTGGACTGTCCCCGGATGACATTGCGGTTGTCTCTGTTATGAAGCACGGCTGTGTCTTATCTCCTGCCCTGTTGATATTTATCTTCATAAAATGATGTCATGTGCTTGCGGCCTGAGCTTAAGGTGTTCGTGTGGAGCATCTTATTGATGGTGCGTTGCTGAACATCCGTCGTTTTTGTACGAGAACCCTAGTCTGTGAGACAACTATCCTTTTTTGCTGTATCCTGACAACCGTGCGTTCGTTGCATACAGCGCGGATGAGTTTTACACATGACTAATGCTCTTGTTTCCACCGCGGCCGAATTCGGGCTCATCATCAACAAAAGCAAAATTGTTTATCCCTTTCAACCTTCACCGTAGTTGCCATCTTCAATATTGCCGAAAACCAGCATTAATGCTGAGGTATTATAAACCACTTCCAGCTTCCGCTACCTTAGAAGTTTGATGTCGACTGACAAGCAGCATTTAAGTGAGCATCGTTACCGCCTCTTTAAGGCAGCAACTACATTCGGAAAGTTAGAGCACCGAGGTTGGAACAACCATCAGCTTAGGGTTGAAACGAAACTCACGGTGTACAAATCCATGGTGCTGTCCGTTCTGCTATACGGCAGTGAAAAGTTTACGGTGTACCGGCGGGACATGCGATAACTCGAGCGGTTCCATCAACAATGTTTGTGATGGATTCTCCGCACCGGTTGGTGCAACACAGTTGCGTAGATGGCAGTGTTGTGCCGAAATGGAATATATGCAGTGGACTGCATAGTTTTGCTGGACATTTGAGATGATAAGGTAATGTGAGATGTATAGATTCAACGCGGAAACCGAAGGATCTATTTTGTGTTGAGCTAAGTATTGGGAAGCAGCAGGCAGGGAAACCGAATCCTCCTTACCAGTACACGATCAAAGTGTGCGTCTTACATTATTTCTTTATTGCAGGTATGGAAATCAAAGGCGGTTGATTGACGTGAAGGGCGCTATCTGATTACAAGGCAGTTACTGAGGTGCGGGAGAAAAACCTCATTTATGCGGAGATGGAGTGTCAAGTGCGGAAGCAGAAGACGCCGATTGGTTGTACTCCATGGAGATTGAGCATCTGATGCTCCAGTACATGCAGTCGCACTTGTCAAAGTCAGGCAGGCCAAGTGAGCCATGAGCGATGTCACGAGGAACCAACATCGAAGCGACGACGGGTCTTGCAAAGTAGGTAGGCAAAACCAGCGCAGCGTCTGTAAGTACGCTGCATTCGATTTATTAACCGTTTGCTTGCATGCTGCGTCGCTTTATTTCAGTGGTAGTTTGCTATTTTATCTTATTCGTGCATACCTGTACTATCTTCTATTAACTTGCACACGTCGCACAAGTTAATGTTTGTTAACTTGGATAACATATTCACGTTTGTGGCGTGTTCCTAAATTATCTTTTCTGACGTCCTGAAGATATAGCGTATATTTGGGCAACCAATTTATTTCCTTTGCTCAATCAGTAAATGGCTATATCGGCACATCTTGATGCATATTTTGATTACTTTTTATTGTATTTTCAAGCGGTTGGCTGTTGCTTTATATCCCAGGTTTCGCTGCGCTTTATGTGCATATTGACAAGGTGCCTACCTCTCTATTACCTGCTACTTTGTTGCTAATGGCCCCAGGAGGTATTTGTTCGTTGGTGGAGCGGACGAGGTGCACGGTCCTTGTGGTCCTGCTAGGCTCGAAAAATGGTTCCATGCACTCCGTGTGGAGCGGTCTATGGTATAACCACCGCCTTGCGTGCACATGATTCCTTAAACGCAATGTGCTTGTATTTGCCTGTGAAGGAGTTTGGGTCGGCTCTGTTGATGTAACACTGCTCCCATCCACATGTCTCCCTGTCTTATTCCTTCGGGTTTACACCGGATATGGGATATGTGGTGGGAAATGTGTGTTGTGCCGTTCAAGCCACCCATGGTCTTTTTGTACGAGTAGGAGTAGTGTGGCTGTCCCCATGGAGGCAACAGTGACAGGAAAATTCGGGTAAGGATGCGGAAAGATAACAATAGACAAGCCGTTTAGAAATATCACACCCAGGAGACATGTTAATGTATTAAAATGTATACTTCATTACCAAATTTATTATGAGCTGAGGCTAACTTTATTATTTATAGTTCAGCAAAGCACCCCTTACCTATACTTCTTGCTCAAGTAGCGCTTGTTCGGAGCTCGGTAACGAAGGTTTCATTTAGCACGAACGGTGGACGCTTTAGTACGTTGTAGAAGCTACAGTCAGATAAGTATTTTACAGTGAATAAACTGCAGTTTAAGCGTTCAGCATTGAATACGTTCCATATTCATCATTGACTGGCAATCCGAATTCATCGTTATATCTATCAACTGATCTCTTCTGTCAGTATGACCAGCTTCAATCATCTTGACGAATGATATCTCTGTCGAACGGCAAAAATTCATGTGAAAAAATTGAGAAACGGATTTAGAAAACAATCATGAAATATGAACATGGTCACGGTTAGCTTAACAAAACTTACTCATAAATTTATAGTTGGAATCCACATGTTCATCTGGTGATGCTTTTTAATTATTGATTCTTTCATCGTCAGATAGTCGATGGCACGGTTTTATGGACGAATTATGTCGGCATATGGTAGAGGCACCCGGGAGCAATTAATTTCTGCCGCTGGTTCATGCAGGGAAATAGTGAGCTCTTTGTTTGCTAGTCATCCAATAGCAAATTTTATTAATGGGATTGAGACAGCGTATCGCAATATTTATTTGTATATGAAAGGACGCTGAAAGCAGGTTAAATTTTAGGTGGTTTTATCATTGTTAATCAACATGTGGGGAAACATAGGGAACAGACACTGCAAGCCAATCAAAGCTCAATAAAATGTATGATTACATTTCGACAAGCTCTCTTAAATTTAAGATAATTAATCATTGTTAGTTCCATTTAGAAGGCTAGCACCAGAAGCCGACCTTGCGGGCTTCTGGGTGTTAATCCCAGCGGATCCTTGCCAATTTCCGCCCCTTGACTTTTAGATATAAGCAGATAGTGCCACTTGTCCAATGGTGACAGCAGCGGACCTGCATGATTTCCAGTTGACAGTGACATAGACCAACTCATCTTACACTACGACGTAAGTTACGAACGGTGTAGAGGAGAGCGTCTAACCTCCTGATCCAAGGATTTTCGCATAGAGCCCCGGCAAGTCCTTAGGAAAGCATAGGACTGAGTTGAAGCTTTAAGGGCTAAATATAGAGTATTGCAAAAAAACATTTAATGTCAGCGGGATAAATGGGTTCATTGAACGAACTAGTTACAAATGTAAACAAAATATTTTCCGCTAAAGCGAACAGTATGCGTTTCTGAATTAATCCCCACTTTTGTCCAAATAACAGAAGCTTGAATTTGGCGTGGCAGAAATTGTGTCACCCTTGAAATATTATTTTAAAAATGTATAATATGTTGATTGTACTAGTCCATGCAACAGTATAAATGTAATTTAGATTAAGTCTACCATTAGCAGCAAGTGGAACAAAAGGTAAATATTTGTAATTTTGCTATCCAAAAAATTGGACAAATAACTGGATTTTACAATCACCCTCTATTATTGTTTTTTCTACTAGTTGGACTGACATATTTAAATATGCCATTTGAAAAAAGCTTTAGCAAGGGAAATGTGGTATGTCTGATATATATATATCTATATATATACATATATATATGCTTTAATCCGTTTGAATAACCGAACGTTACATAGCAAAGCGTCCACACTTCCGTTAAGATAATTTTTAACTCTGTACTAGGAGCACTGTGCTCTATAGTAATATATATATGTGCATTTAACTTCATTAGAATATATGCAATATCGATACTAGGTGATACAGTAGCTAATTGTTTGTTTTTAGATTTTAATGGAATGCCATTAGAAAATGCACTTTGACAAAAATGGTTTACCCCTACATTATTCATGAAAAATGACGCAGTCAAAGTGTGGGCTATTAGGGGTGCAGGAAACACGCATCAAAATGTGTGTTGTGCGTTGAAGCTCAGCGGGTCTTAAGAATGATTTGCTGAGCGCTCCAAAATAACCAACCAAACGCTACTTTCAGACTTTGAATCGAGTTCCTGAATACGCATTAGGATAATTGTTTGTTGAGCATTTTACGAAATGCAACCGAACTGGGCTAAATTCAAGCTTGCCATATTACCCTCCATGCAAAATAAACTTTGCAAGCATTTCTTTAATTCACTTGAGTCTTGCACGATAAACCGTCTTTCGGAGGACAACGACATGGCACTGATGGAATAGGTATAATGTTACCGGATTCCAAAATGGGCACTAACCCGCTTTACAGATTCTCGTTCCTATTTATAGTTAATGATAAATTTTTGTAGGTATTTTGCCAACAAAAAATACTACGTTCATTTTTGTCTTCAGTTGGTAGTAGATAAATACGGATGAACTGTTAAGCTCTTATTACTGAATATTAGGTGACAAAATTCTTGAGCCTGACAGATCCACCAGGCTTAATTGTCAACACCCGGGCTCAGGTGTAGTTTGCGCCTAATATTCCCTCTTGTCGCAGTATGTTCGGAGCCAGCCGAGGGATTACTTTTGGGTTCCAACAGAATCACTGACCTCTTGGTTATCCGATGACGGGCGTTGACGATTGAAATTGTCACGAGTAGTTGCTTCTGCTTCATGTATGGCGGCGAAGATCCTTTTCCACTGCAGCTCAGTGTCATTAGGAAAAGAGAGTGAAACTCCGGTACGCAGTGCATCCTGGTGGGCTTGCCTGACGGCGTTCTGAAAAAAAATTTTCTGTTGCCAACAGAGGAGACGCTTGGTGCGCGACAGGGTGCTAAGACATGAGCAGAGCCGACAGAGGTTTTCAAATACGATCGGCAATTCAGGATGGAAGCAGGCCGCCTGTAACTTATGGCTATGTCGTCAATTTGGGTCCGTCGTTGGACAGCTACATGAGGCGCGAAGTGGCACTACAGCGCCCTTGTGTCTAAAAACGGTTCTACTAAGAAACAACTAGTGCTCCGCACACAGTTGCAGCGGACTCTCTCCGTTGTCTGTCCGTTGGGAGTTGAGCCCATAATTACAACCCAGCTGAGCTTCTGAAGAACTCAGACGCCATACTTGTGTGTTCCTATCCCCTGAAGTACTCCGCTATCTGAACTAGAATCACTGCGTGGTAGCACTTTCAGTTTGTAATAGAATGTATCCTTGACAGTATTAGAAATGCAATCGTCTAGATCATATGCGGAAATTACAAAAAACAGTGTTTGTACTTCTTCGTGGATGAACCTAGCTGCATATAAACAACTGTTCACCAGAATCCAATCAACCACCAATGGTTCAACTTTGGTGAGGAGGATTATATCTACACCAGCTTGACCCTTGAGTGCAGATTTATTGTTGTCCGATGCGTGAAATCAATAGCGTGAGCACACGCCGGGCGCAGAACACCAACGACCCCAATAGGGCCATTTATTTAAGTTTCTGACACAATATATGCCAGTACCTAGTGTTTAACGTACATGCGGGTGCAGCCTGTTGAACTGTTTTTCTTAGAGTGAGGACGTTGAATGCCGCCAAGAAAAAGGGACAGCATAAACATGTAAGGGACAGCTGCAGATATAGTTGCGATCGGTTTTGTGGGACGGTGGCTGCAGTAAGCTCTCCAGTGGCTATTCGGCTGCTATCAGTTAGGCTGGGAATTATAGAAGGAAGTTTAGTATCGAGGTAAGGGATGGGAGTGAGAGAAAGAGGTAGAAATAAAGCAGGGAGGAGCCAGCAGTAGCATGTTTGCGCTTATCCGCCTCGCTGTACATACCAAATAAGGCGACCTTTAATAAACTGCGCAACGAACAAGGCCGAATGTAGTAACATTTCTGATAAAGTTTCAAGGTTTTATGTGGGCTATGACACCGCCAGGGAACAAAGTCCTAGACAGGAGGACAATTACTGTACTCCATCAAAGCATTTGGCTCAAAAGCCTGTCCGCAATGCATTGGAGAGTTGGCAATGATTTATTTTCATAAATGGACGCCATCCCATTTAAATCCCTAAACTGGATGGCAAGGCGACTGAGTTTGTCTGACCTCTTACCAGTGACAAACATTGTAGGATCAGATGTTAATTGGCCAGGAGGCATTGCGTAATATAGCTCAGTGGCTCAAGGAGGCATACAAATCGGGGCACTACGTTAGGTCCAGTGTCGATTCGACGGAGGTACAGTCGCGTTACGACGCAATTTTGCATACGCATAACATAATTCTTACTCAAGAAATTTGAAGAAAATACCGGGTTAAGTTAGTTACGACCACATGCACGGTAGGAAAGGAATGCATTTGACGCATCATAATCTAATTCAGACATGTATCTCAAGTCCGATTGTTGGCGTATGGGGATTTTCCTTAGCTAAACCATTGTTGCTTTAACGATTTTCCTAATAAATTTGGTTAATATAATTCGGCACATAAATTCAACGAAAATGTTTGCATTACATCCGTATATTTCAACTCTCACTTTCATTGAAGGATGGGAATTGCTACTTTTTAAAAAAACGCTGCTGGTATTCACGTTGTCTCCGAAATCTCACTGCTGTTTATTAACTGCTATCAGGTTAATGATAAAGATAATTTTATGAACGAAGAGAGCAACCAGCAGAATAACGTGTCTGTTGGAAACAAAAGTTTAACTGCAATACCCCTATTTGTTTTCACATATTTAGGTTTGTTTTATTATTATTTGAGCTCACTCAATAGTAAGCAGGTGTAATGTACATTAATTACGTATAACCCAGCTATCTGTTAAAGTGAAAATCACCATGAATACAATGTTCCGCTGACATCAGTTGAGCTGTATCTTTCGCACAATACATATTTGACATTTTTTCTGCCTGACAAACGCAGATATGCTCAACTATATTAGCCGTTCGAATTTCTCATTCATCGTGTTCTATCTAGTTACGGTAGTAATTCTGGCAGAAAAGAAACTTGATGGTGTGGCTAAATAAGTTGGTGCATATAGATCTTTCGTATTGAATCATTTTCAAAACTACATTTTAATAAGTGTTTTTCACCTGACAGTTGCCACGCTTTGGTTCACCATTTTCAGGGAGTCAGATGACAAACTATACACTTTGTTTTTGAGGGAAAATACCTTTAAAATCGTAAAAATGAAACATTTATCGCTTCACTATGCATCCAGTTTCATGTACGCCAAACAAACCATTCGATAAATAAATTGACAATGTGATTGAGGTGTTTAAGACTTTTCCTTGTTGGCTCATTATCAAAACCTACTTATAATTTATACGTTGGATAACCACGTGTGGTTGCTCAAAGTGAAGTAAATGAACCAGCATACTTTCAAAATTAATTCGGGACACCAAAGACATCATTTTTGCTCTGGTCACTCCAATATATCACTGTACATTAAATCCCCTATGTAAATACTGCTTTAAACTACTCGGCTAAAGCACTGGGACCTTTATACAATTATACGTATCTATATTGATGTATTGAGCCTAGCTTCATTGCAACTTTGCTATCTTAGTAAAATTGCAAGCTACATAGAGTTGCTGAGTATTACAAATAACTACAAATATACTACTCCAGGTATTTTGGATGACTTTTCAAACTACTCCGAGTTTTCCGTTGACTGTAATGGCTTCATAGTATTGATTTTGTATTCTCTGAGGTTGGCGGGTTTTTTGGCAAACAATTCACCGCCATGCGAGGTGACATCCTCAGTGCAGTAAGAAGGAATCATCGATCCGCCGTCGAGCTGCAGGTGACTTTTGAAAGTGGCAGTATCGATTAGCATCCCGTGTACTCTACCCACTTTCCCCCTGATAGAAGTAGGCACATTTGTTTTGCATTAAACCGCGTAACAACATTATGTTTATTTCTTTCTGTTTAGGTGGTTAGTATACTGAATCCAAGCCGAGGCGTAAATTGATTTAGTTTTTCCTTGTGAAATAAGCTTTCAGGAATTCCTATACTTTTGTTTCAAATCGCGCCAGGACTACCGTTCTGATAGAATAAAAGCTATGTACTTCTTCATCCAGGTGCAATGAAATTAGCGACGATGCATAATGATTTACACAGACTGTTGTATGTTCTTAAATCGGTTACGATTTTTCTTTCTATCTGCGCAACGATGTCATTGCGCCACCTCGACAACGTAGATTGCATATTGCATAGCGTTGTTAATGCGCCTTCAGTTTTCCTTCTGAATTTAACAGTTTTTCAACATTGCAATTGGTTTGTGTGCTACGATGAGAGGTTGCCGTTTGAATATTCTGGCTGCCATTTCTATTATGTTCTTCATATAAGTCAAAACACCCCGTCACTCCGTGGTTATTGAATGTTATTGCGGTTGCTGCGTCTGCTGATGTTGTAGGATATCGGTTTGCGTTGTTGCGATGCAAAAAGCTTCGCATGTATCTGTTGAGTTGGGAACATTTAAGTAGGCGCTTTTCTTCATTTCGCTTTGTTCATTTTGGTATTGCAGTGCATTTTCCGTCTGCATAATAGTGCCTGCCCACAGCTTACTTGGTGGCATTTCGGTTAGTTGCTGTCAATGTCCAGAAATTTGTCTGTGTCCCTGCTTTTTCTGTAGACCCATGTTTGAAGCTTGTCTTCAATGGTTCTTTTTACTAATATGTCCAAGAAAGAGATTTAGCTTCTCTCCTCTGGTTCCATTGTAAATTGCACGCCTTCCATCGCTATATTCAATAGCTGCTGTGGGACCGTCATTTATTGGCGGCTGGTTATCACAAAAGCGTCGTCCACGTACCAAACGCACTGTTGAGGATTGGTGTTTGTCGTACATGCTGCTCCGAATTATTTATAACAATCTCTGAGGTGTGTCCTGAAAAAAGTGATCTCATTGGTGCACCTTACAGCTGCTCATTACCATTCTATTGGATGAGAAGTAGATGGACAGACACAAGTGGAGTAGTTTGCGTTCGTCATTTCGCTGAGTTGTTGTTTACTGTTGGTTAGCAGTTTCGTGATGACCATTATTGATTCGTGCAAGTTGACAGAGGTGAATAGAGCACTAACCTTGAATGATGTTATTGTTGCATCATTATATAATCCTCATATCTTTAATCTACTGCAGAAAACGCTGGGCATTGTCAATACAATATAGCGTTACACTTGTCAAACACTGGAGGTGCCCCCACCTTCTTTCGCCATGTTTAAGTGGAGATCTCGGGAGAATACTGAGAATAGACAGTGAGGAGATAAAATTCCGTGCTGCTCCTTAGTAGGTGGATCGAACACACGGGCGGTACCACATTGCAGGTTTTTGCGCAGTGATAGCTATTTCAGCTGTGTTACAACTTATCCAGGTGCGATGCGCTCCCTATACCTGTAGACCGCAAAGTGGGCGTCGAAGAAACTCTTAAATTGTGGCACCGATTTCACCTCGACAAGTCTCTCCGGTAAAGTTTTCTAATTCTTCACTAATCGTCTAGCGAAGCATAGAGGTTGAGCGGTGCTCTTTAACTTCGGTACCACTATAGTTTGTACATGTGTCTATGTGTGCCACTTGGTGCGCGAAAGTGTAGCAGCAGCCTAAGAATGTAGAAATAACCCAGGTGCAACGTGCATAGCGTCAATATTAGATCAACTCAAAGCCAACGATTTGACAGAGCACAAAGCTCTAGTTTTCTACATCGTCCCACATACGACATACCCCGTAAACTAGGGATCATCCGGGTAGCTACAAGCTGGTAGATGTTAGTCTCTACAGCTCACCTGTTTTTCGGACAATAAGTGGGTAAGCCGTACTAATTCACCGGCCTTATATTGAAATAGAAAAGACGAATGGCAATCTCTTCAGACCAAGTGCAAAGACAGTGTCAGTGTGCTTATGGCAGACGTAGTCCTGTTACGTACAGTCAGTTCGTGTGGTCGATATACTTCAGATCACAGAGTGTGGGTGTGCCTATAGCCTTTACGGAGCTGGTGGGATGTAGCTGGTATCCAGCCAGGGTTTACGCACCAATATGATCACTCACCTCCGGGCTATAAATGAGCACTTGGCTGTGTTGATCTGCAGGTCAACTTCTGTAAACCATCGGGACAAGCTGTGTAGGTCCTGCTGAAGGACGTCATAGTCTTTGGGGGAATCAATATTCCTCCAAATCTTCCTGTTATCTGCAAATATTGCGCACGGTCGCCGAATAAGCTGAGCTAATTCGTTATTGATGCAGCTACACAGAGTATGCTCTACTCGCTCCTTCTAATCAGTATCAGTATCAGTTTGTGCATTGGGGTACATCGCTAGCGAACGGGTACGATTCCGTTAGGTGTTAATCCACCTGAGGCAGCCATCTTCTCCCAATAAGGAAGTCAATGATCCTCTGGTGCAATGCGCACTAACATTATCTTCAGCTTGTAATGGAAGACATTAAAGTTCACTTTATTGACCGTTTTGTTGAAAATAATGTGGATAAAATCCAGAAATCTTACCCTGGTTCTACGCTTATTACCACTTATTCCGCGTCAACGACAGGTGACTGTTGTAAGAGCAGCCCTTCATTAATCCGCGGTGTGTCGACGTTAGGAGATTTTCCGACTTCAGCAGCTTGGGAACCAGCATTTTCAAAATAATCTCAAGCACCTTCGCAAAACAGTGGTGATAAATTTCTCCGGTGTTTGTCTACATTGTTTGGGTCAGCGCTCTTAGAAATGGGATTAACTACCGAGCATTTCCGGTCGTTTGACAATGCGACCTCGGACAGCCAATTGTTAAACTGATCCGTCACGTTGGGCGGGATGATGGCCGATAATAACATTAAAATTAGCGGGTGAAGTCCACCTGGTCCGGCAGCTTCCGTGCCTTCAAGACATGGGAGTACACTGAGGTCATCTTCAACACAGCAATCCAGACCTTCTCGTTTCGTAGAGGCTGCAAACGTTGAGCTCGGCATAGGCGCATGCCCACATGTAATTACGGAAGCGAAATGCTCCGCTAATGCTTAGGCACATTCAGCGCTAGAGATCACTGTCTGTCCCTCAGTGCCCTCTAACACAGCATCGTCATTTGCGGGGCATCATATGCCTCTTCACTTATTTAGAAATCTTCTTCAGGAATCGCCTTCACTGAGTTTGCAAGCTCCTCTTCGAGGGACCAAAAAGTTCAAGTTTGTGCGCCGTTGCATATACTCCGCTGATTTTTGCAGACCTCATAATAATCGGTGGAGCCCGACACGAGGAATGTATTCCACAAAACACGTCGCCGAAAAGCCATTGGCCATGGCACCTTTCAGATGAATGTAGCTTTAATGGTCTAGCGTTCCGATAATTGAGAGGTTCGATATAAGCATACAACGAGCACGCACCAGATTTTTAACAGAAAAACAGGCTTGTCGAAATGAATTTTGTGGCAGCTGGTAGTCGACTTCACTGGCGGCTAGACTGAGGACATGGAAGTCGGTCTTCTATTAATTATATGGCGCCTCCAGCAGATGTGAATAGCGCTTCAGCTCTAGGCTGGATAACACCATTGAGTGGTCACCAGCTGCCAAAGGCTCAAGGGCCTGGTATCATGTAAAAGTTGCACGCATATCCTTAGTAGTAGGACCAGACACAATGGAGCAGAAGGCGGGGTAACTCACGTCGGTTGACAGATTTGTTGCACGCCGCCAATTTCAAATACCATATCAGAACACTGCTGCTCGATTACACAGTGTCCGGGGAGAAGTTGAACTTCAGGCCACCGTAATTCAGGGAAGATAAATTCGTAGGGGCCGACTCATGTAGTTTCTGACAAGCGGCAACCAATCCAGTCATCGAATTCGCGGGCCGCTATTAGCCTCGCTCACAAGCAGTTTGCCCTGCCTCAGACGGATCCAGCACCATAACATTCGCACTGGATATCTTCGCTGCAGCAGGTGTATAATAGCCTATTTTACAGCAAGGACATAGTGTATAACAGCACGCCGCCTTGACCGTCTGGTAATTTGTCGATCCGGAAGCACGAGTATCCACTGACTTCTTGGGTAGTGACTTAAGATTTAACCAAGTTTCCACCAGCCCTAGTAATTATGGACGACGAGAGACAACTTAGAGATATATACCGCCAAGTTTGTGTACTAAACTACAAATCTGTGAAGGCAAAGCACAGAATGCGGTAGGAACCAATGAACTAGCGCGAAGCGTCATCAACATCTTGATTCTGGTGCGGCAGACCCAATGATCTTCTCGATACTTTACTATCAGTCCGTTGCTTCAAATCCACAATAGTTTACTTCATTTTTCTCTGTTCTATGGATCTCAGTCTAGAAGAATATGATACGTTGAACCTTTTAGCCGACACAGGCTTGGTAGTATCAAACACCAACTCGTTTAATCAGCTAGCCGAACTTGCAGAGGCCGTGACTTTCCCTTATCTCTAGTTCCAAGACAGGTGCATTGCTACACTCGCAAAGGATGTTATTATCAGGCTTTGCAGAAAACCCATGTCGTGGTCACAGCGAGCCAGAGTATTAAATTCTGTCTAGTCAGGCGCGTGAAATATGATTACAATGCCGCTGAGTGCTCCCAGTTGTCTTCTCTTTCTTGGATTGCTGCAGTATACATTGGTGTTCATCGCTTCAAGTATCGCACACCGATATACTGGTGTCTCTAGGACGAAACAAAGGCACGATAGCTGCG
The DNA here is from genome assembly GCA_944474145.2 of Dicrocoelium dendriticum. Lineage (NCBI taxonomy): Eukaryota > Metazoa > Platyhelminthes > Trematoda > Plagiorchiida > Dicrocoeliidae > Dicrocoelium > Dicrocoelium dendriticum. The sequence goes on from OX104064.1 coordinate 225,725,475, forward strand.
GCTCCAGCAATGGCTGGTCATCTCTCTGGAGTGCCTGCAGTCGAGGGGTAGGTAAGCTCTTTCAAACACAGAGGTGGCTGGGTTTCTGCTGCCTTAGAAGAACCCCCAGAACTCCTACCTGAAGAAGGTTTTGCCCGTCTTGTAAGTTCACGCAGCTTCTCAGCTGTTTGTGAATACAAATTAGCCTGACATTGTTCTTGCAATATTTGGACAAATTTATGTTGAATTTCACGCTGTAGTTTAAAATGAGCTAAAGGCAAACCAACACAAGCAAGGTGGAATAGTACACGACATGTACAGCATGTATCAACATTGGATATCCGCCCGACAATTTTGCAACTAGTGCCACAGGGAGTCAGCTTCGTTATTACGGATAACTTTGTAGTGGTGAGGGCAAAGTTGAAAAATATTGTATATAGTCGATAAAAATACCAACGTAAACTACATGGACAAGATACGTTCACACGTTAAAGGAATTCAGCAGCGCAAAGGAAACTGAAGTCAACGAGAATAAAAAAGCAAAATCTGCTGCGAACTCAGTAATGAACGATGTAAACTGGTATGTCAAGTGCAGCGAGAAAAGCCTTACGACTAGCGCTATCCGGAGGCAAAAACGATAGGCAACAACCGTGCATCATTTGTTCATCTTTGGGAGTCAGTAGAATTATGTATAGTTCAAGTCACTTTCTTTCATCCTTTCTTGCCTATTTCTTCATGATTGGCTTTAATTCCTGAAGCTGCTTCATGCTTGCTACCCATTTAATGAACCGTTGCCTTCATTGTACCCTCTCTCTCCACCGGAAACCAACATTCGAGAATGCCTGTTCCCCGGAAACAAACGACAGTGGAATCCCCAAATGAAGATCCTACCAATGCTTACCAATTGAATCGGGTAAAAATCTCAGCAATTGTCAACTTTGCCTACGTGAGAATGTTTTACATATAAATAGGATTCCTCGTTTTGTGGGCACTTTTCTAGATATCATGAGAAATGGGCATTATATTTTAGTCGGTATTCTGTTAGTTTATATATATATATGATTTCTGTTAGTTTATATATATATAATATATATATATATACTAAAACACAATTGGGCAGATAGCAGTTGGGCTAAACCAACTTACACTTAAACTAGGTCTTTTAAGCTGGATAAATTTCATTCACTTTATTTGGTTTGTTCTGCCTACCTGAATAATGTTCTATTAACTGGCCACGTTGCTTACGCTAATTGCGCTTATCTTCGGTAATTTTGTTCTTGACTGAATCACGGGGAATGCTGGTCCTCAGCAATCCAAAAATTCACATTTATTAAAATGAAACATGGAAGGCTGAATCTGGGTAAAGAATTCTTTTCAGCAATTCTCATCGGACTCAAACATTACATGATGAAGAAAAAGAGCTAAATGTGCCGGATTGGGCTGCGTATTGAACAGAATGTTTAATTTCACGGGTACAAATCAATAAATCAAGGGGTCATTGGGAGTGGCAAGTATGTACAGGGGAAATCATGGCCGAAGTTGTAGGCCACGGTAGAAGCAAAGGACGTACAAACTGTTTTTGTACGCACAATTCTGGCTTGAGGTGGCGGATGTAGATAGCTTCCGCAATAGACAGAAGACGCATCCGGAATCCGCGGGTGAAACGTTCAGGAACAGTATAAATGACTCTAAAATCATTTTCCGTCCATGCATGACTGCACTCTGGTAGGTGGGATAAGATGGAACTCTTGCTGGACCTCGCTTTGCCTTTGTAAAACCACTTTGGGAGGTGTTCGCGAATCCTATGAGATAGGCGCCTCGTGGTACGACCCACGTATCGTGCCCCACAGGAGCACGAGTAAAGATACACCAGCATTGATCGAGTCACCGGAGGCAGCCTGTCTTTCAACGGTTTTGCAAATAAAGGCTTGTTGTAAAATACTATACGTAGGCGAGCCGCGAAGTAGGTCTTTTCAACAGCGTCTCTCAGGCGTTTAGACAGGGCATCAGCCTTTGAAAGGAATATGCACAATTAGTTCTTTTTTGGGTACGTTCATCCTCGGTAAATTTTTTTTAAAGAATATATGGCATACATGTGCTTGAATCACAGGAATAGGGTCACCTCAATTTCAAAGGCTGTACAACACCCACCCAGCGCCAGATGGTTGCACAAAATTTGCTGTAACATTGGTCAAGTTCTCTACCACTCTCTGCAGGATTTTGCCTCCAGCGGCATAAGCTTTTACTGTGATCTATGTCTAGCAGTGGTATGCGGCAAACTTTCTGACGAGCTTTTGCTCCCTGAGCGGACATGCCGCTCGTGCACATTTAGCACTTTTTCTTCATCATGTAAGTTTTGCGTCCGATGAGAATTACCGAAAAGTATTCTTTACTCAGATTCTGCCTCCCTTGATTCATTTTAATTTTGTTGCGTTTGTAGCAATTTAAGTAATTTGTAGACATATCTTACTTATCCCGGATTCTTTGCTAACCAACTCACTTCATACGGTAATTTAGGGAAGAGTTATTCCACCGTATCTCAATGGATTGGATTTATTTTATTTCAGCTTGTCGTTTAAAGTGAATGGCTGTTGCTTGATATCCCCGGTGTGGCTGCGCTTGATGTGCATGTTGACAAGGTGCCTACCTGTCTATTACCCACTACCTCGTCCATACTGGCTCCAGGAGACAGTTGGTCGTTGCTGGAGGTGATCGGGTGCACGGTCCTTGTGGTCGTGCTAGACTCGAAGACTGGTTCCATGCACTCAGTGTGGAGCGGACTACGATCCAGCCACCCCCTTGTGTGCGCCTGATACCCCAAATACAGTTTGCTTGTGTTTGTCTGTAAAGGAGTGTGGGCCGGCTCCGTTGATGAAAGTGGCTCCCATCCACATGCCTCCCGGTCTTATTTCTTCGGGTTTACACGGGATATGTTGTGTGTGGTTGGAGCTGTGGGTGATGCAGCGCTAGCCACCTATGGTCCCTCTGTAGGCGCAGGCGTCCTGTGGCTGGCCACAGTGACAGGCAAATACGAAACCGGATGCCGGCAACCATATACTAGAACAGAAATATCTTGCTACCTACAAATAGGTTACTGGAGGATGACCCATATTGGAAATGACCAAGAAATAGTTCTTGTGCATACAATAATTATGTCCATATCTGTAAACATGTCATGTAGTTAATTATCACAATGATGCTTTACCAGTTCACTTTTACTGGCAAAATAGAATTTTTCTCACCTTTCAGTAAACGAGATGATACCGAATTTTTGGATACCGTCGTCTTTTGCTTCGCCCATTTAACGAGTATTATTCAAGAAACAGAATCGTATGCATGACGTAGATGCAAGGTAGAAACAAAGGCTATTGATTAAAAGTCGATGCAATCGCACATATGTTTGAAATAGTTCCTTTTCAGACTTGTAAAGTATATGTGGAAAAAGCAAAACGTGTCGGTGACAATCGTGCTTATGCATAAACTGGTTTGTTTTCGACTAGCGTTCATGAACCAAGCCAGAGGGAGTTTTCTCACCATTTCCGATAGGTGCCTCGTAGTTCGGCCTATGTGCACTGCCCCACAGGAAGAGGAGAACGAACAAATACACATCCATTTGCCTTGGACTGGCCTCTTCTCTTTGGGATTAGTTCTAAACACTGGGTTAACGCGAAAAAGATTTGTATTTTAGCTGCTGGGAATATTGAGTATAAAGTCCCAAATATAATATTGACTGGCTTCATGAATTCAATCGGCTTTTGCTCCTATTAGTCAGTTGTGTATAATATCAGAACATAGGCATTGGTTTATCCGCAGTAAGTATAGCCCGTTCTCTTCATTGCATTCGAATTATTTAAATGCAAGTATCTTAATGAAAATAGTTGGAATAAACACTTTTAAAGAAATTTCCGTATAGGTAAATTTATCTTTTAGTATATATGGCATCCATTTACTTGAACCACGGGAATAGTGTCACTTCAAGTTCAAAGGCTGTACAACACCCACCCTGCGCCAGATGGATGCACATAATTTGCTGTAACATTGGTCAAGTTCTCTACCACTGTCTTCAGCATTTTGCCTCCAGCGGCATAAGCTTTTACTGTGATCCATGTCTAGCCGTGGTACCCGACAAAATTTCTGATAAGCTTAGCCCCCTGAGCGGACATAACCAGTCCCACAAAAGCCAATTCTTTCAGAAGGAAAAAGAACTACATCGTGAGCATTGCTGGATAATTAAGAATGCTCCTGAATCCGACAATGTATCATCGGCTGAAAGGATTCTTGACGACCAAGCTTTTTTGAAGCGGGTGATATTCGTTTTTTTTCGATGAAGGCGAGCAGGGTATCAACATCAGCTCTGCTTTCGTCTAGATAGAAAGCCGGATGATATATATGAGACTCACCCGCTAAAATTCGTCTGTCAGGATGAGGATGAATTTCGCCGCATCCTCAGGTGTACTTTGCATCTCAAAGGAGAAACCTTATTTGTGCTGATAGACCTTTACCTAGAAGTATAATTCAGAAAGAGACAAACCGTTAATGAAATTCGAACTCGCCGAACGAACCACAAACTTATCTCTACATTATGGATTTCCATGCTATTTATAAAAACCAGAGAACACTCTGGAATCCAAACCCTCTGCTACTCAGCCCCCATGACTGAATAGCGGCCTTCCAGTGATATTTACCGATGTACGCAGCCTTAAAAATAAGCTCAACGGCAATCCTTATATCAATACTGTGCATCAGCCAGATTTATTAGCTTTCACTGTGACCTGGTTATCAACAGAAATACAAGCCGCTGAGGTTAGCATATCAGATTAATAACTCTCATGAGCAGATGACTCCAGTGGTCAGACTGTGAGTGGTGTTGTTCCTTTTCTCAAGCTCCTCCCTCAAAGTAGAGTTCGCAAAGCTCTTGCGACAATAACGGAGCCTCAGAGAAACTGTGTTGCCGAATTTATGACGGCTATTGGCTAAACACGGTCAGGTAACCGTCAATTACAGCGTGTAAATTCTAATAACAGATAAAGGTACAGTCTGTTAAGGGCGACATCAATGCACACACTGTACAGTGGCACCTCCAAGATACCTTCGGAGCTGGCTTTATCGACGTTATTCACGAATGCATTCCGATCCAGTGCATCTCAGCAACAAAACGGATGATAGCGCTTCAAACACCAAACCTATTGGATTTCTTCCTCACACCAGCGATCTATGATGTCCGTGGCCTGAAGATTCTATAACAACTCGGCCGGAGTGAACAACAAAAATCGCCTTCTTTTTGGGCATGTGGCCTTACCCTACATGATCAAGGGATACGCTGTCGCAACTTCTGGCATGTTGTCCCACGCAGGTTAATAGAAGTGGCAAACAACACAGACTGGGCTGTTCCACAATCCCTAAACTTTCAGGAAGCAGGGAACTTACTACACACGGAGATTATATCGGCCATCGGAAAAGTTATCCCTAACGCCAAGGGCATTATTTTCCTCAAACGCCCCCCTCTGGGTCGACCGAGAGGGGGAAAGCTGATGAACGGACGACGCAACCTGGGGAAAATATTCAAGTCAACAAAGGTAAAGTCAGATTACTCGAAGTACAAAACGAGCAGGAATCTCTGCAATCCAGGAAAGAGCCAGAAACTATCACAACGCGGACATGGCCTATTCAAGCAACGATGAACCTATTCAAAGAAGCTGTTCTGGTACCTGAAACGTAACACCAAGGCTGGTAGTGGTATCCCTGCTCTATCCTGCCAGCAAGCTGAAAACTGCTTGACGAAGATGACGCGAAGGCTCAACTACTAACCTCGAAGTACACCTCGATCTACTCCGTGGAACCGTCACTAGACCCTGACGATCTGGCAACGTATTACTTACCTCTAGAGCAAGTCAAAATCAATCCGAATATAGTCGAAATAATCCTACTTGAATTGAAACCTATCTCCGCACCGGAACCGGCCGTACTTTACCCGTTATTCCTCAAGACGGTAGCAGTACATTTTGCTGATCGGCTACATCAAGCTTTCCGGCGTTCTCTTGGAAAATGGCGGGTACCACCTGCTTGTAAATTAGAGATTGTAATGCCTAAGTACAAATGTGGGAACCGGAAGGATAATGGAAACTATCCACCAAAATGTCTGACGGCTACGATTCGCAAACTCATGGAACGGATCGTCAAGCGCGCACACCAAACCGACTGCGAAAAACTGTGAGCCATCTCCCCTGCGTAGCACGGAATCAGCAAGGCTGGCTCCTGCACCTCTAACCTGCTTGTTGCCAAAGTTGCATGGGTCGAAGCAGTAGACGACCAGATACACCTAAATGTTATCTACATTGACTTCAGCAAGGCATTTAGAAAAGTCCCACACAAACGACATCTGCTCAAACTCCAGGAAATTGGCATCAACGGGTACGTATTTGAATGGGTTACGTACTTTTGAGAGATCGGAATCTTCAAGTGAAGGTGAACCAAACGCTTTCTAGCTCTATATATAGGACCAGCGCAGTCCCAAAAGTCTCTCTCGTTGGGCCGGAACTTTTCATGCTTTGCATTAATAATCTCTCTGCAGCTGTTCAAGCCGACTTCTTGGTCTAGCCTTCTGATCTAAATCTATGGTCAGAAGTAGCTAGTATTGAGGACGCCGACGGAAAACAAACAGCCGTGGACCAGCTGCGCGATTGCTTCGTCAATTGGCAACTACCCATTTACTACGGCAGATTTGCTGTTCTTCCGATTGGTAACCTGGATTCATGGTGTGTGCTACATTGATATATTTCAAGAGTGTTCTACACGAGAAGGATCTGGAGGTTAACTTATCATAAGACCTTATAACTTTCAAAGACATCTTGCGAAGGTCACGGCGAAAAACGGCATGCTGTTAACTCAGTTAGCAATCCGGCAATTTTCAGAATTCTGTTCACATCAAATAGCTGCCCAATATTGCAGAATGGACTTCAAGCTACCTATCCTATCTTTAAATTTGAATGCGACTTGCTAGAAGGAGTTCAGTAGCTTGGCTCGAAATTCGGCGTGGAGCTTCGTGGCCTTGCTTACTATCTTATACTAAGAGATCTACACACATTCCAAAGAGGTTATCCTCCGCGTCGTAGAAATCTTATCTACAACACACGGATCCTAATGGATGTGGTTAGGAGTGAAGTAGAAAATCACTTTCGACTCAAAGTGGACGGTTCGACACGAGGCCACAAGTGGAAGTTACACAAGTCCCGAAAACTTCACGTCCCTCCATAGGCTGCTAGTAACAATTCGTGTAATAAATGATTGAACGGTCTACCGATCATTTCTGATACACGGACAGAGAAAATATAGAAACGGCTGCTTGACTGTCATCTGATAAATACCGTAGGGCTCTGCTGCTCCTACTGCAACGGCAATGATCCCCTGACTAAAATAACTTGGTAACCAAATGAGTCAAAACTGCACGGAATCGGAATCGACGCAGCTGACAAGGGTCTCCTCATCTGCTCTCTACACACAAATGAACAAATTCGGACGTACTTTATTGTACGACTCTAAGTATGCATAGGTTAATGTATTGGAAAGCGAATAAAAGGATTTTAATTCGCTTTATTTTAGTCACCACTTTTTAGTTTATTTTCCACTGTTTCTCCTCACTATTAAAAGCTGCCACTTAAGGCTTATCATAAGCGCAGAAATACTGCAAGTTTATTCTGACATCTGAATATGCAAAATTTGCGGAAATCACGTGACGTTTAGAAAGGTACTACTGGAAATAATGCGAATCCAGCATCTAGTTATTCGGCTATATATTTATTGGCATATATTTAATGTCAACATTATTAACCTCAGGTCCATTGAAAAGTTAATATTCCTTCGTTTTGCCCAAAATTTCATTGGCTGAATTTCTGAATTGTGAGCGTGTGTTCCGTTTGGCTGCAAGATGCATCATATTTGAGTGCTCATTAGATCACAGCAAGCAACAACAATTTTGACGCATGGAAACGACAGTTATTCTCGTATACTTTGAGGATGCCAAATTCAAAACTGGCATTTGGCTTCGTGTGTAAGCACCACATTTTTATATAGCCTCCACGAATTTCACCTTTCTCACCTTTTAGCTTCTAATCGAGTTAACCTGTTGCGCAGAAGCATGGAAATGCAAAAAATTAACAATTGGTTTTATATAAATTGAACATGCTAAATTGCAACCAGACAACAATTTTCTCTGTAGGTTGCAGCTGGTAGGTAGAGTGATATTTAGGAAAAATTTAGCATAACAACGTGTTCCCAATAATGATCTATGCTCCGATGGATCACATATATAATTTCATGTAAGCAAACATCGTGAAGGTAACAATTTGTTTGGACATGACCTTATTGCCAAACTAGATGTATAACAGCCATTACCCGTGCAAACATTTTGTGTTTATAGTTGTTAGGTCGAAATAGTGTTTATGCGGTAACGTTTGATGCTCCAACCATATTCAGACAAGATAACCTTCTTTCAGCGTTTTTGTTAACAGAAGAAACTTCAGACTGAGCTTCGAACTAGCCAAAAATGATAACTAATTGCTTGTGTTATCCGATGCAATCCACAATTACAATAATAGACCAGATATGACATGGCAATAAACAAAATGTTGGTATTTTGAAAATTCGCCTGAAACTCTGATCACGTGTTTGGGGGTAAGCAACATTGCTGTGGAGTGAAGATAATCAACTGGAGCCTAATACCTCTGCCACCCGCTTGGAGAACCCTAAAATACGCATTAAGTAAAACAACTACGCTTCAGGGAATTTTGTGAGGATGATAACAGTTTAGGTACCGTTTCAAAGTCTTCATTATGTTGAGCCAAATTTATGAAACGGAGCTCCATTATCTCGCCTACTGACTTTATCATCTGATAAAGCAAAATCCACCAATTTTGGACCTGGAAGCTCGCCATAGTGAAGAATGTGGCGAAGGTGTCGAAGTTCAGAGAAAATAAAATGTGAAAAATGTTATTCGAACCTTACTTTCCCACGTCTTAAGTATTAAAATTGCAAAATCGCAGTCGGCTGTGCGTTTCATAGTATTTCGCCAAACTATGAGAATTCCGAATGACAGGCTTTTGTGTTATTTTTACTTAGTCAAGTATGTTTATCAAAAATAATAATTCATGTGTGGTGCCTATTATTTTTCATGGTATACAAAGGGGATTTCAAAGTAGATTTTAATCACTTTTCACGGGGGAATTGATAGTTTTCCTTTGACGAACGACTGCACAAGTTTCGCATATACAGGAAAATACTTCAGCTTCATTTACATATTTATGTTGAGCTGATTGATCTATGGGCATATTTAAAACGAACTTGGATTAGTCAGTAAATTCTATTTATGTAAAATATGGAATAGCATACAAACAATCATGTATAAAATTGGTCTTATAATTGAAATCAGCATTAATATTTTAAATATATTCAATTTAAAAATTTCTTGCATTTGATAGTTGACTTATTTTTGTTGCATTGTGTAAGTAGTTAACTTGTTATCTCTTCACCTATGGAGGAAACAATTTAACAGATTTCTGTAGGTATCTGCTCATGCAATCATGAATGCAATCAAACCTACATTTCAACAGTTATAAAAATATATATTTTATTATCAATGCGCTTTTCACTCTGTACATTTTATGGCTTACACAAGCTAAATCTCACAAAAAATATGTATTCCATAATGAATTTACCAAATGTTTTCGGCATGAATACATTGTATTCGACCTAGTTTAGTTAAGTGCAGGAGTGAACTCTATGGCGAATTCGTCATTAAAGATCCTAATATCATAACGCTAATATCAAAGTAGTTGCTGCATTTTTTGGACCGCGTTGTAACCTGGCACTTATTTAATCAACTATTAAATGGTTATTTTTGTATTACAGAGCACGGCATCTGGTCACGAGATTTTTATTGGGTAGCCATTTCCAGAATAACGTGTGTATACCACAACAAATTTCGTTTAATACTCGCTTCTTCTTAGCCAATAATTTTGAATGAGCACATCAGGGTTCCTAACAATACAAATATACATTTGGATTGTTAGCTGAATAAACTTCCATCGCGTGTGATCTGATTTGCGAAAATATCAATTTTGGCCTAGTGTTCGTAGACGCAATAAATTCGGGTATGTTGGTTATGCATAACAGATGCAAGACCCGTATTCTATGCATTTTGCTGAAAGCAGTTGTTCTTTCTGCAGTTCCAGTTTTCTCCATTCGTTCTTGCTGCAGTCTGGAAATTATGTAAAAGGCTATGCCTAAGGTCTGATATCCCTGAAATTGGTGCGGGGCAATGTTACTTTAGTGCACGACAAAAGCGATCTAAAAGGACATTTATATTTACATATATATCCAGGAAATTAATTTACAGGAGCAGCATAGGATAATTTACTTTTGTTGGCATCATTGGCTTTTCCAATTATTACCACGATATGATCTCATTGGTTTGCTTACATATTTATCAAGCTATTGAATCATACGGATTCAAGTTAACATCTCCCGTCAAATGTACTGGAGCACACGTAATCAGTCCATCGTAATGATCATGGGCCTTACCGTGGTGAGTTGTTTTGTGTTCCTCAGTGATCCATTGAGATATGCTGGGTGGTGAATTTTTAGACCTTCAGAGCCACATATACCAGATTGGTCAGTGGTTAGAGACCAGCCATAACCAGCCTCCTGGTCCTCCAGGTTAGGGGTTATATACCAATGGCTCCTTAGCTCCGAAAACGGACTCCTTGAAGCCCAACAACAAACCCGCTGCCTTGCGGTCAGATTCTTGAACCAAATGCCCTTGTTGAAAACACTAATGATTCTCCTGTCTAGGTCTGGGCAACCTGAACATCCTACTCAAGCAAATCTATGAAGCTTTCCTCAAACAATTTCCTGATGCTTCGGCAACCGCACGTAATAATCAACGGTGCCCTATCTGCTGCATCGAAAAGGGTAGATAGGGGTTTGGATGCTACTACTCAAGCCTTCCTGCATTCCTATTCTCCTTCTTAGGCTTATTCAACCTTATCGTCTCGTTCCAATTTCACTTTTATCTCCCTGTTTTCAATCCCCAAATTCATGGTCTTCCCCCACCTTCCTTCAATAATCGCTTGTCTTTTAGTTTCAACTTACATGTGAACGCGGTGAGTCATTCATGTACTGTCAGCGGACACATTTCCAAGCAAGCGGTCCATTCCAGTTCATCGGCTTCCATTTGGAGCCCTTGAACACGTTTCAGATTGGCGTGTATCAACTTACGCACTTTGTTTCAGATCCGTCACCAGGCAGTACTTGCCCAAACATTAGAGACCCACTCGATCGATATCGGCTGCTTACCAGAGAGCCGCCTGCAGAGCTCAGCCTTGGTGCTCAATCTGGGATTCTATATAGGTTCCACTAGCAGCACTTTCTCATTGCGCCTATACGGTGACGATGCAGCGTCGAGCACCGGCCAAGCCGGTGTTGGTATTTCCTTGAGTCCCCGGGCTGAAGCTACTCTGGTTGACTGGATCCCAATCGGTAGTCGGATGTGTGCGGTCCGTTAGGCTGACACTTTCAAAGCTTTGAAGTCGCGTGAGACCAACAGGTATCTATTCGTCATCCCTGCCTATGCAGCCACAAACTGTAGCGATGACTCGCTAAAAGACGATGCTATCGTCAACTGTGTGAGCTTTTTCGACACAGTAGTAGCACGGACACTGTATTGTTGGCCGGGGATCTGAACGCCCGTATAAAATTTATTGACTGATGAACTGCTTTTTGGTGGCCAAGATGGTGTGGCCTCTTGTAAGGATAACGGTGATTGGCTACTTCATTTATTTGAGGATGCTCGCTTATTTCTTGCAAGCACTAATTTCCGACACAGCACCCGCCGGAGGGTGGCTTTGCGCCCACCAGCCTTGAAAAGCTATGGACGCAAATGGATCACACTACGATAAGTTACCGATGGAGAGTCTGCGTCTAGAACTGTCGCTCCATTTGAAGCTCAGGTGTGGACACCGACCATGCACATTTATGTGCTGATATGCGGATAGAATTTGGCGGACGTCCACTAAGAGGTTATGACCGCATTGACGCCAGCCAACAGGCAAAGCCAGCCGTACAGAATGCATATGAAATACGTTGTCATGCGAGCTGAATAATCACCCACTGGAGACAATTGAATGGTCACTGATCTCATATTCACCAAACTTTACTAGCAGCAAGAAAATCCTCATGTGGTATGCCTATTCGCTAACGTGGACATTGGGTCTCTTCGCAGTCTCTGGAAATTATCGATGCTCGCCGGCATATACCAGCTGGAAGCAGAAGCAATAAAACTCGCGAAGAGCTCCTGGCCAAAATGCTTGCTAGCCTGAAGAGAGAGCGCGAATCCTGGTGGTCTCATCATTCATCAGAGATGGAAATTGCTGCTGCTATTGGCAACCAGTGTAACTTAATCAGTCTAATAGGAGAAACGTTCAGCAGGATAACTGGGGTTAGTGAAACTATACGTGACGAGAGTGGACGGCCAATACAAAACTTTTCAAAACACATGTAGCGTTGGGATGAGCAATTTGAAATCAATTTAATCGGCCGAAATTGTTAGATTTCTTGCGGGTCACTGACCATACAGCTCCATTGTCTGTCACATTGGATACACAATCTCGCTCAGTCTTTCAATTTGAGATCGCTTTGTTGAAGTTAAATAAAGCCGCAGGACCAGGTGGTCTTCCTCCAGCACTCATCAAATTCGGAGGACTTGCTTTTGTGGATGATTTATATGAGGTATCAGTGAAAATGTGGGAGTGGGAAACTGCCCCAACCGACTGGAGCCGCTCCGTCATAGTCCCAATTTTCAATGGCGGCTCACTTTCGGAATGCGGCAACCATAGACGAATCAGTCTGACCTCCAACGCCTCCAAATGCCTCGCCTCTTTAATCCTTCACAGATCGACTGCCAGTCGTAAGAGTCGTATTCGTAAAGAGCAAGCTGGGTTTCGTCCAGGTCGTGCCGGCATCGATCACATCTTCACTTTGCGTCAGTTGTTGGAACACCGTCGCACATATCGGCGGACCACGGTGATCGTGTTCCTCGATACCAAAGGTGTATTCGATCCAGTGGATAGACGTGCACTTTTGGTCTGTCTACTCAAGAAAGGTGTAACTGAGATATATGTAAATATTCTCCAAACCATATACGCACGTAGCTCGAAGAGAGTAAGGGCCTACGGCTAGCTGTCGTCGCAATTTTCTTATCTCCACCGGTGTGAGATATGAATGCCCGCTGTCACCTTTCCTCTTCAACTTCGCTATTGATGAAGTCATGGGAATCGCGTTCACAGGACACCACTTAGAAGGTGTGGGTCTGCTAATATGATAACGACTACTTGACTTAGAATATGCCGATGATATTGCCCTAATCTGTGACAGCTCACAAACGTGCCAAGCGGCACTGGACAGATTAGCACTAGCTGTCCGTCACTTCGGGCTTTGCTTCGAACCGTCGAAGTGCATAGCGTTCCTAAAGATTGGTCTGGACCGCCTACTACGCTGACCCCTGGTGGGGATCGGCTAGAAGTCGTTGAGAAATTCAACTACCTGGGAAGTTGTATCAGCGCCCTTGGGATTGCAGAGGAGATCACGAATCGTACAGCAAAAGCTCTGGGAGCTTTTGCTAATCTTCGCCACTTATGGCGCCGGAACGACATCACACTTGCCCTGAAGGGTAGAGTGTACAATGCAGCGGTACGTTCGAGCCTGCTGTAGGGTTGTGAAAACTGGCCGCGTAAAGCAGCGGACCTGAAGAGGCTAGTTACGTTCGACAACCGGTGCCTTCGTAATTTAGCACACATCTGCTGGGAACACCTATTTAGCAACGAGCTTGTTCGACGCCTTGTTTACGGCACTGGAAAAGGGAATGAACCGCCCAGCCCCGTTATTTCAAGCGCAATTCTCTGATGGCTCGGCCACGTGTTACGCAAGTCAGCCCACCGACTCCCGCTACGTGTTTTGTTGCGCGCCGGTTGTGTGCATGGAAGAAGAGGAGTGGTGGCCAAGAGATGACCTGGTTAGAGGATTGAAGGCCCTCACTTCGCATCTGGCCTCACTTGGAGCGTCTCGGTTCCCTGGTTGGGGTCCATAAGATGATGAACACGTTTGGATATATACACTTGCTGTTATGGCTAGGAACTGACCTCAGTGCAGTTCTTGCTGTGAGTTTCTTCGTCCCACCCCATCCCACTTAGCCTCCCCCTCCAACCACGATCTCATTATTTAGCCTTATATAATTTTGCATAGTAATTATTTTTGCCGCATATTATCCGACTGGTAGATTAACGGAACGATGCGCATCCGTTACCGGCAGCTTATCTGACTCGTACCTGTTGCAAACTTCCCCCTTTTTTCTCCTATGTATTGAGGCACGGTATCCTATCGCTAACGTATATAATAATTATTATTATAGCCTAGTCAGTTGTCTGATGATATCTGTATTTATTCTTAAATTTGCAGAATAGAAAGCGTAAAACTCAAAGGTGGGTGATAACCAGGTGACAGCCTTCTTTCACCAGGATATGTTAGCTACTGGTAATGGGATGAGTTTTTCTAACATACTTTGATAATCATCCCAAAAGAATTATTGGAAATCAACAATCTAATATCGCTTTCTGGAAGGTGTATATTTAACTAAGTGTCATATTTGTAAACTGCATATGGGAGTCCTGGATGTGTTGACGAAAGCAGTGCTAATGTTCTCTGGCGAACAAACCGGTTTTTCTCACACTGACATGTGCGCCCACTGCAACTGATATACTCAGTTGCTTTAGTTAAACATGTACGATTTTGGTAACGATGTGTGGTGCATCACTTTTCCAGAAAGTAATGGTGTAAACCTACTAGGTTTTGGGTGAATTTCAAAAGCGAAATGCAAAAATCCAATTGTATTAACGTCACTTACTGCATGCATGCACTCCGCAGAGCCTGTAACCACATGTTTGGATCAACAAAACACCTTCAAGCCTCGTTGTAATCACGTTTATCGACCTATCTCATGAAGCTTTTATGCTGCATCAACGAATAGTTACTTCATGGTTTCCTCCAAATAGATGCAGCTATCCTACGCTGCAGAACGAGGGCAAGGTTGAATAAACTAATTGCTTAAGTCCTAGATTGTTTCGGATTAAACACCAGTAGTCAGATGAACTGGGTAGGTTCAATAATGCGTTTGAAAACTGCTCACGATTAAATTAGCTTTGCATGGCAAAGTAGATAATGTACTTCCGTCACACAAATCTGTCAAGCTTGGGAAGCTTATGTGTTTTAATACTTTCGATTTCATTCTGTAGCATGGTTGCTTAAATATGGGACATTGAAATTTAGCAAATCTTGGGCCATTGTTGGTTGCTTCGCATATTACAGTCTTGCATATTTGTATAAAGAATAGCAACATTCCGAACAAGGACACGTGATATATTTTCTAAAAATATCAAATAATTCCAACACGAGAATTTATGGTAATGAAAACATTGTACATTTATCCACACGCGTTATTTACTGGTCAAAACTCCATACGAATTATTTTCCTTTGCTTCCATAATATTTTCTTCTAACGGCGATACAACTGTAGTGATTAAAGAGGCATTACCTGATTTTAAACGTGTTGCTGAATATACGATTTGCGTTCTGCACAAAATATCGGAATACTTTCCTCTCCTAAATAAAAGCGTTCACAAACAAACATTTTGCATCTAACATATTTCGTAGCTAAAAGGGTTTTGGTTACAAGTCCAAAAATAAGGAGGTAACGCGGAATCAATAATGCTGACATATTTAATAACTGGATTTGTTCCACCTGCTGTATGGTTGGACAAGTGCGCATTTTTCTTCGGTTACGCACATGCTGTTTTGCGGCAGATCCACATCAGTTTTATCTATTTACTAAACATTTAGGGTCAAATCTCAGACTGTTACACCATTTTTGCGGGAAACATAATAAAATCTAATGATGCCACCGAACTCCGAACAATTAATGCGACATTTTAACCGCGATAAGTGGCCTTAGTTAACAGCATGTGCTCCAATGCAGTTCATTTATGACAAATTTTCATAATCTAAAGTTGACGTTACAGCTAGTCGTTTTACATACCTAGTGCAATTGTAAAAGAAAGTAGTTGTTTTATGTGGTCTAGTTATAGTAATTTATGGTGTCTTAGTTCGCAATGTCCAAAAACACTACAAAAATAGCGGACACGGAGAATGGACAAGAGGTTTTTTTAATTTTCTGTTAATATCAATCCGTCTAAGCAAAAAGATGATCTTGTTGCCTCTATTTTCGTTTAATACAGGCTGACAAATATGTCACCTATAACGAGCAGTCAACAAGATAATATATATCAAAACATTTGTCGAGATGAATTCCTGTATGATAAAGTATTTATTAACTATTTAGTATTAAACTGGTACAAGTTTTGAAATGATATATGCAAAAATGTATGCCAATAAAATCAGGTTAAATAAGGATGTATAAGAGTAGGTCAGGAATCGCAGAACCCTAGGACCGCAATTGCCCTGAAATTGAAACATTTCCGCGTGGCCAATGCAAAAGAATGTCTTGAAGATGATAATTCTTCATACACGAGACTGGGTGAAATGGTCCAATGGTTACTGTAACATGCGTCTGCAAGAGAATCCCATTGAATACTTTATATTTACATTGCTGATAACCAGAAAATAGTTGGAATGCTTCTGCTACATGAATGTCATACAAACTAGGTAGAAAATGCTCCCTGAAATAAATTTAGATGCTTCGAAATTTGTCTTGTACTAGTAGGCGTGGGCAGCGAAATACAAATGGTTTTGAAATGCACCTTGTCGGATGTCCAGGATGTGTTGAACACCAAAGCGTTAGTTATGTACATTAACTAAAGCGTATGAGTAAGACTTGGTGAACCAAAAGTGCTGTCTATAGAAATACAACACTATCAATGTCGATATTAAGTATCATTAGCTCCTAAGCGAAATTGAACCTCAGGCAGCATATGTTTTCTTTGTGTTTTTATTTATACCCGTAGCTAACCATAAAACGGCCAGATTACGTCCCTCAAAGACGATTGCAGTAACAGTTATCATAATGAACAGACCTAAATTTTGCAAACAAGAAGCTCCTGAGCAAGTATTTATTTTGATTTAACCCTGCGTTAATGCCATCATTTCAAAGCATTGGCAATAACCTGTTGGCTATAAGACCAGACATATGGAATGCACCGATGTAACGATTCATGTTACCACCTATTTCAAACAAAACATTTAGCATAAATTTATTAGTAAACTGGTTATTCTCATTTATTCGAAAAATTAAATTAGTCTGGTTAGATTTATGCAAGATATATATTTTTAAACTGGACTGCATATATGAATAATTGCGTGAATTTTATCATGCAGCGAAAGTTGTCTCTGTAACCTTGACCAGTTAGTACTCCTTTAATTTCGTTACGCCACTCTCTTGTTTCTCAAAATATTTTGCAGTCTTACTGTGATGAGAACAACGATTAAATTCTTGGATTATACATGGAAATGTAACCGTACTAATTAGATTAGAATTTTATTGTATTTAACCGAATTAAGGCTTTGGATTATGTGTCATTTTTCCATTCAATGCCGCACTTGCTTTGATTGTCTGGGGAAGTATCTGAACCTCATGCAGCTGCTGAACTGCTAACAGATGTAACGCTAATTGGAACGATGCGCTGAAAAACAGATATTTTTTGCCTTTCAAAAAGATGTGTTTTGCAAGTGAAAACAACATTGCAAGATAAAATTAGGATTAGTCAACTCATGTAAATCAATCGACCGGTAAACCATTAGCCTATCCCATCCAATATTTGGTTTAAATTCACCGGTTTCAAGTAACCATTTGCTGTGGTATACGCTTGCAAGTTCTCGCCTACTCCGTTTCTCAGAGTTGAATGCAATTAACCGGAGTAAGCCGCTGCTTTGTGTTCAGAAACAATTATCGGTTAGCATCGCACTGCCAAGGGAATGGGGGTGAGAACCATTTATTGATTATCGTGTGTTGGTCCACATGTTTTTATGCATGTATGCTTGGTCGCACTCTTCAATGAATAAATATTATTGCGCGTTATTGTTAAAGGCACTGATGAGACAATCCGAATTGCATGCATTTGACAGTATTCGTCCGCTTACTGAGCGTGAAAGTTACTAAAAGACACTAGAGTTTACAAATAATGAGTCCGTCAATTGCGTCGGCGAAATGTTAGTTACTATTCTGTCCCCGTTACCAATAGCCACAGTATGCCGTAGCGAGTAAGATACAGATTTATCCCCTTAGATCCAGAAATTCCACAATTAATCGAAGAATACTATTTTGGATAAATCACTTTAGGCATATTTATTCACAAATCAAATTTATGACGTAAATTATCTCGTGAAATGTGTCATGGTTGGATAGGTGAACATGGTCAATCTAGTAAGGACCGCTGTTATGGTAGATTTTAGTTACAAAGTCTAAGTGGATAATTGTGTCATCCAACTGTCCTGTAAATACTGTTAGTGTCGGTGCAGAGACGACTGATTTTGGAAGAGCATTCCATGGCTGAGCGACACTACATGCGACTATACTGTACAGCTGGTATCAATGAGTGGCCCCTCAGTGTTGTATTGGTGCTGATTCGCAGTAAATGGCGACAAACATGATGTGGGTCTCGCAGGATCAAGTATATCATAAATAGATAAACGGGTGGCCTTCAATAACTTCCACTGAATATCCCAATCGTTGTAGCCTTCCCTTGTATGAGAGATTACGCAATCCAATTACGTACTTAAGTGCCCGAATTTGTGACTGCCCCAGTGCGTTAACGTCGTGTTCCATCCATGGATGCTAGAATTTAACTGCGTATTCGACATGGAGAGGACATATGCACTGAGCATTTGTCGAAACATGGAGTTGTATATTTGTCCAAGCGCCCATGGAAACAGCCTAACGTGTTGGTTCCCAGTCTTCGAAGCCTTTTCCAATATCCTGTAGCAACACAAATCATCTCTGACCAGTACACCAAAGTCACGTTCGACAGTTAATTGTTGCAATATATTCATGTCGTACCGGTATGAGTAGCTGTTCTGATGTCAGATGGAAATTACCCTGCGTTTACACGCTTTAAAATGCAGTAAGTTTTGGATTGACCTTTGATATACCGTGTCCAAGTATCTCTAAAGCAGAGCTGCCCAACATTCGCGTGGATCTTGCACCCAAACTTGTAACAGTCGGCAAACATTAGAAAGTTTGAAACGATATTTGTGCAAGGTCATTAATAAACACCAAAAACAAACACTGACCTATAACCCAGCTTTGCGGCACACCATGCTCACCCTTAAGGGGGTCCAATAAAGTGCTCCGAACTCTGACTACTAAAGGTCGTTGGAGTAGAAAGTTGGAGATTCAGCTTAAGAGTTGATCGCCGGTCACTTAATTCTGGATTTTGGCGTGTAGTACTCTATGATCTAGAGGATCGAAAGCCTTCTAAAATTCAAGATACATCACATCAACACCTTCTCCAGCGTCAGCTTACTCCTTCCAACGACTGCGTGCGCTTAATAAATTTGTTGTGCATGACGGCCTTAAGGAACCCGCGCTGCTCAGGCAACATGATGTTAGCATTTTTAAGTAAACAAACCACTGCGTCGGCAACTACGTATTACATTAACTCGAAAAATATAGGAAGAAAGGATACCTGGCGGTGGTTGAAGGGCTGAGTTCTGCCTCCACCATTGCGAATCAAAGGTATTATTCTAAGATTTAAATATCAGGAACTAGCTACTGATATAAGCAGCGTTGGAAAAAGGGAGCCAAAATTCCTGTCCGTTAAGTGCTTCTTCTTTCTGTGCCTCTCGGTGAATAGCTTCGACACTTGGCGAGCTGTGTTTGCGTAAATACGTCAGCTTTTGCAATACAGCCCGCGTAGTAAAAGTGATGTGGATACGATGAGGATAGGATAAAGTTTGGAAGATCGCTTGGTGTCAAGACCTTCTGAAACTTGAGGACATATTGCATCCGCAATACGTTTGCTGCTTTCACACCAGTTCTTGTCGGGCCATCAGCCGTTTAGGATGGAAACTATCCTTGCCTCAACTTTCGTGCTTGTACAGCAGTTTCTGGTTAGCACTGAGGTTTATTGCGATGTTCTGCTGATAGGTGGCTTTGTCTTCTCTTAACAAGTGGGTGCAGTGGTTACGTTTGTTTACGTAGTTCTCTCAAGTTTCTGGTACTGGAGCTTCTCTGTACACTCGCCATCCTGCGTTGCGTACTGTCATCCATTTTCGAGGTTTGCTCCTAAGGAAAGAAACTGACCGATATTTATTTCAAACTCTTATTTCAGATGGCACTTTAAACAAACGGATATAGTATCTTTTGTCATGTTTTTATAATAAATGATTTTCCAATCGTTTTCTATCATTTGAATGGATATCAAATGTATATCACGTATAATCTTGCCAGCTATTTTAACTTATGTTACTAAAAATATTTCAGATACGGCTCTATTTAGGTGCCTCTAAGCATATATGTATTTGTAATTACACAGAAGAAGTTCGCAGTGATGTAAGTAAGCAAATCAGTAGTATTCACCTCACTATGATTTTGAAATGGAGTTGAAGTGTTAGGACTCTCAGTGTGCCATGTCAAACGTGCAACCTAATTGTTTTGTGATCATAACGATGCAATATTTTTGGGAGTTCCTTATAAAAGTTACGTTTGAAACAAAGCATCACCGAATTAATATGTTAACAAGTAATATATGCTGGATGAATTTAGTGCAGGCCACAGTATTACTTCTTATTCGTAATCATTTTGATGCATCATCTAACCATGTTAATTTCCTTTATATTAACGTACAACGTGCTAGTCCTAGTGGGTGTGCAGTAATCACAGTTGATTTATACTTCCATTCTGATATCTACTATAAATTCTTCATTCTGGATCAAGATTACGAGGGAAAGAGAGTGAACGCACCTGGAAAAGAACGTTGAAGTTAAACCCTATAACATTAACTTGAAATATCCTTCCCCTTGTTGAATTTGTCGAGTAAGCGCACGCGATGTTATCCTTGTATTTAGCTATTTCTCACAAAACTGGTCCAAAACATATGCACATTTGTGGAGGTGGAAATGCATTCATTGTCCGTTAACGACTCAACTTCGTCTGCATTAATCATGCACGATCAAAGAATTCGTAAAGTTTGGCATGAAATAATCAGAGCAATTGTATTCTATTAGTCTTCAACCTGAATAAGACAATGTAAACCTAATTATCAAGGAAAAATAGTGCGGTCCTAATTCGGATGTTCAGCCAGAAATTTCGGCGGCTGCAAAACTTAAAACAAGTAGCCTACATTTTCCTTAATATTGAAAAACCGTGTCCACGAAAGATCGGATACATTTATATATCCAATATGGTTACACATGTTGGGTTGTATATGGTTAGGATTTATGCAGAGGTGTAACTAAACAATTTAGTGAATAAATTCGTTTGATGCAAGTACCTGGTCATTTCCGTTTGTTTCACCTCATTGAAGATCGACAGTACAGTGATGGGTCTGGATTCATGAAATTATACAGAATATGGGTGGATGAGTCAGTGGAAACTATCAAGTAAAATCAGGCGCATAGGAAACTCTGTGCGTAAACGTTAATATTAACACAGTTTAACTTAGTTGTGAGTATCAGAAATGCTCTAATTGTTGTAGTTTAACTCCTAGTTGAAGGGAACGATTTAGCTGAGATTAGTGCATCAGTGTATAGCTCCAAATAAAATTTCAAAAATACCTAAGCGTCACCCTATTAGTGTAAGGTAGGAATAGCAAAAGGGAAAGTTAAGGCCAATAGACTTATTGGGTCGACCTGATCAAACATGATACGTTGTGGACCATGGAGTTGTTCTGACATTAGGTGGTCTCGATTGCTTCGTTTAAAGCCTTCGTTGGTACGTGAACGGGATATGTGTTTTGCACACTCGTGTGACGATAAATGTACTGTTTGAATATTATATTAAGATACACCACCAATAGTGCTGCTCATAGGGGACTAAAATTTGCATGCAATCCATGTTCTAGCCTCAACTAGCAAACAGTTTAAGGCTGAATAATAAAACGTTGTCGCTGCCCTTATAGTCCAAAACCACCTTACTTGCACTAGGCGATATAGAAAAGGGAACAAATTGGCGACCCCTTCTTCACAAAATATTAATGTAGCTTAAGCCGGTGACAGAGTATAGCCTGCTGGTGCACAGTGTTCATTCGACGCTGAATTTCCTCTACGCATAATACATTGAACAAATTGACACGACCTTACAGCAGACTAAATTTAGATCACGGGTTTGGTCGCTTCGAGCTGAACAACGCCCAGTTGTCGCTTAGGGAAAGTTTGGCATTCAGTTGAATAATTTAGTGGTAAACGCGTGAGAAACTAAATACATAGATAACATTTAAGTCCTTCCTGAGGACTTGGACGCGGAAACCAATGGCGCTGTGAGATTCACTTTTAAAAATATAAAAATCCAATCGAAACACCGTAAACTGAATTGCCTACTTAACTGAGCGAAAAGGTCATGTTAAACTGGCCCGCAAGATAAATTAAAGCACCAAAAGGATTTGGCAAATTAGTTACAGTGCATTCCTACGCTACTTTACAAGAATGTTAGCAAAGTCCGCAAAGTACAACCTGGCATCACTCATTTAAACCATTCCAGTAGGTTAGCGCGATCTATCCCAGAAGCAGCTAATAGTCTTAGACATCAGTTCGCTTTTTGTTTCTGGAATAAATTGCCTTATGCTATTCTCACATGCACCAAATCACCGCCAGGGCATACCCTTCACATTCGCGGATATCCTGCAACGACTGTTGTAAATTCGCGAGTACAATTCACTTGGTATGGATTACATATGCCACATGTCATTGAAGCCTTCCGCCACAAGCTTGCTTGGTGCAGTATATAAGCCCTTCCAGCGCTTTCTCGACCAGCTGCAGGTCTAAACACTATAGAATCACGGAATAGTCACCTCCATTTCTAAGGAAGGCTGTGGTGCAAATGTAACCATCCACCGACCAAAAAACACTTTTTCCTGTACTTTCTAGCTTCGAAATATATCACTACAGTGAGATATTTAGTAGGGTGCATTTATAGGGCAAAAGCAGCATGGATCCCTCCAAAACCAATCATTTACAATGGCTCGTTTTCTAGTTGGCGGGCAATCAACCTAAAGGACGGCCAAAAGGCTGTGTATGGGGATACCGACAAGGCTTACGATGTGTCGAGCATGAAACTGCTTGCGGTTAAATAATGAACATGCGCTACCAGAGCACATACGAATATCGACTGGGGGCACACATCCTGCAGTGAGCTTCACATGAATATGATCTTAATTTGCTCGTTCATGAAGGTCTCGGATGACCAATAATGTTTCAGATGGCAGTGGAACAAAGCCAGAAAACACCTGGGCCCAGATTAAAGAGCGTTTATTACGTTTGTTCCTGCCTTCCTTAAGCAAAAGCACAAATCTTACGTCAGACCATACGTTGGATGCGCCATCTAAGTTCCGTTTCCTAGTCGCAATCGAGATATCGCTGCTCTTGAGAAGCCACAACGGAAGGTGACAAAATATGAAAAACGATTGCTCCGCCTTCCTTAACATTTGCGATTAATGAAGTTAGCTGCAGTTATTGAACAATGAAATCTTCTGCATAGTGAACTCAAATTGGTGTACCAGAACCTCGGTTATCTCAACCACCGATGCTCACGTTCTCATTGATTGGGCTTTCTAGTGAGTAAACACGTTAAAGTACTTTATAATCATTTGTTTGTACAACGCACTTTAATTTATAGCAGATATAAATACAAGTAAATTAAAACTCTTATGTCAAAACAAATTAAAATATAACAAAAGCAGCGCCTAAACCTCAGATGAAAGCGGTAAAATCAACAAACGTCGACTGGTTCGCAGCGATGCGAATGTATGTATGTGCATATGCGTTACACCAGCTGTAATACACGTTTTAACCCAAGTTAATGGGGCAGGAAACAATATGGTCAAACTATGTACCTACTTGAAATTTGCGGTAAGTCTAAGCCTACGCGTATTTCATTTTGGGTACATCTACATTTGCTATACACTTAGACGATAGATAACCGTCCTTTACTTCTCTATCCCTGCTAAAGCCATCCTTTCATTGTTCAGTTGTTAGATTTTACAATACCAAAACACTCGAAAATGTATGATCAGCAACTAATGGTCATACATCAAAACGCCGAGGATAAGGTGATTAAGAAAGCATATGGGGAGGTAACCGATTTTAGCTTATATACAGAAAGGATAGACCATGCACTAAAATCAATAAACTAGGATAACCAGTATATTGGTATGTGGAATAGGAGACAATAGGAAGTTTTAAATGCAATAACTATTAATTGAAGCCACGTGACAACGCGAGAATTATCGTACAATGAGAAATGGAATTAATGCGGACATTTGTGGAACTGTCTCATTCGTACCTGCTTTTATGTGGGATCATCCCTCGTGTTGTTGCACTCGTACCTTCACGTATCGTCTGGTCATGTTTCGCAGTGGCCCTCTAGCCGTCTAGCCAACAAAGTTTTACCTATCACTTAGGCTTCTGGTTTTCGTATTTGTCCAGTCAAGCTAGACAGCTTATTGCTTATTCATAGTTTGCCTTTGCGTACAAGAAGACCGAATAACCGGAATTGCATGTGCATTCCAAACATTCAGAATTCAACCACTCGAGGTGCACTGCTTGTTTAAGTTAAGCACACACTTTATAGTGAACAGAACGTCTTTGGCTATCCGCTTGAGGAAATAAACATTCCATTTGGAGTATTTATTCCCTTATCACAAGTGATCAGCAAAGAAAAGAAACCAGCAAGCGGAATCATATATAGAAATAATAAAAATCAGAAGATAAAAATGTAATGAATTAATAAAACGAATGTCCTGTCACGCAAAATACATGTTACCGTCTAGTTGGTTGGTGTGAAAACTGTTTCTCAACATTAGCAAAATCTTTACAATTTTTAATAGGTTTGCTTTTCATTTCAAATCAATATTTAATGTGCCGATGTTCAGGTTACTATAACGGAGAAAAACTGTGAAAACAAACATAATAGATAAAATTTAAGTGGTCCACAGTATGTTTTAGTGTAATTTTAACTTAAGTTTTCTCAGTTCCGAATAAAGTAAAACCTAATCAAATGGATGAACCCATATCTTTTGCATTATGCTGGTTGCTTATGTGTAATAAACACATCTGTACGAAACTAATACCTATTTTATTCAATTTAATTAATTTAATACAAATTCGTTTTAAATGCTGATATTTCCCCACATTTAATGGCAGCTTGTTAGCGAAATGGGCATGGAAGATATTTTTAATATCCTGTTTTGTGTACGCTGCACAAAACCTAATTGCATAGTATTAAACCGGAAATTTATTACATTTAAAAAAGATTTGTTTCTCAAATCGTGTAGACGCAGAGGCTCGAATTGAAGACGATAATGACGGTCTTCATTGCTTACGGCGGTAGGTCGTTCAACGCGTACATCTTAAATTGCCACTGGTTATTTTCCAGAGCTATTCGGTCTTTCTTACGCAGGTGACTGCGGTTGATACTGCAATACTCTACTTTTATGTTACACTGGGTTTTGAGTAGGGCGAATGAGTTAGTGATGTAAGCTATCAGTTGTCTTGGATTTACCATCCGGTAAAAGATATGCTCGGTAAAGTTGGGTGACTTAAGAGTAGCTAGGAATGTTTATACCAGAAAGGGTAATGGAGCCACAATTCATGCAGCAATGATTGTTAAGCTTGCATTTTTCCGCGGAACATTTTATCAACCAAGCCCTAGGCCTAGTTTTCCTCACGAATAAATCCTCAACTCTCTCCCTAAGGCCGAATTCGGGAATATCGATTGGAAATAAGTAAAACTTATTTATACCCTCTGCAAGCAGTCATGCTTTTCCGTGTTATAGAATCAAATGCGGCGTTTATAAGTAAAGCAGTGGTTCATGCACACTTTCTTGAACGACATCACTTGTAATTTCTTTTGAAGAGGATTGGTGCTTCTTGATTTGAAGTTTTGCATCCGATCTTCCAATCAGGACTTGAACCAGCTTAGCTTACTTCGTAAGAGTGCAGTAAAGACAGCAATGGTTTGTTGGGTACAAGATTGATGGACTATTGCTTGTCTAATAGGAGGACAATAACTGCTATTCCACTGTCTAACTACTGATGTTACCTGATTAAATATTTATAGTTGACATGTTGCGCTTGAGTGCCCACTAAGAAAGTCGTGTTACCTTTTGCTTATGAAGTCTAGTCGTGCGACAAATTGAACAAGGCCACCATTATCCTTTAGCTCCAGAAGCATAGAACCTGCACCACTATTAGTTATTTGTCGATAATTTAGTAATACATTTGGTAGGCGGCCTTCGTATTTTGGTGTTAATATGAGTTTTATACGTCGAAGGAAGCCTTCGCTCTTACAAGGAAATGTAAAACATCCTAGCTTCAGTAACTTCGGCTTTTATCTCCATACATGAAAACAGTCAGCACAAAAGCTGTGAAGATTTCAAAGAGGACATGAATATATCAACAAAATCAAAAGCAAAGCATGCTGGCGGAGGCGTGGAAGCAATTGGAACCATGGGGCTTCTTCCTTGCACACCTTTCTTAATTCTCAGAAGCTTGATATATCAGCCTTTTATCTTCTATCGTTCCTGCTTGCTAACCTCGTTCGTTTATTGCACTTATGTTACGTTATGAGGAATCGGCTAGACGATTTTGAGCTAAGGTTCAGATTGATAAATACATAGTTCAGTCGCAAAGGCTTTGTTCAGACTTTGCAATGTAAGCTAGTTTACCCATTACCACGCCCATCCGTCCAATGTTTGCAGGTGGAATTTCAGCATTTGCTTATTTCTGTAGAGTTGTGTTTACCCTTTCTTTCTTGAAATAGTTTGTGTAATTGTTGCGGCTTATCACCGGGAATATTGTTTACCTAAACTGTTGCTGTGATTAGCCTAAAATGCTCCAGACTAGCCAATTAATTATTGTACGAAGCATCACTGATGTTTATGTTTAAACTTTTGATTAATATATGCTCCTCGGTTGAGCTGAGTTGATGGCTGCAATACTTTTTGAACGGGATGCTATATACGCAGCACTATGGATGAAAGATAACATAAGTAATGAAATATATTTAAAGCAACTTGTTGCAAGTTAGTCGGATATCGTGCAAATGATCTCACGTGTTATTTGTGTCAAATTAAATACCATATTCCATCAAGTGGGCATTTCCGTTTACTTCGAAAATCCACAGATATTTTGTTCGAATTGTATGTGAAACTTTCTGAAACAAGGTACAGCAAGACAGAACAAAGCCGACTTGTAAGCCTCATCATTCCGTTAAGAAAAGCTCTGTTTGTTCGGCCCAAAGACCTAGTCCTAAGAGCCTTTAGGTTTCACCTCAGTCTCCCTCCTGTACTCGCGCAAACTCACCGCCAGGAATTTCATGGTTGTGAGAAAGCCAGCTTCACGTGATATAAAAGGTTAACTGCACCACGAGCACAATAATCCAGATATCCATATGTCCAACCATAACCAGCTCCCATCCTTGGTTGACTTAGTTACCAGGACGATTGACGGAGGGTTCCAAACATCAGTTTAAAGGAAAGAAACACACCGAGCAGATTCTAAACTACTCCAGCAATCACCCGAAATGTCATAAAATAAATGTGTGTGCGAACTCTCTTTCGTAGGATTGAAACACATTGTAGCACTCTTGAGGCAAAGCGAAAATAAGAGATGTGTCTGTTCATATCCTTCCATCTAAATGGATATCCACATAGCTTCCTTCGGCGATTTCTAAACAACAAGTTTACTACCCCTCAGCCTGCTCAGATGACAACAAAAAGAGTCGTTCTACCCTATGTAAAGAAAATCTCCGACAGCGATATTATTCAAACGGCACGGTCTTACAGGGGCCCACAAACCAACTGCCACTTTGGGGAGAACTCTGTCGAACCCCAAAGCTACTCCTGGAACACACGAAATACGAAATGTGGTTTACAAGATGCAATGTCAAGATTAAGACAATAACTATGTGGCTCAAACAGGAAGACGAATGTTAACAAGAATAGAAGAGCTCAAGATAGCTTGTAAAAACCATTACGCTCTCTCACTGATTTCAATGCATACAGACGAAGAAGGACATCACTTCGATTGGAGCAACACAGAAGTCCTAGCAAAAGGAGAGACACGAAAATGAAGAGAGTTACTAGAAGCATGGTACTCAACGCAGCATTTGATAAACATGCACATTAAGATTGCTCCAGTGTACCATACGATAAGACGGATTGAACTAAAATACCTAAGAAAAAAGAAGAAACCTTCGTGGTCGGTTAAACGAGCCATCAACTACACATCAACAACAGCCGGGGCAAAACCATCTCACGGATCGCCCATATTTATCATAGTTGGGCGGACCGGTGTAGGTCACGGGGCATAAGTCGAGGCCAGTTCAGAAGTCACTTGCTATTCCTTCACCAATCGACGAACAAGTCAGCCGATTAG
>OX104064.1:225754160-225792978 GCA_944474145.2 Dicrocoelium dendriticum
CGTCTGTATGTCGACTTCGAAAGAAATTGCAAAAGCATTTACCCCTGTTCCCTATACGTTCCGGTAAATTTGGTCGCAGAAGAGAAATAACCGCGCAAGAAGACTCATTTCTACTAAGAGAATGCCTAAGGAATTGAAAAATATCTAGTAGACAGCTACCAATGAGATTGGAACAGTATGGCGTTACAGTTAGTTCGAGGACTGTAAGACGATATTTGGCTTCCGCACTTCGAGCTTGCAAGACTCAGAAGCAAAAGTCGACCAAGCTACTGAAAGAAAAACGACAGGAATTGGTCAAACAGCTGCAAAGTCATCTAAAGAAGTCTGGGTGTGGGTGAGTAGCGGAAGTTTTATTTTCATATGGATTTTCCAGCAAAATTATGTCTATGTTACTTTTGCTGCGCTTTCTGCGTCTTTCTGTGTTTCATTTTTGATGCTTTTCCGCTATGAATGCACCATTCGATGCTCTGACTAGCAATCTCTGTATGTCCGCTGATTACCTGGCAAAATGATTAGAGAAGACTGGATAATTCAACTAGTCATACATCCTACTCAGGTCATGATACGGAGCTCCATGAGCGCCTACGGAACTGGTCGGCTCTCCATAGTCCAGAGTAACATGAACGAGCAGTAGTACAGAGAAATACTGGAGCACCAACTGATCCCTCAGCTGTGTGAGTAGTTAAAATAAAAAGGATTTACAGGGGCAGGAGAATTCATTTTCATGCATGACACTGCTTCTTGTCACAAGGGGCTAGATGTCACCCATTTTCTTGTGGGTTGTGGTATAGAACTGTTACCATGGCGTGGTAATCGCCCTGATATGAAACCAATAGGGAATTTATGGACAATTCTAAAGTCAGAGATGAACGAAAAGTTTTACAAGCAAGCAACTGCTCATTGAACAAATTGTAGCGACCTGGGCTCGCAGTGAAATCATAACTGAACTTTGAAAAACTCATTCGCTCCATGCCTTTGCGCGTTAACTCCTTGAAAATTGCCAAATGATCGCTTATGAAATAATAAGCTTGGTAACTTTCTATCCGATATGCTATTTTTGGTAAATATAACCAGTTTACAGTTGCATCATTTGATTCTTACGAGATATGTAATGAAATATTTAAAAATTTGCTAATTGCAAAATGATTCTATCGGTTTGGCCAATACTGCATATATATATATATATATATCCAAATCACTTAATCATGTGCAAATCAAAACATATCCCTCCTAACAGTTTCTGAGCGCTATGTCGTACATAGTTATTGTTAGTGGACATCGTGTCTTTCAAAGCCAACCCTATCCTATGCAACGTTCATAAACTGCATGGCAGTGGAGGATAAGACGCATTGTATCGCATTTAGCTTGTAAATTAGAACGGTCCGAAGCTGTCTCCCGTGGCTCAGTGGCATAAGCTGCTGATTGGCGGTGCAAGCTACTGGTGGTCATGTGTTCGGATCCTGATTGATCCGATGGATGCGCAATACCGATAATACCCAACAGGCTGAAACTGCAGTCTAGTGCTTTTCCGCCCATGTGGAAGACTATCTGATTAAGTGGATGGCTGTGACGAACATCAATTACCAAATATGGTTTGTTTAAGACGGACTCATTGACCTTGGAGATATTTTGAAAAAGTAGCTTCCTAAATACTTTGAAATATAGTATTATCCGCATTAGATATTTATCGACAAGTCTACGACTGGTTTAAACGCGCCAGCACTCTCGTTCTGCATGTTAGTATTTGATATGGCGGCGTCCGTATCCGGATTTGCCTGTCATTGTGACGTCTATGGAGACCGTCACAGGACACCTGCGCCTACAAAGAGGACCATGTGGCTTGCGCTGCACCACCCATAGTTCCACCCACACACCCCAACTCCGGTGTAAACCCGAAGGAATAAGACCGGGAGGCATGTGAATGGGAATGTTAGTACATATATATATATATATATAGGTTCACTATCGGCGGCAACACATTTAGCGCGATGTTTAACACGGTAGTAATATTAGAATGCAGTGCAATTTAGCCGAAAAACATCCTCAGCTATTGATAGACGATAATCCTTCTTAGCTTTATTATTGCGCATAAGCATAGAATCCGCACTACTAATCTGATTCCATGTAAAATATAAATGCTTTCATTAAATTTCTATCCTAAGCATTCGCACATCCCATCAACAAACCAACCAGAGGTTTGAAACATTTCAGGTGCAAGTCAAAAGGGATCAGACTCCGATTATCGCAATATTTAATTCAGTATTAATCCGGAACCGCGTTTGACACATTTCGCGAGTGCCCGACTACTCCTGATATACCACTCATATAATGACATAAACGTAACTTAACACGTTATCCTCTAAGTGTTGCTTGCGTGCGCTGTGACGTTTCGCATCTCCATTAACAGAGCTGGTACATTTTAATACCCAGAAGAACGAAAGAAAAATAGCAAAGGGCTGATTCTCTCGTGTAAAAATATTCGCATAGAAAATTTAATCGCTGTATATTTTCTTTTGGTGATTGACAAAAGTATTCGCTACAAGCCAACCTACATATATGTAATCAGGGAAACGCAACGATTTGTCAAATGTAATTTGTGTCCTGCTCAGATATCCGGTTACGTAATCATGAATGCAGCGATAAAAGTTGTGCACAGTTCCGCATTTTCAGGTTGCATGTTCCATAATTATTTTTTTCTTCCTGATAGTCCAGTAATAAATTATTACATTATGTTGCCAAATGTGTATCAACAACTTGTTCATACTCCAATCTACTTAAGTCTTATTTGCTCAAGGAAGCATGCTGTTTGATCAACGAACATAAAATGAAACACTTAGGCAGTCCGTGACGAGGCAAATCATTTGCCGTTTCGGTGCATTTAATTTGTAATGCACATTCCAACGTTAATCAAAAACTGTCATTCAGTTCGTTGAACAAATCGATGGGGGGTGCGTAGTCTTCAAGAAAACCATTAATCGTGACACGATTTGCATTTTACTCAGCTGGCCATGCGGATGACAATTTTATGCGGACTAACTATGTAAAACACTTGAAGCGTAGACATTTTTTAATTCAAAACTGGTTAACTATAAATTAGGGAAAGAATGAGCACAGCTCGAATATTTATCACTTGGGTTCTTTGTATATTTAGATAGGAATAATATAAACTCAAAATAGAAGTCACGCAATGGCGCGCGTATAAGGGAAATTTAAGTCAAACTCATATATAGTCTGCATGCCAAATCCGCCCTAAAATATCAAAATGATCTTTTCAATCAACGAAGCCTAAATTTTCTGCACGGAAGTCAAGTTCCCGTATATATCATGGACCGAAGGAATCTACGCTTAAGAGCTGTGCTCAACCAACTTCTCAAACTGAAAATATTCCCATTGGTGTCGCAAGTACCATCTATTTCCAGAAAAAACCACTGTGCGCTTTCATGCTTGACTAAGCCACACCGATGTGTGTACGCAAGAAAGCAATCTCCGGTTTGCTGATAGGCATCTAACTATCAAACTAAAGCGCTTAAATTAAAATGATCAAACATAATTATCATCCAAACTCATAACAGGAATATGGTACACATTATAAGACTTAAGCTAGTCACGATCTCATTATAAACTTATAGATTCTAATCGAAATAAATGATATTCAGCAATATGGGTGGCAGCAAAAGGATCCCGTTTGCGGATTAACGACAAACACGGAAAAAGGGGACACACTACGCTAGCGGGTTATAAGTTAAAGTGTAGAGCACGCTCGATGCTTCATAATTTTAGTCGAAGTAGCCTTCATTCTAAAATTGCCCCGATGTATTCCTCAATTATTCACCATAACTCAATGCGCGCTACATTGGATCCCAATATTGTTTATTGGATATTATATGCATAACTTGAGTGAACACATTAAGAGAACTAACAACATGGAGTCCATAGCTTTGCCCCGGTAACTAGTGGAAGGCTGTCGTGAGCACGGTTCGAATGGTTGAACGTTCGGTCACAGGAGATAGGTCACATATTTTGCTTCTTGTTCTTGAGCAAAAGAAGCAGTCTGAAATTCTTTGTTTACTCAGTAGCAAACTATTTGTCGCACTTTGGGTGCAATGCAATATATAACCCATATATCAGCAGCGGAAATGATGTTTATACTTTATCACAATTATATTTTAAAGCTGAGATTTTCCTTCGCATCCAAAGGCAGATTACTGCTAGAACCAAATTTTATGAGTAACTGCGATGTTCATTGTAATGCCACAGATGGTGATAGTCCTCATTTTTAGTTAGGATCTTATTATCAAGTCAATTCCAAATAATAGTAGTCTAAATTAGCCTAAATGGGAACTTTTCAGCATTTTATGCTGGCAATGCAGATGTAGAGAGGGATAATATCAGCGTGCAATAGCATCAGAAGCGTATGCAGAAGAGACGCATGCACATAAGTTGCGTAAGCGTTCAAGCATGGTGCTGATAACTTTCCTGGAGTCCAGGAGTAAGCGGGATAAATACGGGATGGTCGAGCTGGGATAATTTGTTTGCGGGAAGAAAGCGTAAATTTAGAGCGGGTAGAATATCAGGAGAGGGCTACAGATAATTCAGCGCAAAGGGGTTGAAAAGTCACATTTAAAAATTTTGCTAATTAGTTGGCACATTTACCATAGAGCTTAGTAACCATGATATCAACCACAGCACCTCTGGTCATCCCAAAACACTTGGAAATGAGCTTAACGGAGCCCACAATCAATCTGAAGTCTTGCTGTAGAAGACCAGGAAAGATGATAGACGAGAAATATAACCAGTGGGGAAGTAACCAGACAGGCACGCATTTATAAATTAAATTGAAGTGCACTAAAACTTTTTGAGTATGGGGGCGTAGAACGATATTTTCCCAATTTGCGAGAGGTTTCGTCAACGTGTGTTGACCAATACAAATTGTAAACATTCACCGAGGTGTTTAACAGTTGAGGAACTAGGTACATTTGGAAATGGTACGTTTAAAAATGTGGTGAGTAGAGGAACTGGATCATGACAAGTGCTGCAACTTGTCTAAACCGAATTTGAGAACTGTTGATGATTTAAAAGTTTGAGCAGTGTTGCCTAAAACTACATCGTCAGCGTACTTACATACAATGCCGTTGTTGGTGTTAGGGACGTTTCGGTATATGGAGATAATAGAAAAGGCGAGAGGATTTCTCCTCCCGACATCGCTGAGAGTGTGGGATTGTTTGTCGGGTAAAATGGGTTCGGTTTACGAAGTATTTGCTCATCGGGTTACACAATGCATGTTGGGCACCATTCGCAGACAGTTAATTACGCAAGATGGATCTGTCGGCACCTACAAATGCGTTGGTGCAATTAAGCCAGAGGACTCGTACGTTCCTGCATTTCGTATCTAATGAAGATGCTACAGGTTGAACGGGGTATGCTCCGCATCAAACGTGGAACGTCTGGGTCTTTAGGCAAACTGAGATACATCCACGACCGGAGTGCCTGTTGAAATCCAAGGGACAAGTAATCGCTCGAAGACTTTCAGCATGGTGGATGTGCAAGCCATAGGACGGAATTGCGTGGATCACTTCCTTAGCCTTGGTGTCATCCTGAAAAGCCACAATCATTAGAAATAAGTTTAAAGTGTAGGTACCGACTAAACAGATCCGTCAAGAGTATGGTGAAAGTATTGGCATTCTCTGTCAAGACAGCTGGTGAAAGAGCATCGGGTCCGCTAGCCCTTCTTTTGTTTAGATTTACGGTTGATTCACGGTTGATTTCAACGTGTTGGTATGTAATTTTTCATCTCATCTAAAGAATAAAGGTAGAGGGGATAAATGAGTGGAGTAAGCTTCCTTTACAAGAGAACAGAACTCGGAATTATGTTCCGCTGCATACACAGATCTCATCTGCTTATTGCAGTATTTATCGTATAGGTACATTAAAAATCTCCAGTAGTGTGGCGGTTGAGCTTTCAAAAAACAGGTTTGATTTATAAATTGCTCAGTCTTGAAACCTCAGTTTTTATTGCTAGATAAAGTTGTTGTAGGTGGGCTGAAGATTTTTACATCTTAAGGCTCATACATTTTTCTTTCTAAGCATTTTGAGGGATGGTGAAGGCAATCTATCGACTCGTAAGCAGATGGTTTCTACCTAGCGGTAAAGATCAAAGCAAAAGTTAAGATTATCAGTGCAATGACCACATTGACAAGGTAGATTGACGTTGTTGAAATCCATGAAATCCATGCAAAATGGCTGCATGTGAAGTTCCACTGCGGTATAAAAGCTGTGTGCCCCATGCTGAGGCTGACGTTGCTTTTATGACGCTTCTTCACCGCAGTTGGGATAAACCAACATACACTTAAACTAGGTATGTTAATGTGGATAAAAAAATCATTCCTGTTTATTTGGTTTGTTCTATGTACTGGATAATCTTCTCTTAACTTGCACACGTCGTTTATGGTAATTGTCGTAAACTTGCGTAATTACATCGCGTGTTATATTTTAAATAACTCGAACAATTTGTAGTTATCGCATATTCACTTATACTTAATTTCTCCCATATACTTATTTAGCGAGTATTTACGTCATCATATTCCTTTATTTATTTGATGTAGGCATTTTAAATGATTGACTGTTGTTTGACATCCGAGGGGTTGCTACGCTTCACGTGCATGTTGACAAGGTGCCTACCCGTCTGTTACCTACTACCACGTGCGTACTGGCTCCGGGAGACATTTGGTCGTCACTGGAGGGGACGGAGTGTATGGTCCTTGTGGTCATGCTAGGATCGATGAAAGGTTACATGCAATCAGTGTGGAGCGGATTACGGTCTAGCCACCGTCTTCTGGCGCTTGTTTCCCCAAATACAGCCTGCTTGAGATTGCCTGTGAAGGAGTGTGGGCCGGCTCCGTTGATGAAACGTGGCCAAAGTCCACATGCCTTCTTTGTTCCTTGGGGTTTATACTGGATATGGGGTGTATGGTTGTAGCTGTGGGTGGTTCAGCGCAAGCCACCCACGGTCCCACTGTAGGCGCAGGTGTCCTGTGGCTTGCCATCGTGAAGGGCAAATCTGAAATCCATGCCCGCCAACCATGTATCTTTATTCGCACTCTCACGGAATAAATATATTTTCGAGCTATTTTCAAAGGAACTTATGAGACAATGCGTAATGCGTTCACTTTCCACTCTTCGTCTTCTGACTATGCCTTTTAAATAACAATTTACTCCACGCGTAACAGCGGAGTGGTACTCTGACCTTTCCTTTTGGTGACAATTACGCATGAGCATGCATTATTTTGCTGGTGCGTGAAACTCTTGTCCTCATTGAGAGATTTTCTCAACACTCGTATCTTCTATGACTTATCTGAGCTTATTACATAACACCATAATATACGAATTTGGCCGAGGCACAATACATTCTTCGGTTGTGGATTGATTGCTTACCAACTTCCATGTGCCCTTTACGGTTCACTGCAATTGTCAATTAGCAGAAATCTCCGGATGTTTACTACCGACGTTCGTTGAAGTATAAACAAATCAACGCTGGTGTACACTTAGCAGTTTGAACCATTTTCCCATAATCCTACCATAGTTAATAGGTTGTAAGATTCATGTGTCGAGGACTGAGCTCTATGTTCTCGGATTTCTTTATGGTACTGGTGGTAGAACGAGACAAATCCGCAGAAAACGCCTAAGTGCTATATTGCAATGATTATCAGATATCATGGCATTTTGTGTATCAAAGTAGCATATTCCAATGCTGGCGGTGTGCTCCGATGCTGAGTCTGCCTGCATGTGAACCTGTGCGATAAAAGCGGACGTTTGTGATGACCATATTTTGTCGAGGATGTCAACATGTTCTACCGATTATCTAGCCGCAAACAAGTAGGTAGTTACTAGCAGGCAAATAGTTCATAAGGATACAAAGAAAAATCAGCGTATTAAATGATTCACAGGGCATTCTGTCAAAGTAAGATATACTCCTTATATCGTCATTTAAGGGTAAGATGTTAAAACCGATTGCTAAGAGCTAACTTTCGGTGCTGTCGCGGTTATCATCATCTGTCGAACCCACAGGCTGTCAGCGCCTTCAATGTAGGAAACTGACTCTGTCGAGCCGAATCTCGTTATGCGTACCAATTCTCTTGCAATCACGAAGACAGTAGCATAGGTAAAACCGACAGAACCCTGAGGATTGATTAAAGCAACACGTGACAAAATTGATCTAATGCGAACCATCAAAACAAGCACCAAGCACATGCTAAGCGCTCAAGCCGGCTCCCAAAATCGTCGCTCAGCAGGCAGATTGAATTTACGTGGTATTCAAAGTCAGTTCATCACAATGCACAGTGAGTTTCACTGGTATTGGTCATTGGACAACTTATCGCGAAACGTGATGGCGGTAGATTCGGGGACATTTGTGCACACGATAGTCAATGCAATATTGTTGGAGCTCTACTTTATGGAACTGCTTTGTAGGGTGATCGTTGAGCCTCGCTTTATGCCAAGGGATGATGATCTAAATGTTGTCACTACATTGGCGTTAGCGGTGTTTGCAACAGGAAAACCACAAACGTTGCATTGCGAATTTTGTCTTCGATATATGCAGATTGTCCATAAACAGGTAAAATCATTTGTCTTTGTTCATTTAGCGTCTGAACTGGGGGTAAAACCAGTTAAAAAGCGCTGCTCATTCACAACATGCTCTCTTGGCATTGACTTGTGCTTAGTCTCCGAAACACGCACAAACAATTACAGCACAGTGAAAACGCATTGATTACATTGTTTTGAATCCGACGACAAGGTATACTCCCATCTTCTCACCACAGGCACTGGGTCAGTGAGCAGCTGCGTGTGCGCAATTCTGCCAGAAGGTTTATTAGTGTTAATAAGCAAATGTGAAAAAGGTGGTGCTTTTTCACATTCGTCGTCTATACCACTACTGACTGCACTTCGTAGCCTATGAACGAGCATTCCTATCGTGAACTCGCTTCTAACCGTGCCTAAATATGCAGAGGTCTTGATTGCTGCTGAAGATGCAAACGCACAAGATGTTTACTTTTCTGAAGAAAAACGGCACTGGGAGTCTACTTCGGTTACGGTGCACGCAAAGCAACAATGAGGAGCGGATACTACAACTATGTGTCGACAAAAATTTGTATCTTAGCCATACTATTATCCAGCTCAAAGTTCCACCTCATGTCACATTACTTTACTGTGACTAGCTCCTTCGACCAGCTGAGCCGGCTCCATAAATGGCACGAAATACAGCTTCTCAAGCGCAGCGGTGGTTCTCAAGCTACAAGCAGATCCTGATCTAAATATTTCTCCAGTGACGAGCACCATGTTCGACATGGGGTCTTAGAAGATCGGTGTCAGATTTTACTGCAATGAGTAACGATTTCATTTGACTACCACAGAGACGGCACCAACCCTGGCATGTCGATTGTGAAATCATGGCCCTAGTGAAGTCAATCTCTGGTTTGTAGAGGAAGTGGCCAAACCACTGAAGCTTGCGGCGCCGGAGCATTTTTTTGAGCTTTGGAAGACCATATAAGCGCTTACGGATTTCGTTATTTGTGATTCGCTCGATTCACTGCATTTTCAAGATAAGCTTTAGACACCAATGGTGAAGACTTCCAGCTTCCGGGTGTCTTCGTATGGTAACGGCCAGGTTTCGCAACCTTGAAGTAAAATAACAGGAATGCTTGCTAAGAATACTCGGAACTTCTTTCTCAGACTAATTTTCGTCCTTCGTCACAATGCTTTTCTCAGTTTTAAGAAGCCAGTTCAAGTGCTGTCAATGAGCTGCCGAAGTTCGGATGTAGTCTGACCATTGGGGAGTTTTTTTCATACACGTTAGCTAGAGGTAGTGAACACCTTAGCTACTGTGCCGCAATACACAGAAAAATGGAGAGAAAAAAGGAATTCAACTGGTGCAAGCTGGCTGAGCTACCGGTAACGGATGGGCATCGTTCCGGTAAGATAACAGCCGGCTGCTGTTCACCAAAAAATTATTATGCAGAATTATATAAGGCTAAATAATGAGATCGTGATTGGAGGGGGAGACTAAGAGGGATGGGGTTGGACAAAGAAACTCACAGCACGAACGCCACTGAGGTCGGGTCCTAGCCATATCAGCAAGTGTGCCTAACCGAACGTGTTCATCTTCTTTCGGACCCCAACCAGGGAGTCGAGACGCTCCAACCAAGGCCAGCTCCGAAGTGTGCGCCTTCATTCCTCTGGACCAAATCATGTCTTGGCCACCCATCCTCTTATTCCATCCACACCCCCGGCGCCCAAACAACGCACGTTGAGGTAG
The DNA here is from genome assembly GCA_944474145.2 of Dicrocoelium dendriticum. NCBI lineage: Eukaryota > Metazoa > Platyhelminthes > Trematoda > Plagiorchiida > Dicrocoeliidae > Dicrocoelium > Dicrocoelium dendriticum. The sequence goes on from OX104064.1 coordinate 225,764,470, forward strand.
TCGGTGGGCTGGCATGCGTAACACGTGGCCGAGCCATCGGAGACTGATGCGTGAAATAACGGTGCTGAGCGGTTCATTTCCTTTCCTGTGCCATAAACAAGGCGTCGAACACGCTCGTTGCTCACGCGGTGTTCCCACCAGATGTGAGCTAAATTACGAAGGCACCGGTGGTCAAGCTTAACTAGCCTCTTCAGGTCGGCTGCTTTAAGCGGCCAGGTTTCACAACCGTACATTATGGTCGAACGTACTGCTTCACTGTACACTCTACCCTTCATGGTGAGAGTGATGTCGCGCCGGCGCCATAGGTGGCGAAGGTTAGCATAAGCGCCCCGAGTTTTTGCCATACGATTCGTGATTTCATCTTCAATCCCACGGGCGCTGATACAACTACCATTAAGGGGTATAATGGATCCAAGTTACTTGAACCCAATAACAAATTTGATGAGCTGTCCATGTAAAGAGACAGGTGGAGCGGACTGGGTGCCTAACGATCAGAGGTATTAGGTCGTACGAATGTTAATTTCTAGGCCGTTGATAGTGGTTGATTTGTCGACCCTATTTAGCAGTGACTGTAGTGATATAACATCGTCTGGGTCACTTGGTGCCCATCGAATCCCTCTTTGGTCTAAAAATTTTGGCCGTATCGCCAACTGCTGTAGATGACTGTCAGTAAGTTGAAAACCAGTGCATGTATTCCAACAATAATTTAGTGCGCGCTGGCCTAACGTCTACCCAAATAAATACTAAATGCTTTTAAATGAAAGTAACAGAAATCCGTTCAAAATTCTTATGAAAGACAGGCCCGACAACTCTCAATGTTGAAGGAAGTTGATAAACCGAACGAGGAATGGAACTGTCTTAATTATGTAATGCGAAAGGAATTTAATGCCTGATGTAAGGCCATCGTAAAACTATGAATATATCTATTAGACATCAATCAGCTCAAGCAAATCAGTAGTTTTCGTTGGACAGAGAATATTAGTGGTTCCGTGACACTCTGAATATAAATGTAACAATTAGCCTGAACTGGCCAGGAAAGCTTGTGGATGGAGAAGGCAAATACATAGATTCATATGTAAGTACAGGTTGCTCAGACTGCTCAATTTTAGTCGAGCGACCTGCATCACACGTCGCTCCGTTTCTCTACACAATAACACACTGAGGATGTCATATCTATTGGTGACGACATTTAAACAATCATATGCTAAGCTCAGCGAACGGGCAGTGTTATTGGAAACAGCCGATGCTTTTCGGCTGATTCGGCACGGATTTTACAGATCATTTCAGCAGATACACTAAAGCACTGACACTTGCTGAACAACCGGAGCCGAGTTAGAAAATTGGTTTCAGCCTCCAATTTAGAGCGATCTTTGAATTGACCACACCGCGTGAAATTGAGAAAGCTTCTAGACCAGACAACCTTCATTTATGTTTACTGAGAAAAGGAATAGTACTTTCTGAACCGGATTTACTGACCTGCTCACCAAGATATAAGACGGAAATTGGGAATTCAGGCAGATGGCCAACAGCTTAACTTTGTCTTCAACCTAGGTCACATCACTTTTTTCGTAATTCCTGGATACATTAACATTATCGGTGACACCAATTTTTCCAAACATTAGGTAAAATCAGTGAAAGAAACAAACAATTAAAAGCTAGTTTTTACCTGGTTTTGCTGCTTTAACCGGGTTTATAATCCTCTTGATTAATTTTTAATAATTATTCAAATGTACAAAAGACGAAGCTTGGAAGTTTTCTTAACAGGAATGCTGGCTTTCAATCCATTGATCTTGCCAGCATGTGGTACCGCCTATTCTGGAAATGTACGTTTGGAAATTTCACTTCCATTTTTAAAACTCTACTGTTAATTCCATTAAAAATATAGGTCGTACACTGAGTTTGTCACACCACGCGTGTTTGGCTATGACTGCTCCATACGTAGTTCTTGTACAACTTTCTGAATAGAAGTACTTCAAATAAACGAACGGAAATCGTGAGTATGCGGAAAAAGTGGCGATTTCTGGGTTTGACGCTTTGGCCGTGCAAACACTACTGTGCGCTGCAGGTTCGACATGTGATTTCATCCGCAAAACATAACGCATTATGACAACTAGATCGAATTGCTATCAACGAACAGCTACTGTAAATGGGGAATCAGATAAACGTCCTTGGGATTTGCATCACCTCACATCTACACTGCATTTGCTTTGAGCCTCTGCAAAGAGGATAAACCAAATATAGTGACTGCGTGATATCAGGCTGTAACTGGATGGTAGGTTGTATAACATGTAAAGGGCCACAAAATGTGAATGGATCAGCGACCCGGCGAGTTAATCTTAAAGATGTTCAACGCTCAGTAAAGTTCAATTACCGATTCTTGTGGATTCTTTCTCGCGCCATTTGCAAACATCTTGTGAGTAATGCTGATGTATGAAGTTTGTGTTTTGGTAATCAACCATTTGTATGTTGAAATTGAACAGATCTGGACGACTAGATCATCTACCCATTATGCTGGTTTAACGCTTTCCTTAGTGTGAATTGTAAACTTTCGCTGCAATAAGTTAAATTAAATGTCGATGACATGGAACAGACAAGTGATGAAGTTGACGAAGATACTACGTCAGGCTGATGCACTTTGGCTTTGTGAATGTGGACCCTCGATATAGTGCACATTAATGTTTATTGACTTTAGCAAGCATGACGCAGTCGCCCACACAGGGGCATATCCTCCTTAATTTTTTTCATCTGATTACCGTACTGCACTTCTTCCTACCCTACTACATTCTGTGCATTCTATTTGTGTGCAAGTTCATTATCTCGTATTGTTTTTTATTGTCATTTTGGTAAAGTAAGTCTTGGCAACTGGATTCCTTGCTCTCCGGTGCCCGGAGCCAAATGTCATACTGAATTCAAGGGAATCTTGTATTTCTCCACCCAGGGATATATTAGCACTCTAGAGGAAGCATTATTTGTCACACACTTGAACGTTAATACGTTTAAGAAATAGGTTAACATAATATTAATATTAAACCTGTTTGCCTGTATTTTCCTAACCGTTGCACACGTATGTAGCAGGTTACACAATAGATTACTTTGGCTTGAACCTCTTGTAACAAGTTTCAACTAATTGTACACCTTATAATTTGAGCTGCTTTGTGATCAGAAAATAATGCACTGGAATGTAATGGTTACGCTTGATAATTTTCAAATAATTTGAGGTTAGCATAGACATAAGTCAAGAAGTATATAAACAAGATACGGTACACTGAAACCTATTATAAGCCGTTTGAGATAACAACTACATGGGTGGGAATAATGATTATCTATTTGTTCTCTGCAATGTTTCGACGTAAGCATGTTCATTCAGGAATAAATTATTAGAAGATAATTGAAGCGGGGACAGCGCACACTGTACAAGTAAACTGTTACTTTTATGAGGCTTAAAGTTTATCTTGCGCTAAGTGATCAATACTTCCAATGTTGATCATGTAAAAATCACCCAGAAAACCTTTAATTGCTTAGTGATCCTAATTGAGAGAAACGTAGTTTTATTTAGTCACTTTCATCATGTTTCAAAATTAAAGAACCTACATTGACTTGGTAAAACTCCAAAATTTCCCATTTATATGGACAGAATACACCTGCGCATCAAGAAGATAATGCATGACAAATAGTTTAAGCGTATATACCTGAGAAAAGAGTGATTAATAAGTTGAATTAGATAGTTACGAATGTTTATTCGTATAAACATTAAACGGCCGTTGAACATCAAGTAAATGCTGCAATATGTGAATCCTAATGCATTTATCCAGTGAAATTGGAACAATATATGGAAAGAAGTCGTAGGGTAAGATTTATTTTTTATCATAATCACGTACTGAAATTGGAAACGTGATTTATCTTGAATCTTGGATGTTATAATTATGTGGTCTACTCGTGCACGCAAAATGAACATCCATTCATTTCCTTATAGTGAGCAACTAAGCAGAGAAGCAGAAAAAGCTAATAGAGTTAACAAATTGAGATGGTTATATTTCTACAGTTTACAAGGCCGCGCATATTCCGCAGTAAAGTTTTGATCTACGAAGATACGACGATTACCAGAGAACTGAGTTATTAATTATACATAAGTATGGCACGCATTTCACGAGAAAACAAAATGTGATAAGGTAAGGATAACGCTTTTAGTATCAAAACATTTTAATTTTGAAAGATTTCTAATATAAAACGCTAAAATACGTGTACTTATTACAAACTAACTGGCAATGTGCATCAAGAAGAATTATTTTCTATGACATATTTAATCAGTATTTGTATACTGTGAAGTAGGAATTGCTTTATTTTCTTTAGGTATACAATTTTATCCTAGGCTATTGTTCTGTACACTTTGATCCTGCGACGTTGTGACAAAACGTTTACCGCAATGTCCATGAAACTTTTCATAAAGCTTAATGAATCCTTTATGGAGCTTTTATGTTATTTACCCTATACTTCCGCTTGAAGATTTTCGCAACTGTGAGAAGTTCTATGAAGAAACGTTTAAAACATTTTTGATATCCCTAATATATTATATTTCCTTAATACATAACATTGAATTTTATTGACCGTTAGCCGCTGCATAGTTTTACTTTATATCACTGTTGGCAAGTCAACATTATTTGCCCAACTTCCGCGATGTACTCATAATTTGCCCAACCCCAAGTATCACAAATAATGCTTCAATGGAACACGCTATTTTTCCAATAGTACTTTCCCCTGCCCAATGCTTTAGGTCGGAATTGATTCGGTTTTCACAAAGTAAGTTTCCGATTTCTTTATATGCTTCCCAGAAGGGGAAATTTTCAGCACTTCCTTCGACATATACCAGCAAGAAAACCTCCAAAATAATACTGAAAAAGAGCACTTGCAAATTACTACAAAGTTTTATGAAAGTACGGTTAACTACATTTTTGCACAACCCTCCAAAGTAAGAGTTTAATCAGACAGACTGAAATTATTAACTTATTTGGTATGAAAGCACTAATTTAATTGAGGGTGAAACATCACGTTAATGCACCGCAAACATCGACAGCTCCTCATATTTAAACAATTGAAGCAACAATAATACTTATCTTATTAGTTTGTGGTAAATGATAAACCAATGCATCGCACTGACCGGAGCGAATGTACGAATCATTTTTATGTGGATTTAAAATGTATTGGTCGATAAGAGCAAATAATGCACTTCTACAGGCGAGTTGCTTTTAACCGTCAATAGTTTGATCAGTGACCATCGGCGGCGACAACCATAGGCTGAACACCGTTTGTGATTTTTTACCATCAATGGAACATGCAAGTTTAATTATCAATACGCAGTACGCACGATTTCATGGGCCAACCTAGTGAATGTCTGACTTAAAGGAAAACCCACCTTATAAGAAGTTTCCAATTAAGTGTTCACTTAACTGGCATATATTTCAAATATACTGAAGAACGCGTCCAATTTTTTAGGATTCCTTTCGTTTTGAAATCACCTACCCTGGGACTCCACCGTATACATTGATTAGTAAAACATTTAGTGTGACACAAGAATACATTGCAGAGATGATTTTGTTTAATTAACTAAGAAATGCATAGGAATAGTTGGAAATTTAAACGAATTAGTGTCTTTATCGTATGGCAACCACTTATACCAATAAGGTAAAACAAGGCTACATGAATATTATAAATTATGTGCCGCTTATGACTGCGGCCGCAACATAGATAATAATATACCGGTTACTTCATTTGTGTAAAGTTGTGGAGTGAATGAATTTGGTATTTCGAAATAGTATATGTTTCCTAAATCACAGTAAAATACTGCATTTGTATTCTCAATAGTAAAGTGGAGACATTTATATTAATTTTGTAGATAACAACTTCCGATTTATTTTCTTTTCTAAATTATCACAGCCAAGCAGTGTCAGCTAAACGACCGCTTCATATCCGGGAAACGCTGGACATCAGACATATTTGATAAACTCCAGAATACATAATGTCATCCGAATAGTGATGTAAACTTGTCTACTAAAATGCACTTACGAAGCGGAAGTGTTGCGACCTAAGAAACAGCAAGTATAAGTGTCCTGAATAATTACCGCTGTAACCCACTAAACCTTTGAATACTGCCTCTTGAATACGTCAGGTTCTAACAATGTGATACCAACTCTCCTAGTCGGATGAACGAACCTAGACTCAGAATTATTTCTTGCACAGCATGGTGACTGACAAATCTCGAAGTCTGTGGGAGGAATAATTCCGAGTCTACGTTCGTTCACCCGACTAGGAGAGTTGGTATTACATTGTTAGAACCTGACGTTTTCGAGAGACAGTATTCAACAGTGGCGACGAAGTATTCGAACCCATGGCAGTTGCATATAATGAGTTTAAATTACTTTTGGAGCACCAGATTGCTTTAATGACTGCCTTAACGGAAAATCTCACCAGTTCTTTCCCTCAATCAGGTTTTACGGGCAGCACTTCTTCGGACGACATTATCTTCAGCAGCATCTCCGAATTATTGTATGACCCTGGCGCTCAAATTACCTTCGAGTACTGGTATAAGCGGTACGAGGATCTGTTCATCGTTGACCTGGCTTCCCAGGCTGACGTGTGGAAGGTCCGGCTGCTTCTGCGCAAACTGAGCACGGTCGAGCACCAACGTTATACAAACTTAATCCTGCCAAATACGCTCCGCGATTTTCCCTTTGGTGAAACGGTCCGCATGTGGTCGCAGATTTTGGCGAACAGTCCTTGCTGTTCAACACCCGGTACCAATGTTTGCAGCTGACCAAACGAGACGCCGATGATTTCTTCATAAACGCGGGCAACGTCAATCGGGAATGCAAACGGTTTCAGCTTTACTCCCTCACAGAAGACCAGTTCAAGTGCTTGCTTTTCATTTCTGGCCTCCAGTCCGCCCATGATGCCGACATCAGAACGCGCCTCCCATCCAGGCTGCAGCAAGACAGCACGATCCCACTCCACAACCTGGCCGAGGAGTGTTAATCGCTGATGAATTTGAAACACGATTCCGACATGATCTAGAACGCTTCCGCGCCTGGTCTGGTCCAAGTCGTCGCAGCCCCCAAGCCGCAACATTCTGAGCGGCTCTCAAAACTCAACCGAGCGAAGCCCCCACCCTATCCTTGCCGATTCTGTGGTGCAGGCCATTTCCACCGAGATTGCAGCTTCGACAGCATAGATGCCAACGTTGTGGCAGGGTGGGGCGCCGTGATGGATACTGCTATCCTACGTCACACAAGGGAGCCAAACCTGGGCTGGCTCCCATCCGCAGACACGCACAACCCAAGGGGACCAAACCTGGCCTGGCTCTTACCCACAGTCAAAAGCAGAGGTCACGATCCAGAAGCAATCCCAACACTGGCCCGGATGGCAGCTCTATGAGCTCGCGGGCCACATTCCAAGTCAATGCGGATCGCAGGAATTTTGTCGACGTAAAGATTAATGGCTAGACCATCCGATTGTAGTTGGACCCTGCTTCGGACATCACGATCATTTCCGAGAAACGCTGGCGATCCCTTGGTTGTCCACCAGTTCAGACAATCCTTCAATCCGCCACCAGCGCCTGTAGCGGCCACGTGCAACTTACTGGGTAGCTGTATTGTTCCGTCAACTTTCAAGGTGTCACTTTTGACGGGATCTGCTACATCGCCAAGGCAAAACTCAATCTATTTGGTCTCGATTGGCTCGAACAGCTTGGCATGGCCGATCTACTTCTCCGAACCATCTGCAGCGCGGTACAATCTCTGGCCATACCAACTGACGAAACCAATGACCTCATCCGACAGTTCGCCTCAGTGTTCCAAGATGGCCTTGGCCGCTGCTCACGCACTCGCGCCGTGTTAAAGCTTGCTCCCGGAACTCAACCGGCATTCCGTCCTAAAAGTCCGGTCCCATACGCAGCCTTACCACTGGTCGATGCCGAACTTAAACGATTGGAATATATGGGTGTCCTGATACCGGTGTCTTACTCTGCTTGGGCAGCCCCAATCGTTGTTGTCAAGAAACCAAATGGATCCCTTCGCATCTGTGCCGACTTCTCCACGGGCCTCAATGCCGCCCTACAAACGAACTGCTACCCATTACCATCAACAAACGACCTCTTTACCACACTCAATTGCGGGACGTGTTTTGCCAAAATCGACCTGGCAGACGCATACTTACAATTCGAGGTGGCTCCGGAGTCGCAACCGCTTTTGACGATCAACAAACACCGCGGTCTCCTTCAGTACACCAGACTGCCGTTTGGTGTCAAGACCGCACCAGCCCTATTCCAGCAGACAGTGGATGCAATGATCGCTGGCATTCCAGGTAAGGCCGCATACCTGGATGATCTCCTTATTGTTGGTCGCAACCCAGAAGAATTGCGAGAACGTCAGGTCACGGTCTTTAAACGGATCCAGGAATATGGTTTCCGCCTGTGGGCTGATAAATGCCAATTCTTCCTACGGTCAATCAAGTACCTCGGCTTTGTCTTCGATGCTAATGGCCGTCAACCGACCCCGGAAACGTCGAAGGCACTCACTAGATGCCACCTCCCAACGATATTCATCAACTGCGGTCCTTCCTTGGTCTCACCTTTTACTACAGTGCTTTCTTACCATCAGTACACGATGTACGGGCCCCTCCGAATCAACTGTTGCAAAAGGATGTTCCCTGGCACTGGTCCCCCGCATGCGGAAGGCCTTCGCGCGCCTGAAAACTATGCTCAGTTCTGACCTGCTGCTGAACCATTTCGATCCAGTCTTAGGTTTGGCCAGCAAGAGCGCCTGTGGCAAAAGGTCTGTCTTGTTCTTGATTCAGTCTTGGGTTGGGAAATCGTGCGTAGAAACTTTGCATTCGGTCTAGGAACCCGTTCGACTCGCGTGAATTAAATGTTCGCGGCCAAGTTCTGAGAACCCACAGACTTCGAGATTTGCCAGTTACCGTGCTGTGCGAGAAATAATTCTGAGTCTACGTTTGTTCATCTGATTGGGAGATTTGGTATCACATTGTTAGAAACTGACGTATTCAAGAGGCATTATTCAACATAAACTACCCAAGCGAGTATATAGCTTCCATTGTTAATGCAGCGATATCATATTTCAAAGCAAGCAGGTTAGTTCGGTTACTGGCGACACATCTCTTGTTGTCATGACCCAGCGCATGTAGAAATTGCAACCCATTTAAATTTAATACTTTTAACGAACGTTTAATTATTATATGATATTGATGATGGGCACATTGTATAAGTTGTTTCCTATTTCGACTCAAACAAATGAGTCTTACTAAATGTAATTGAAAATTTTCAGTAACTTAGTAGATTCCGGCTGCGCCCATTTATATCAACCCAAGTTAGAAATAATTGCAATGATTGGTGCATAAACTAAGAATTCCGTTGCCTACCAAAAGATTCTTTTAAACATAACAGCATTGACCTATAGAAACGGAATTTCCTTGCGTTAAGAGCCAACCGTTTTACTCACGATCTCTTGTCTTCATTGGCGGTGTAATATTCAAGGTTTCAAGTACCTTAAACGCTTGCATGTTTCCGTTGTTTTACTTTCCCATGCATAATCTACATCATACACTTATATATCTACATCATATACATCATATATACATCCATATCATATACTTGAATCATGACAGCCATTTTTAAGGTGGTGATGCTCATTCCAATGGCGGTTTCACAATATTTACAGCATTCTGACTGGTAGCGTGTGAATCAGTGCCAATGAACACAAAAACGCTTTTCAGTTGCCGGCTGCGCATCTTGTCAAAGTAGAATTAAGCAACCCACAGACAAATTAAAACACAAACTGTGCTATAGCAATTGCAGATGATTCAGTAAATGTAAAACGAACGCTTATTTGCAGTTACCTCACAAGATGTGAGGTCTGCAATAGGTGGTTTTACATCCGATCAGATGTACCCTTTTGATCTACGCCAACCTGCTGTTAACTCTTTAGTTCGGTTGAACCGCATACGGCCCTTAAATCTTAACCAATACATAACATTACAAAGTTATTCAGTTTTTTGTAATTGCAGTCCAACTAATCCTGCAGGTTAAGGAAAAAACCTGAAAATTAGACTTCGGCCTTGTCCACTCTGTTAATAAAGCTTTTCAGGAAATATTGGTAGTTCGTTCGGATATTTGGCAAAATATTATGTGGCCGAATCAACATGCATCCTTCCTGCTGAACGATTGTTGCATGACATTCATTGCTTTAAAATTTGCATAACGAATCTACTTCGGCCTCACATTTTATGCCTTACACTCAGGAAGATAATTAGACTTGGTAAGGTCCCAGTTAACGAATCAATCCAACAACGGCGACTACTTCGTGCGCTTCTCTTTACCCCTTAGGAAAGCAACGCTCTCATGCGATTTGCTTTAAGCTGACGTGTATCAATATTATTCAGCCGGACCTACCGCTGTAGATTAGCTGAAGCTAAAGGAGGACACCAAGGAACTCAAAAGCAGGTGCGCGGCTGGTGAACCATGTCTCCGGTTAGTAAGTTTTCAGGTGGTTAGGTAGCGGTCTATTTCGCCCGACCAATACGCGTTCTTGTATCGCAGGACGCGGGTCTGGAAATTATAGATATCTAGGTAGTGGTAACCAATGTACGCAGCCTAAGGAATCCCATGTACATGTTAGGTCTGGTTGTAATTAGGTATCATCTTAATATACACCCATTCACTGATACGTGTCTGTCTCTAGACATAACGGATGGTGAATTACGTCTATCCGGTTACGCACTAGTCGGATGCGATCATCCTATTGGCCGATAGGGGCAAGCGTAGCTCTTTATGTAAGCTGTAAATTGCACAATTTGTAGACTTCCTTATTTCAGTTGGCAGGCAAAGCTGTTGAAGCTCTGTCAGCTGTGATTTGCACCTTCTCTGCTCAGGTTATATTTGTACTTGTGTATAGAAGCCCTGAGAGTGTATCCAAAGCGGTTCTTGTCTTAATTCCATTCCAGTCAGAAAACAGATTTTTGGTGGTGGGCGAAATCAACCACCCGGTGATTTGCTCGACAGAGATTTCTTGCGGCTCAATGTCAGGTACATTCCGCGCATATCTTCTTGAGCTTACGTTCCAAGAACTGCTACATCAGTTCGTGAACCCCCGACTAAATGCATGGACGCCCAACTACCGTCCATCGTAGGCTTTGTGTTTGCTAATGCAATCTACCTTTTTGATAATAACACTTAAGTACCTTCATTGGGTTTATTAATTAAATAAGTTGGCGCTTCAGTTCTACTATATCTAGAAGCTACCAGACTACTTTTGAGTCTCACCTGCACATATGGCATGCAGCTAACAATCAATGTAAAAAATAATTTCGGGTTTCCATTTTGTACTCTCGGCTGGCGATGATGTCCAGGTTGACTGGGAGAAATTTATTTGGACTTCACGGTAGTCACGGTTACCTTCATATCTGTAACAAGAAGAATTTTGCACGAGCACACCCGTCTTGAATAGTTTTTACTGGCAGACTTGTGCTCACAAAAGGTTCTTAAATTTGTTGGACTTCCACGGGTAATTATGTTAAGTACCGTAAGGTTAGAAGTAAATGTAAGCAACACTTAAGGATTGCACCGTCTAATTTCGAGGACGGGTAATCATACGAGGCTTCAGAGAGGCCTAAAATATCCTTTGAATATGTCAAGTAGCACTTTGATTCGAAATCATCTATGTTAATTTCTGTCGTTGATACTCATGCTCATACGAACTATGACAATGCCTGCGTAATTTGTGGGCGATATACAGAAACGTTAGTAAGGGAAACCTCGTTGATAGCATTTTAGGTGGTTTATAGGATCCCAGAGGTTTCATGCCTAGCTGGATTTCTTGTAGCGAAGACATTTCGCAGGCTGTTACAAAGTTGAACTCACCTGATACATCTGCGCTAAAATAAATGCACGCGAAACTTTCACTTGCATCAGCTTTGGAACTAACTGGACCACACGTTATTGTGTTGCAACATCGCTAGACAGCTACGCAAAACCTTCCAAATGGAAGGAAACTGCCGTCTGTCTCATATTCATAAATGGGACAGGAGTTAGTCTGCAAATTACAGGCCAGTTAGTCCGATGAGTGTAGTAGCCAAATCCTTGAGAAACTGGAGAGTTTTTAATTTGGACGTCATCCTAGTTGATTAAATCGAATTAACACTGCACAACACGGATTCCGAAAGGGCTTTTTGGTGTCTGACGAATCTGTTCGTAGCTCGCGAACATTTGTCAGCCACATAATGGATGTGCTTTCCCTGACTGTCAAAAATCGTTTGTTGCACATCCCATTTGAGGCTTGCGAAAAAGTAGAGTTGTTACGGCATATCTGGTCACATTTTTCGCGGGGTGACTGCAATCTTGAATGTTAGAGAGAAGTGGGTAGTGGTAGGCCTTGGCCTATGTCTTAGGCAATCTGTCTTGTGGTCCGCAGAACCGCTCGGTCCTTGGACCGCTACTGTAATTTATAGGTGTGGCTGACATACTCGCGGATTTTGTTATCATCGCTGATGTTTGCTAATGACTAAATCTGTGGAATATGTCGATGTTGCTGAGAATACCAAACCTATTCCATAAGCCATGGATAGCACTTAAGACTGGGCTGCTTTATGATTATTGCCACCAAATCAGGCAAAGTGATCATTTGTTCGGCGACAACTGGAAGAAGCGCGCCGGTAGGGGTATCCATACTTTTTGCTTTCGAAACATTGACTAGCGACACATCTGTGCGACTGTTCTCAGCTCTTGTTCGGCCTCATTTGGAAGATTGTGCCCACGTTTGCTCGCAATGATTAGTAGGAACCACATGTTCTACTAGTCTGGTTAGGGGTTATGGGGACAGACCTACCCCTAGCCTCTACGTAATTTGGTCACGCATACAATACATTACCAAGGTCTTCGAGAAAACACTATCTGAACCTACCGTATCACAACGGGGAATGTTGGTCCAGAGTTATCTTAGCTCTTCACTACTGCTAGACGTCTGCTCTCGGCGGTCCTTCCATGAAGTCTGAAAAACAGTGGCCCGATTTGATGAAGGAGAACATTTTGCAGTCACGGCGAGTCTTCAAGCGCTCGAACATACTTCCGGAAATTATTAACAGGACATCTACGGCTAGGGACTTTGAGCGTCAGCTTGACTCTATTAGATAGCAATACGTTACCGCCTCCTTTTCCCCGACTAACTAGCATCTTCATGATTTGATGTTCTTTTCTCTACTTTCTTTCCTGCATTGGTATTTCCCTCTTATTTCAAAAGACTTTCCCTATTCGGTACTTTTGACTTCGCTTCCAAACCTTTACTTATTTTACCTGGCTACCACAGCAGGGACTGCTCAGACAGGAAATGTTGGCGTTAATTTGTTGGCTGTTGCGATATTAGTGTTCTGTGTTTAATTCATCACATGCTCCGAGCACTTCATCAAATCCTGGCTAAACTGTCCAAGAACGAACATCTTGATTTAAAAGGTTTGGTTGCCCGTTTACGTGTAGATCGGAATATGTTTTCATATGGAGCAGGAAGGAAACCTGTAACAATCCACAACCAAGTGTTTTTCTGGTTTTTGTTCACTACCACTCTGTTTATAATTCACCTTAGAAGGCTTAAAAATCCGGCCTCTGCAGGTTATCCACAACAATCATGTCACAAGTTTACAGCATTCGAACATGTGACGGGTGTGTGGCTTTAAAAGCTTAACGCTTGCATGGGTTGTGTGCATTGCGTTAGATATATTGAAAACAGTTTGTCTTGCACGTACTACTTCGTTTTGGGCCTTTTCGGAGGAATTGTGGTTAGATGAATCCATGATTCCGTGATCTTGTTTGGACAGCTGTGCAGAAGCGTGTTCATTGTTTAGTGTTATTCATCCCATCGGAATGGAACACCTGTAGGCATTGTGTTTGATTGCTTAACTGTGAGGTTGGCATTTGGCACTGTGACACCAAGATTCAAGGGAATACAAGTCCCATTAATTGACTATTAACGTTCCGTAAACCTTGATTGGCCGAAGTTTATAGACGAGCTGGACTTCGTCAGCAAATCAAATGACCGGCCATGTTTACTAATGTACTCATGTGGTTGATATAGAGCAGAAACTGAGATAAACTGAATAAGATCCCTTGGATGATCTCAAAGGTGATGGGAATGGGGAAGGACGTGACAACCTTGTGATAACCTTTCGTGTATAAAGATAACCAACACGGTAGTGACTACCAGATCCCAAAGGGCTCCAACTTGTTTTTCCTAGCCGATTGTAAGGTGCTCGTTCAAATGCTTACTACAAGTCCATAGGCAAACTTAATATTGCATTATTGACAGAATATGAAATGTAGTTCAGATAATGCAAATAGCAAGTGACGAAGGATCACTTGCTTAGAAAAACATACTGCGAAGTACTGATCAGTCCCAAGGAATGGACAAAGTTCATTACCTCATTTCTGACCATAATTTTAACTAAACCAGTTGTTAACGGAGTGCGGATAGTAGATCCGCAAGGAGTCAACCTAAAGGTCTACATCTTCTGAACGTGCAGCCAAGATTACTGGCACCGAGAATAACTGGCATATAGTCACGGTAAAATATTCAGCTAATTACAAATGGGCACTTGTTGATTTATACTCCAATTTTATTATTTGAATTTTTCAAAAATGAACTAGATTATTTAATTTCGGTTGGTGCAGTTTGGCGTTTAGCCGTTTTTCAAATGAAGCTTAACCATACACACCAATGTTCGCATCACTCACTGCTGCTTTTTGCATTGATGGGCAGAGATAATTATTACGTTCTGGTATTCAATTTCAATACAATACAGATATATGCATAGAGCCAAATGTTCTCGTAATTATCTGTGGAATTCAGAAAACTACCATTGTGGAACGCGCATTCTAAGCAGCAAAAGGGATGTAATAATTTCTGAACTTTAAAGAAACGGATAGTCTCCACTTTTATTTTCCACGTGGATGTGAACGCTACGTAAATCTTAAAATATATATAGAGTTGCCCTCTTGAAAGTGCAAATAAAGTCCGTATTACTTTGCTAAGTGTTTCCTTATGTACGCAAATTATGTAGTTGTGAATCTGTATCGTAATTATTTGGAAGCATTTTTATGCATATACTAACTTTCCTGCCCTATGAACACCAACGACTTCCAGAAAAATAAGAATTGAAAACTATCACATTGAGGAAACTATTAAGGTTATTCCTCCGTTGGATGATTTCGCATTGTACTGCCGAATCAGCGCGTCTTGCACATTTGTGTTCAAGGTGATTAGTATGCTATTAGTACATCGTGTGTTTTGTCCACGATGGCTTTAACTCTCGAAATGTATTGTCGGCGAGTAGATTTGACTATGCTAGAACGCTGAGCGTGATGTCTCAAGACATGCTTCTTTGATTATTGCATCTCATCTCCAAGTGTACCACGCTAAGTCACCCTAATCTTCTTCTCCGAGTTGTTCTGAATACTACTGTAAATTTCGACCTCAACTGCATAACTCCAATGTCGTTTTAGCTGAAATATATACATGGCAAGTGAGGAGAAGCTGTCATTGTTAGAGCAATATTTTCACATAATAAATTACTTGCATTGTTGAGGAGGCAATTTACAGGAAATCGGTGCTATCTGCTATTGATTAATATTAATTGAAAGCTTTATTGTCTGCTTACCTGGAGGCGGCTTTTCGTTGTTTATTATTAATGAAACCGATAACTTATGGGAAGAAGTTTTCATTTATTTTACCAGCGAGATGTTTTAGCCAGATTATCGTGCTGGGTTTCAGTTTTTATTCCGGATTACTCTGTTATACGTGGCTTTTCTGTGTGGATGGTAAAGCAATGTTTGCCTTTTGGTGTATTCTTCAATCTTTTTAAATTTGGTGGAGGTTCCCTGGTGAATTATGGAATTCTCATTGGTTAAACCAACTACCGTCTGCGTCCGCCATATTGGAATTGGTGCACTTCTGGGCATTTCGTTTAATTGTGGCTTTTATCGACAAACGTATTCGTGGAATCAAACTCCAATTGCGAGAAATTAATTAAGGTTGGTTTTTATTGCTTCAATATATTACCTTGGCGCTTGAGTCTGAATCTCGACAAGCTTAGATGGTAATGGTCCCACTGTAGTCTCGCCGTATTCAGCAAGCTATGCGTAGGGTATTTTCCACGCCACCAGCAAAGCGAATAAAATGCGAGGCCCCAAAATAAAAGCAAAACTGTTCCCCGGCTAAAACTATACTCGTCGCAGAACTAAGTGAAAAATTTCTTTCTTTAGAATCACAAATTAATGAGATGAGAAAAACGCTGGAACGCTTTGATCTCCTAAAAGATCATCTGATTATGCTTGACTACATCAATAACCCATTGCAGAAGACTGATCCTGTTCTAATGAGAAAAGCAAGGAATTTATATGATTATGTTTCCTATGAAGTGCACGAACAAATATAAAGAGCAAAAATTTAATTGTGTTGCCTTCCGGACAGCTGAGTCTGGATAAAGTAAAACTAACAATCCTGAAAGCTTGTAACATTTCTAATATTGGCGCCAAATGCCAAGGTTTAGAAAAAGAAGACAACGAAATCTTGTTGTCTAATCATTTTTGAATCTTTGTGCGAGTAAGCCGCGCAGCGATTCCTCCGTTGTGGACGCTTTATAGGCCAGTTCACCTAATTTAACTGCATTTTGAGTAAACCAGATAGGGCACCTCTACAAATGTCCGAAATCGGCACTGTGCCGCGAACACAGGACAAAATAACTAGGCTCTTCGAAAAATCCCGGCTAAAAGTCCAAAAGACGAATGCATCTAAGGCGGTACTAGATGCTTTGATTTAACCATTGATAATCTAGCAAGGATTTCAATTATCTCCAACGCCGTGCTTACTTGTTCCACTGAAACACCCTGTACACAAGGAACGAATAAAGCGGGTTCTCCTATTTCTGACAACAGTTTTCCCACTATATTCAACGGCTCATGCACAAGGATTAAAGGAAAGTCTAAGTGCTTGGAATAGTGGAGTAAGGATAACTAGTTGAATATATCACGAACCGGTCCAAACCAAAAAGACACGTCCAAAGGTGGACAACCTGATGTAATTCAAAGCCCACTTTCACCCAAAGACAATTTCTCTAATCCAGGGACCTGTGTCTATAAAAACTTATAGATAATAAATAATTGGTGGCACCAAAAATGCCCTATCGACCACTTCCTACAACCACTAAAACAAACAGCCTTCTATTTTGTAAAAGACCAATAACAACTGTCTCCTGGTTACAACTAATTATCAACCTACATTCCACAACAATCATTGGATTTGCACAGATAATTGTAGGACGTCGTCCAGTACGACAATGTTACCACCTGCAATTTTCTATGTTCCTTCAACCTCTCAAGCGGCTTCTCCCAACAAAATATTTTTAGCGGTGAGGGGAAGGTACACTCACCCATTCCCATCTCAAATACATCCGGCGGAGGTCAACACCTTTATCCCACGCTTCCTCCAATTTGTCCAGATGACAAAGTTAGCCCATTGTCAAACCAACGGCAACCTACATGATGCGTGGGTTTCCGTCGTGCCCCCAAATGTATCGATATCCACACATGACATGCTACCCTTATCAACCAACTTATTAATGGCTAACTCGTGCATACCATACTTGCACTTACCTACCATGAGCACCATGCTTAAAGGCAAAAATTCAGAGAATCACATAACGCACGGCGATCATTCCCCCGTACATAGTAAATTTTCAGTGCTTCGGATTAATGTCAGACCCATAATCAAAAATCATCATTTTATAAACTCACTTGCACACTTCAATGACCCAAAATGATCATCATCACGGAAATAAGGGGGTTTGCAGATACACTTGAGTCTACTCTGATGATTCCACACTACCATCTAATTCGAAAAGATCGCTGCGACGGAAAAAGTGGAAGGTTTATTGTATACCTACACAAAACATTTACCACTAAACCTATCGACCACTCACAATTGAAAAATATCCGTGAATCTATTTGGCTGTCAGATTAGGGTGTCTCTTCTTATACACTGATCGTATGCATCTACAACCCACCGAATGTTTCTAAAGTAAGCAACACCATTACTACTGCATTTGACTTCGCATCAGAGTTATCATACAGCCTGCAGATTATTGCCGGAGTTTTCAAACTACCGAAAATACGCTGGTCATCCCACCCAACATCTACCTTGCACGCCTCTTTTTTTACTGCTATCACAGCTGGGCTGGGCACAATGATTACTAATCCAACCAGGTCCGCCAAGTTACTAGACTTAATATTCACATAAAGGATACACAATCCACAGACCGAGACCTTAAACAATCTCCCTGGCAGCGATCATAACATGAGCCGACTCAGCTTCCACATTAAAATTGTCACTATACTCGCCCCTACAAAGCCGGAGGCAACTCAAGATAAATTGGGAATATTTTCAACAGTTCATTGGTTTCTCCGATTGCGCTATATTTTTCCTCTCTACCGGTGGGTACACCGCTGTGGAACCGTTTTATTAACAAATCCAGCACGCTATAGCCCTCCTTGCTCCACAGTGTATTCATACCCCTCATGTTTCCAAAGTTTCCGTCTAGCGCTTAATTTGAACGAAAACCAGCAATTTAGCTGCAAGTTACAGAAGAACCCACGAATTTTCATTTGTCTTACAGATGCATGTATTTACCACCATAATCAAACAAGCTCACTTAACACGACGAACAAATGAGTAACATACAGTCCTACGGAAAAGCTGAAAAGCTAGGGAGCTGGTGAAAACAGTGAAACAGTGACCTCTCCGCTCTGATTATTGAAATTGTTGATGGTGAGGGTCACTTACTCCATGACCCAGCTGAAACCTGCGAAGCACTCAGCGACCTTTTTGCCACTGTGATGAGTCACGAAACTGACCCGATGCGTGTGTGCACGGAGCTCACAGAAAAAACCGCTAAGCAGAGTTGATATCTTTCTCAGCGCTATCCATCAAGTTATCAAATTAATCATGCTGTCTTTCAAGCTGGTATCTGATAGCATTTCACTAAACACCACCAAACTAGGAATACTGATATACAATTTCTACAGATGAGCGTGTTTATCGCTGGAATCTAGGCACTTTCCAGACCAATGGAAAACGTCATTTGCTATGCATTGGCATAAAGGAGGTCCCATACAAACGATTGCAAACTACCGACCAATCCACCACACTCAGATAATCGCTCGGCTATTTGAAAATCTGATCAGAATGGTGATGATGATCTTTGTTGGTTTCAAGGGCCTGATCAACAATTTGCAGCATGGTTTTTTTAATAAGCAAGCTTGTACCACCTGTCAACTACATTACCTTTATCACATTTCAGAATCAATCGATTCACGCTATGCAGTAGTAATCTTGTTCCTTGACATACGCTAAGCGTTCGACCGATTACCGCATAAGCGACTGCTACGAAAGCTGGAGTACTTGGTGATCCGGAACCCAATACTAGATTGACTTTCGTTATACCCTAGTGCTCGTCATCAGGTAATCATTTCACGTGATTATCTCTCGTCCTCTCGCTCAATCACCAGTGGATACTTTCTACGGAGCGTGCTCGGACAAATACTCTTTTTGTTCTACCTCAATGACATCACCACATCTGTAAAACATAATACATTCTTTTTATTTGCTGGCGATATCAAACTAGTATATACGTTTCGGCGCGATGAGGTTCACGGTACATTGCTGCTCATTCAATATGTTTTACATTCCCTTGAGTCATGTTGCTGCACATGGGTGATGTACCTTACGGCTAAGAAATCAAGCATCATGTACTACGGCTGCTGCATCCCCGAAGGATCTATCACCCTAAACAAGGAACGCAGCCCTACAAATTTTTACAAGCGAGATCTTGTTATTATTTACTCGTTCGCAATTTCTCCGAAAAGGCCCAATACCAAGTAGCACGTGTCAGACAGTCCATGTTCAATATATCAAACAAAATGCACATAACTCATGCTAGAGTTGAGCTTTTCAAGCTACTCACTTGCCCATCCTCAAATACTGCAGCATAATATACTGAAGTATGGGAAATAATGACAGCATTGCTGTGGTGAACATGCAGAGGTCATTTACTAAACAACTGACTGGTAAACACTCAGCTATGAGTTATCCGGAGAGTTGCCATGAACATCATCTTGAACCAATTTGGATTAGACGATCAAAACAAAACTTGTTGCTGCTTTTCAACATCGCATTGAGGCTAGACCTTACCGTGGTGCTATGGTTCATGTGCTTCAGTGATCCATTGGGCTATGCTGGATGGTGCTATTGCACCTTCAGAGTCACTCAAGCCATATTGGTCAATGTTTACATGCTAGGCAAACCCAGCATCCTGGTCCTCCAGGTTGGGGTTTGGAATAGGAATGTCTTATTCCTCAAAGAGAACTCCTTGTAACCTAAAGTCAAACTCGTTGCCTTGCGGTCAGGGTTAGTATATTTCGATTAGTATATTGTATAGTATATTTTGATTACGCAATTGCTGCTGCAGACCGATGTACAAAATGGCAATTAAAAAGGGCTGCAGCTAATATCTGGAACAAATTGATTTGAGTAAAATGGTAACGTATGCTCCACTTCCATTTTTGTGACCATCCAATTAGATATAAGCCAATTTTTCATCACTTTTTGTAGGAGGTGAAAAATAAACTAACGAGTTATTACTTGTAATTTACCTCTGGTGGCAATAAAATATTTCGTGTTCTTTCGAAGCATTAACCAAAATATTTTATTCGGAATACCATTGATATGTTTAAACATACCCAAAAACGGATGCAAATGTTGGTATCTCAGGTTGTTCAGTTGGTGGTCTCAGAGTTCGCTGAGCTCGGCAGGTAGACTGCAAACTTTTCTTCTCACACTCACTGACGCTTCGTACGCGCCACTCTGCTAACTACACACGCACTGACAATGTCACCTCGAGTGGTGACGAAACGTTTGCAGTCAACCTGCCGAGCTCAGCGAACACTGAGACCATTAATACCCCAAAACATTTGTAACGTACAAGCTCTTTCACCTTTGCGTTCTTGTATTGAAGTATCTATGGTAAAATACTTACAAATATCTAACTTACTGACGATTGAGTATACAAGAGTTCCCCGAAAATGTGATCGAAATTATGGATTTATTTAATTCACGCAATATGCCTACGACATCAACAAACGTCTACTTGATAACCTTGTGAACATCAGCTTTTATTTTTAACAGCAACGGAACTATTGTTCTCAAACGAGACCAAAACTTTAATCCACAGCAAAACAACATATATAAAATAATTCTTTTATTTCATTCATTTCCGTCGCACAAATAGTGAATGATTAACACCCTAAATAATACACACTTTCCTGTGGAGAATAAAAGTTGATAGAAAGACATTGGAAGCTTTATAAGCTAAAAAGAAATGACACATTTCCCAGTCGGCTCACAGCAATTTTACTCGTGTTTTAATCGGAATAGCTGGGATTAATATCATTTGCACTCAAATCAATCATCATTTTCTCAATTGCACGTCAATTGTTCACAATTTTAGACTGTTCAATCATAAAGCGCACTTTTCTTCTCCAGAAAGGAAAATAGCTCATTTTATAAAATGTTAATATTTATGACTACAGAAAATGCTTTTATATATTGACGAAACTTAGCATACCATGCTAAATCCTATAATGTCATTTAATAGCATATTTATCTTTGTCCTTTTTCCCTACAATTAGAATGCACATTATTGTAATGTCGTGGAAAGCAGTAGCTCTACAAGTAATGGTGTGTTATTACATTGTGACTTATATTGATGTCTTAGCTTGAAAATGCCAAATAATTTTGCATTATACACCTTTTGGTAGATTGCTGCTGCAAAATTTTCAGTATGATGTCGTAACTTCTACAGTGCACATGATAAAAAATTACTTTGACGTGTGTAAAACCAAAAATAAAAATCCCATTTGCGAAGGAGGGAATTCTCTCAGGCCGACAGTTAATTTGCGTTCGTTGCATTTAAACGATAAACACTATGTTCACCAAGATTAATTATGCAAATCCTCAATAAAGTTTGTTGTTGAATTTATAACAGAATAAATTCTATCGAAACAAGTTTGGAAATGAGGTGGATTCTCAGTTTATTTTATTTGCAAAAGAGTTGGAGTTTCTTTGCTGTTTAAGTAAGTAAGGTTCTATGAAATTTACAGAAGCTATGGTAATGGAATTCATTTCTCATAAACAAAAACAACACAGCATGCAAACAGTGGCGCTTGCAATACCTTTGTGCTTCTTCTGCATTAAAATTATAGTAATGGCAAAAGTTGGCATAATTCTCAATGTTGCAAATTTGTATGCTAAATTTATAGACTAGCTTCCAGTCATTAAACCAACACGGTTACTAATGTTCTGGCATGCCCATCCGAAAAAACTATGGTATGACAGAATCTTTGGTTTCGTAATAAGTCTCTCAGAAAGAATACCCTAATGTTTGGGAGCACGCTTGAATGACGGGTGTAATACAGTCAATTAATACAACAGATTTATAACGGCCAACAAAATTGCGATGGCTTTTTGAGATGCTGATTTATGATAATTTGTTACACTGGTTTTATGAAATATGCTGATGGGTCACGTGCATATTGGCAAAGCTATTGCTTACATCACAGTTATCCATGATTTGAAGAGGTGCATGAATAGGAAGGCGGTGCACATTAGTTACGGTTATTTGAGTATGGCGCACTCGAGGTATAAAGCTTTAAGCTTTCTGTATCATTTTAAACAATACAAGATATTTCGTACTCTCTGATCACATACACATGTGCAAAATTTGAAAACCATCACCGATGAAAAAGAATCAAAGTTTGAATTTGGAATGATCGGGCACATAACGTCATGGACCACAGCAGAATCACAATCGTGTAGAACAACCAACTGCTTTTGCACACGAAATTCCGGGAACTTTCAATTAATGGCTACTGTCACAGCTAGCTTGATTATTTTGGCGTGTACGTTGCGGTAGATAATGGTAAACACAAATTCCGGGTCAACTTGATGACCTGTGCTCAGTAAATGCTTAGCAATCGATGAGGTTAACATTTTGAAGCTCAACGCTTGTCCTTGGTTTTGATCTATTGTAATTTATTTCATTTCAGTCAATCATTTGAATGCGTCTCCAAGTCTGCATGGATTCCGAGGACAGTATATGTGCTTTGTGATTTTTGTGCCTATAAGCTATAAAGTTAACTTTGTACTCTACAGGTATTATCGAGCCTAAAATATTTGCAGGCCGAAGAAAATGGGATGGGTTAGGAACACATTTAAAATTCAGCGGGCGAACGGTTATCCCTCATCTTTAACCTTGGAGGCACGTAAGAGCACAGAACATCCCTTGATGATAATTTGTGGAAAAATATATACCAACAATCTAATAGAAATCATATAGTACATTATTGAAAGTAGCACATGCATAGGCCCGTTAAAAATGTGTGGGACATATTTGTCCCCATATGCCTCAAGGCCGTTAACATTAACGTGTTGTGGGAATCCGCCAAACAGTTGCTTTCAGACGTTAACATCACAGACTGTACAAAAATATCAGTGCTCTTTTCAATATTCTTTTATACACAGTAAAAACATCGTTCGTCTTATCCTGGTTTTTTCACAACATTTTCTAGCTTGCAGGATGGCTTGCCATTTGTGACCGCCTATGTTAAAAAAGCTTCACTGCCCGCAGGAGAAAACATATATCTGCAATTGTGCCAGTGCTGCACGAAATTCAGTGCGCTTAATCGGAATGTCATGAAGTAGTATATTTCACTGCCCTACAAATAACTTCTAAATGAATTTTTTGCAGAAATGTCAATTAAATCAAAGACGCGCAGGTAATATTTTATTCCGACTCTCCCGTCAACTTCACGGGTCAAATTTGTCTGGCCCATATTTTGATTACATTTCTGAATCACCAAAGGACATCCAAAATCTAGTTTGTCAGCTGATCCTTCTACTCGTCTCTTCACGGAAATCGTAGTATTTTGCTATATGGTTGCTCAACGTCAGAACACTAATACTGTCCGTACATTTCACACAGGCAATATCACTACTGAAGATAGTGTAAATGTCCCTTACTTTCATATTCGTATTAATGAGCAGGCAGGTTAGCAAATTTCTCCGATTCCCACCAACTTTTTCACAAGCTCGTATGTCCCTTTGTGTAAGGATATAATGCTAGAATGAGAGAAGAACGTAGCAAAATTATTTGGCAACCTGCTCTGTGTATTGATTCAAAAAGGTGCACAGGTACAGACTCTCACAACTTATGTTTCACATGCTGTGCTTTCTTGCCTAAATATGAATAAAACTGATATGAATATTCAGTAGGATTATCATATCTGCACCATATTTTGAAGACCCATTTTATTAATTTGCTTTTCATACATTGCCTATAATATCTTGAGCTTAGAATTTGATCATATGTTCATCTATAGACTTATGCTGAGCATGTCTTGCAAATCTGCATAGAACTGAACAAAAGTTGGGCACACATTCCATGATCAATCATTAGCATCCTGTTAACCATTGTTGTCAACAAAACACACAGCTGCTCGAATAGCCTCGAATAGTATCAAAGACATGAATTGGGCGATAAATGCCACTGCCATGTCGGGTTCTGTGGACAAATAGGACCATAAATTTAGCAGTACTTGGTAACTCACGATCAGGTTCACATAAATAAATCCTTAGGTTTAATGAAAAAAGCGTTTCCTTTCTGTCGCATTTACCAATTACTTTCTGGAAACAGCATTCCATCAACAAAATTGTCAAAGTGGCAAGTTGCTTCCAATATTTGCAAGGAGGTTGGCATTGCATTCAATGTTTATGAATCTGTGATTTTGTCTATGTTAAATTGTCCATAAGCCTGTGTTTCCTTGTCATCTCTGAACAGAAAATGTCTAAAGTGCTTGCGTCATGTGAATGTTGAATGTTAACAATCTTCGGTTGCAGAAAACCTAAAAGAATGTGGAGAGCAGAAATGTGTTTCTGGCATTTCATCAGCTAACCTCATCCAATTTGGACGGTAACCAGAATGATTGGTAACAGCAGGTTTCAGAGAAGTGACCGAGAAAGCATGGTCACTTCCCGAATTTTGATCACTCAATGGTGCTTCAATAATTACCTCTGTTCTAATCTCGTCAGAATTACCTACCGAAATTTCTTGACCTTCTGTATCAAGTACAAAGTTAGTCTCATCCTCCCTGTGGTCTGCATTCATATATTGAATGATTCCGTAGTCCTCAATGTGGAGATGTCGCGCCTATCGAAATCTGAAATAGAACGAGTGAATCAAGCATGAATGTCTATAAATGCACATTTGCAGCACACTGGGAAAAATGTGTTCCTTCAAGATTTTCATGTAATTTTACAACTTTTATACATATTTTGTATATATACATCAAGCTGGAGCATCTACACAAAAAATTCGAAATGCCAACCGAAAAAAAGATTTTATGTAAATGTTGTATTGAAAAAAACGCCGTTGAAATGAATGGCAGCATAAGACGAAAAGCAAGCACTTCCCATAGTTACAAAATGATGATTTGAAGCACACTGACAAAATAACAGATTGTGTCCGGTGTCCTATTACTTTTGGCTTATTTCGAGTCATTTTTCCATCATTCAGTGTATAAAATACAGGCGAGCATTTTAATGTGTGTGACAAGTTAGTCCAGTATGCCTTAAATGGTTAAATAACTAACTTTTTCCATGAACGCAGTGAACCAGTCAACACAGTTCCAAAAAAGGATGTGTTTCTCACTTCCTCGATTATGGGTGACATCTCTTTCGATTTACTGAATGGCAGATTTTCGGCCACAGTGATAAGAACATGGTTGGCGGCATCCGGTTTCGGATTTGCCTGTCACTGTGGTCAGCTACAGGACGCCTGCGCCTACAGAGGGATCATGGGTGGCTTTCGCTGCACCACCCACAGCTCCATCCACACACCTCATATCCAGTGTAAACCCGAAGGAATAAAACCGGGAGGCATGTGGATGGGAGCCACGTTTCATCAAAGGAGCCGGCCCACACTCCTTCACAGGCAAACACAAGCACACTGCATTTGGGGAATTAAGCGCCCACACAAGGCGGTGGCTGGAGCGTAGTCCGCTCCATACTGAGTGCACTGAACCACTCTTCGAGCCTAGCAGGGCCACAAGGACCGTGCACCCCGTCCCCTCCAGCAACGACCAACTGTCTCCTGGAGCCAGTATGGACGAGGTAGTGGGTAATAGACAGGTAGGCACCTTGTCAACATGCACATCAAGTGCAGCCAAATCGGGGATATCAAGCAACAGCCAATCACTTGAAACGACAAAATAAAATAAAATAAATCCAATAATGCATACAGATACGGTGGCATAACTCTTCGCTTAGTTAGCATATGAAGTAATTTGGTTAGCAATGAATCCGCGATAAGGAAAAAGAATGTCCACAGGTTACTCAAACATGCTACAAACGCAATAAAATTACCGAAGATAAGCGCAATTAGCGTAAACAAAGTGGCCAGCTAATAGAAGACTATCCAGATGGGCAAAACAAATCAAATAAACTGGAATGAAATTTATGCAGCTTTAAGAGACCTAGTTTAAGTGTATGTTGGTTTAGCCCAACTGCGGTGAAGAAGCATCAAGATTGCAACATCAGCCTCAGCATGGGGCACGATAAGAACATACCCAGTGGCAAACCCACACGACCTTACTGATAGCACTCCGTTTATTAATCTATGATTTAAAGTCAGACTACTGGCCAATTCCGAATCGCACCTGGTATAAAATTTGCTCGTACTTCTTGTGCTAAGTACCTCGGACATATGACCAGGCGTCTGTCGACAAGGATAGCTCAGCGAGATCCAGGGTTTCAAAGAAAAGGCACTGCTGGAATTATCCGAAGTTTCTTCCTTGAACATCTGGTTCAAAGTGAACATGAATTGCTGACCGATAATGTTTTCAAGATTCTCTACACCGTGTCAAAACGATATCTTATTGTGATTAATAGATGCCCCTCTAAGATTTCTGAATCGATAACAATTAACTTAACGCAACCGGAGCTTTGCGACAAAAGATGCTGGAATGTCTCACTCCGCCGTGGCCGTGATAAAGACCCGACCGTACGGAACATTGATGAGATGAAAATGGCATCCTTCTCGGATAACCCAATTTTCATCACAAAGTGGTCAGCGAATTGTGTTAAGTGGGGTCAAATAAGGTCACCTTTCATTGAGCAAACATGGTTTGGCAATTAGCCCGATCAATCTAACTTCCGTCCGAATACATGCAGACTCTCTCCTACTTTCGTTTCAGCTATTCATCAGCTTAAGCTGATCAAATTTTTCCTTGTAAACTTATTTGCCTGCTGTGAGTCACCGAAAGGAGGTCTCTTTGCCACTATATTTTCTTACATTTTTATTGGCATTATCAAAGATTCACCACATTATCCTTCAGGATTGCACTTGGCACCGGAAAAATCAAGGCAGCAAATTCCACTCATAATTTTGCCCTTTATTTGTCGGTCATCAGTTGTAGCTAAATACACACTCACCATTTTAGGCCAATAAATCCAAATATATATATTTATTTAAACCAAAACATATATGTTTGGCCTATGTGTCCGAAATGGCAGTCAGTTACTTCCAATTGCCTTTACACATACATACATTATTCTCAGTAAATAAGCCGAGCTTTGATCTCGTCAGTTTCTGATGTGTTGGGACCTACTCATGATAAGAAAGACGTGGCCTAACGGAGTGATTAAATTCATCGAGATCATGCTAACTGTTACCTCACCCTTGCGCAACTACCAAGGCACAATGGAAGGCTGTGTACTTTGTTACATAAATTCCGAACAATAAAATATGCAAGGCCAAATCCCTAGAATACTTAGGATGCTGCATAAACCTAAAGCATGACGATATATGATCAGTATCCACTATTCATCACCCACCAATAAAAAAACTTCTGATGTTAGAGCCCTCGTCCCACACTTGCGCCTAAAACCAACAGTCATTTAATCTCGCATAAGTAGTCTTTTATATTGCAACTTGTAAAGCGTGTAAAATGATCTTGATTAGATGCAAGGGGTTTAACAGCAGTAGACTTTCGATAAAATATCTGTTTATTACTATGGTAATTATAACCGTGAATGACGGTAAACTAATTAATTTGAGAATATCTTATATGGCAGTCTTAAATTTGCACGTATGTTTTGCAAAATAATTTGGTAATCGCAAGGCCGGTATGTTCGTATCACGATATTGCGTTACTCAGAGGACTCTTAGTTGTAGCAAGATTATTTTGGAATTTTGGTTATTAATCATCAATATAAAACTTACGTAATGCCTACTGCAATTGGCATAATTAGCGAAAAGGTCGAGAGATCATCATATACAGTGCGACTCTAGTTTTCC
>OX104064.1:225793478-225916087 GCA_944474145.2 Dicrocoelium dendriticum
TATAGACATTCACGCTTGATTCACTCGTTCTATTTCAGATTTCGATAGGCGCGACATCTCCACATTGATGATTACGGAATCATTCAATATATGAATGCAGACGACAGGGAGGATGAGACTAACTTTGTACTTGATACAGAAGGTCAAGAAATTTCGGTAGGTAATTCTGACGAGATTAGAACAGAGGTAATTATTGAAGCACCATTGAGTGATCAAAATTCGGGAAGTGACCATGCTTTCTCGGTCACTTCTCTGAAACCTGCTGTTACCAATCATTCTGGTTACCGTCCAAAGCAGATGAGGTTAGCTGATGAAATGCCAGAAACACATTTCTGCTCTCCACCTTCTTTTATGTTTTCTGCAACCGAAGATTGTTAACATTCAAAATTCACATGACGCAAGCACTTTAGACATTTTCTGTTCAGAGATGACAAGGAAACACAGGCTTATGGACAAGTTAAGATGGACAAAATCTCAGATTCATAAACATTGAATGCAATGCCAACCTCCTTGCAAATATTGGAAGCAACTTGCCACTTTGACAATTTTCTTGATGGAATGCTGTTTCCAGAAAGTAATTGGTAATTGCGACAGAAAGGAAACGCTTTTTGCATTAAACCTAAGGATTTATTTATATGAACCTGATCGTGAGTTACCAAGTACTGCTAAATTTATGGTCCTAATTGTCCACAGAACCCGACATGGCAGTGCCATTTATCGCCCAATTCATGTCTTTGAAACTATTCGAGGCTATTAGAGCAGCTGTGTGTTTTGTTGACAACAATGTTTGACATGATGCTAATGATTGATCATGGAATGTGTGCCCAACTATTGTTCAGTTCTATGCTGATTTGCAAGACATGCTCAGCATAAGTCTATAGATGAACATATGATCAAATTCTAAGCTCAAGATATTATAGGCAGTTTATGGAAAGCAAATTAATAAAATGGGTCTTCAAAATATGGTGCAGATATGATAATCCTACTGAATATTCATATCAGTTTGATTCATATTTAGGCCAGAAAGCACAGCATGTGAAACATAAGTTGTGAGAGTCTGTACCTGTGCACCTTTCTGAATCAATACACAGAGCAGGTTGCCAAATAATGTTGCTACGTTCTTCTCTCATTCTAGCATTATATCCTTACACAAAGGGACATACGAGCTTGTGGAAACGTTGGTGCGAATCGGAGAAATTTGCTAACCTGCCTGCTCATTAATACGAATATGAAAGTAAGGGACATTTCAACTATCTTCAGTAGTGATATTGCCTGTGTGAAATGTACGGACAGTATTAGTGTTCTGACGTTGAGCAACCATATAGCAAAATACTACGATTTCCGTGAAGAGACGAGTAGAAGGATCAGCTGACAAACTAGATTTTGGATGTCCTTTGGTGATTCAGAAATATAATCAAAATATGGGCCAGACAAATTTGACCCGTGAAGTTGACGGGAGAGTCGGAATAAAATATTACCTGCGCGTCTTTGATTTAATTGACATTTCTGCAAATAATTCATTTAGAATTTATTTGTAGGGCAGTGAAATGTTCCACTTCATGACATTCCGATTAAGCGCACTGAATTTCGTGCAGCACTGGCACAATTGCCGATATATGTTTTCTCCTGCGGGCAGTGAAGCTTTTTTAACATAGGCGGTCACAAATGGCAAGCTATCCTCGCAAGCTAGAATAGGTTATGAAAAAACCAGGAAAATACGAACGATATTTTTACTGTGCATAAAAGCATTTTGAAAAGAGCACTGATATTTTTGTACAGTCTGTGATGTTACAGTCTGAAAGAAACTGTTTGGCGGATTCCCACAACAAGTAAATGTTAACGGCCTTGAGGCATATGGGGACAAATATGTCCCATACATTTTTAACGGGCCTATGCATGTGCTACTTTAAAAACTGTACTATATGATTTCTATTAGATTGTTTGTATATATTTTTCCACAAATTCTCATCAAGTGATGTTCTGTGCTCTTACGTGCCTCCAAGGTTAAAGATGAGGGATAACCGTTCGCCCGCGGAATTTTAGATGTGTTCCTAACCCATCCCATTTTTTCCGGCCTGCAGATATTTTAGGCTCGATATTACCTGTAGAGTACAAAGTTATCTTTATAGCTTAGAGGCACAAAAATCACAAAGCACATATACTGTCCTCGGAATCCATGCAGACTTGAAGACGCATTCAAATGATTGACTGAAATGAAATAAATTACGATAGATCAAAACCAAGGATAAGCGTTGAGCTTCAAAATGTTAATCTCATCGATTGCTAAGCAGTTACTGAGCACAGGTCATCAAGTTGACCCGGAATTTGTGTTTACCATTATCTACCGCAACGTACACGCCAAAATAATCAAGCTAGCTGTGACAGTAGCCATTAATTGAAAGTTCCCGGAATTTCGTGTGCAAAAGCATTTGGCTGTTCTACACGATTGTGATTCTGCTGTGGTCCATGACGTTATGTGCCCGATCATTCCAAATTCAAACTTTGATTCTTTTTCATCGGTGATGGTTTTCAAATGTTGCACATTTGCATGTGATCAGAGAGTACGAAATATCTTGTATTGTTTAAAATGATACAGAAAGCTTAAAGCTTCATACCTCGAGTGTGCCATACTCAAATAACCGTAAATAATGTGCATCGCCTTCCTATTCATGCACCTCTTCAAATCGTGGATAATTGTGGTGTAAGCAGTAGCTTTGCCAATATCCACGTGACCCATCAGCATGTTTCATAAAACCAGTGTAACGTAAATTCACATAAATCAGCATCTCAAAAAGCCATCGCAATTTTGTTGGCCGTTATAAATCTGTTGTATTAACTGACTGTATTACACCCGTCATCCAAGCGTGCTCCCAAATATTAGGGTATTCTCTCTGAGAGATATATTACAAAACCAAAGATACTGTCATACCATAGTTTTTTCGGATAGGCATGCCAGAACATTAGTAACCGTGTTGATTTAATGACTGGAAGCTAGTCGATAAATTTAGCCTACATATTTGCAACCTTGAGAATTATGCCAACTTTTGCCATTACTATAGTTTTATTGCAGAAGAAGCACAAAAGTATTGCAAGCGCCACTCGTTGCATGCTGTGTTGGTTTTGTTTATGAGAAATGAATTCCATTACCATAGCTTCTGTAAATTTCATAGAACCTTACTAACTTAAACATCAAAGAAACTCCAACTTATTTACAAATAAAATAAACTGAGAATCCACCTCATTTCCAAAATTGTTTCGATAGGCTTTATTCTGTTATAAATTCAACAACAAACTTTATTGAGGATTTGCATAATTAATCTTGGTGAACATAGTGTTTTACCGTTTAAATACAACGAACGCAAATTAACTGTCGGCCTGAGAGAATTCCCTCCTTCGCAAATGGGATGTTTTTATTTTTGCTTTTACACACGTCAAAATAATTTTGTATCATGTGCGCTGTAGAACTTACGACATCATAATGAAAATTTCGCAGCAGCAATCTACCAAAAGGTTTATAATGCAAAATTATTTGGCATTTTCAAGCTAAGACATCAATATAAGTCACAATGTAATAACACACAATTACTTGTAGAACTACTGCTTTCCACTACATTACAATAATGTGCATTCTAACTATAGGGAAAAAAGACAAAATAACTATGCTATTAAATGAAATTATAGGGATTAGCATGATATCCTAAGTTTCGTCAATATATAAAAGCATTTTCTGTAGTCCTAAATATTAACATTTTAAAAAATGAGCTATTTTCCTTTCCGGAGAGGAAAAGTGCGCTTTATGATTGAATAGTCTAAAAGTGTGAACAATTGAAGTGCAATTGAGCAAATGATGATGATTTGAGTGCAAATGATATTAATCCCAGCTATTCCGATAAAAACCGGAGTAAAATTGCTGTGAGCCGACTGGAAAATGTGTCATTTCTTTTTAGCTTATAAAGCTTACAATGTCTTTCTACCAACTTTTATTCTCCACAGGAAAGTGTGTATTATTTAGGATGTTAATCATTCACTATTTGTGCGACGGAAATGAATGAAATAAAAGAATTATTTTATATATGTTGTTTTGCTGTGGATTAAAGTTTTGGTATCGTTTGAGAACAATAGTTCCTTTGCTGTTAAAAATAAAAGCCGATGTTCACAAAGTTATCAAGTAGACGTTTGTTAATGTCGTAGGCATACTGCGTGAATTAAATAAATCCATAATTTCGATCACATTTTCGGGGAACTCTTGTATACTCAATCGTCGGTAAGTTAGATATTTGTATTTTACTATAGATACTTCAATACAAGAACTCAAAGGTGAAAGAGCTTGTACGTTACAAATGTTTTGCGGTATTACTGGTCTCAGTGTTCGCTGAGCTCGGAAGGTTGACTGCAAACGTTTCGTCACCACTCGAGGTTACATTGTCAGTGCGTGCCTAGTTAGCAGAGTGGCGCGTACGAAGCGTCAGTGAGTGTGAGAAGAAACGTTTGCAGTCTACCTGCCGAGCTCAGCGAACACTGAGACCACCAACTGAACAACCTGAGATACCAACATATGCTTCAGTTTTGGGGTATGTTTAAACATATCAATAGTATTCCGAATAAAATGTTTTGGTTGGTGCTTCGAAAGAGCACGAAATATTTTATTGCCACCAAAGGTTTAGGTAAATTACAAGTAATAACTCGTTACTTTATTTTTCACCTCCTACAAAAGTGATGAAATATTGGCTTACAGCCAATTGGATCGTCACAAAAAGGAAAGTGGAGCATACGTTACCATTTTACTCAAATCAATTTGTTCCAGATATTACATGCAGCCCTTTTTAATTGCCATTTTGTACATCGGTCTGCAGCAGCAACTGCTAATCAAAATATACTATAAAATAAACTAATCGAAATATGCTAACCCTGACCGCAATGCAGCGAGTTTGACTTTAGGTTACTAGGAGTCCTCTTTAAGGAATAAGGCATTCATATTGCAAACCCCAACCTGGAGGACCAGGATGCTGAGTTTGCCTAGTCTCTGACCATTGACCAATATGGTATGAGTGGTTCTGAGGATGCAAAAGGCACCATCCAGCATAGCTCAATGGATCACTGAAGCACATGAACCATAACACCACGTTGAGGTCTAGCCTCAATGCGATGTTGAAAAGCAGCAGCAAGTTGTGTTTCGATCGTCTAATCCCAACCGGTTGGAGATTAATTTCATTGCAACGTCTTCTCTATAACTCATAGCTGAGTGTTTACCAATCAGTTGTTTAGTAAATGACCTCTGCATGTTCTCCACATCAATGCTGTCATTATTTCTCATACTTCAGTATATTATGCTGCAGTATTTGTGGATGGGGCAAGTGAGTAGCTTGAAAAGCTCAACTCTAGCATGAGCCATGTGCATTTTGCTTGTTATATTGAACATGGACTGTCTGGCACGTGTTACTTGGTATTGGGCCTTTTCGGAGAAATTGTGGACGAGTAAATAATGACAGGATCTCGCGTGGAAAACTTTGTAGGGCTGCGTTCCTTGTTTAGGGTGATAGATCCTTCGGGGATGCAGCCGCCGTAGGACATGATGCTTGATTTTTTAGTCTTGAGGTACATTGACCATGTGCAGCACCATGACTCAAGGGAATGTAAAACCTCTTTCATGAGTAGGAATGTACCGTGAAGCTCATCGCGCCGCAACGTATATACTAGTTTGATATCGCCAGCAAATATAACGAATGTATTATATTTTACAGATCTGGTGATGTCATAGAGGTAGAACAAAAAGAGCAAGTATCCGATCACAATCCGTTCAATGAATCCACAGGTGATTGATCTTGGGGACGAGAGCTAATCACGTGAAGTGATTACCTGATGACGAGCACTAGGGTATAACGACAGTCAATCTGGTAATGGGTTCCGGATCCCCAAGTTCTCCAAGTATTGTAGCAGTCGCTTATGCGTTAATCGGTCGAACGCTTGGTGTATGTCAAGGAACAAGATTACTGCTGCATAACGGGAATCGATTGATTCTGAAATGTGACAAAGGTAATGTAGTTGACAGGTAGTACAAGATCGCTTATTAAAAAAACCATGCTGCAAATTGTTGATCAGGCCCATGAAACCAACAAAGTTCATCGTCACCATTCTGATCAGGTTTTCAAATAGCCGAGCGATTATCGGAGTATGATGGATTGGTCGGTAGTTTTCAATCGTTTGTATGGGACCTCCTTTATGCCGATGCACAAAAATGACGTTTACCATTGGTCTGGAAAGTGGCTAGATTCCAGCGATAAGCACGCTCATCAGTAGCAATTGTATATCAGTATTTTTAGTTTGATGGTGTTTAGTTAAATGCTATCAGATACCAGCTTGAAAGACAGCCTGATTAATTTGATAACTTGATGGATAGCGTTGAGAAAGATATCAAATCTGCTTAAGTGGTTTGTTTCTGTGAGCTCCGTGCACACACGTATCGGGTCAGTTTCGTGATTCATCGTAGTGGCATAAAGGTCGCTGAGTGCTTCGCAGATTTCAGCTGGGTCATGGAGTAAGTGACCCTCACCATCAACAATTTCAATAATCAGAGCAGAGAGGTCACTGGTTCTATGATGCAGTGTTTTCACCAGCTCACTAGCTTTACAGTTTTACCGTAGGAATGTATGTTCTTTATTTGTTCGTCGTGTTGTGTGAGCTTGTTTGACTCTGGTGGTAAATACATGCATCTGTAAGACAGGTGAAAATTCGTGGGTCCTTCTGTACCTTGCAGCTAAATTGCTGATTTTCTTTCAGATTAAGTGCTAGACGGAGTCATTGGAAACACGATGGGGTATGAATACACTGTGGAGCAAGAAGGGCTATAGCGTGCTGCATTTGTTAATACAACGGTTCCACAGCGTTGTACCCACCGGTAGAGAGGAAAAATGTAGCGCAATCGGAGAAACCATGAACTGTTAAAAGCAATCCCAATTTATCTTATGGGTTGCAACCGGCTTTGTAGGGGCGAGTATAGTGACGATTTTAATGTGGAAGCTGAGTCGGCTCATGTTATGATCGCTGCCAGGGATATTGTTTAAGGTCTCGGTTTGTGGATTGGGTATCCCTAATGTGAATATTAAGTCCAGTACATTGGCGGACCTGGTTGGACTAGTAATCATTGTGCCCAGCCCCAGGTCTGATAGCAGAAAGAAAAGAGGCGCGCAAGGTAGACGTTGGGTGGGATGACCAGCGTATTTTCGGTAGTTTGAAATCGCCGGCAATTATCAGCTGGCTGTGTGGCAACCCTGATACGAAGGCAAATGCAGTAGTAATGGTGGGTTGTAGATGCATACGATCAGTGTGTAAGATGAGACACCCTCATCTGACAGCCAAATAGATTCACGTTTTTTTTCCAATTTTGAGTGGTCGATAGGTTTAGTGGTAAATGTCTTGTGTAGGTATATAATAAACACTTTTTCTATCGCAGCGATCTTTTCGAATTAGGTGGTAGTGTGGAACCATCAGAGTAGACTAAAGTGTATCTGAAAAACCCTCTATTTCCGTGATGATGATCGCTCTGGGTCATTGTAGTGTGCAAGTGTTTTTATAAAATGATGTTTGTTGATTACGGATCTGACATTAATCCGAAGCACTGAAAATGTACTAAGTATGGGGGAACGATCGCCGTGCACTATGTGATTCTCTGAATTTTTGCCTTTAAGTATGGTGCGCATGGTAGCTAAGTGCAAGTATGGTTGGCACTAGTTAGCCATGAAAAATTTTCTTGATAACGGTAGCATGTCATGTGTGGATATCGATACATTTGGGAACACGACGGAAACCCACGCATCCTGTAGGTTGCCGTTGGTTTGACGATGGACTAACTTTGTCATCTGGACAAATTCGAGGAAAAGTGGGATGAAGGTATTGACCTCCGCCGGATTTATTTGAGATGGGAATGAGTGAGAGTACCTTTCCATCAGCGCTAAGAATATTTTTTGGGAGAAGCCGCTTGAGAGGTTGAAGGAACATAGAAAAGTGCGGGTGGTAACATTGTCAAACTGGTCGACGTCCTACAACTATCTGTGCAATTCCAGTGATTGCAGTGGAATGTAGGATGATAATCAGGTGTAGCCAGGAGACAGTTGTTATTAGTCTTTTTCAAAATAGAAGGTTGTCTGTTCTGGTGGTTGTAGGAAGTGGTTGATAGGGCATTTTTGAGACACCAAGTATTTAGTATCTATAAATTTTTAAAGACACAGATCCCTGGGTTGGAGAAATTGTCTTTGGGTGAAAGTAGGCTATGAATTAATTCAGGTTGTTCACCTTTGGACGTGTCTTGTTGGTTTGGACCGGTTCGTGTTATATTCAACGAGTTATCCTTACTCCACTATTCCAAGCACTTAGACTTTCCTTTAATCCTTGTGCATGTGGGGTTGAATATAGTTGGAGTGCTGTTGTCAGAAATAAGGGAACCCGCTTTATTCGTTCCTTGTGTAGAGGGAGTTTCAGCGGAGCAAGTAAGCACGGCGTTGGAGGTAGTTGAAAACCTAGCTAGATAATCGATGTTTAATTCAATACATCTAATACCCGCCTTAGATGCACTCGTCTTTTGGACTTTTAGCCGGGTTGTTCGAAGAGCCTAGTTATTTTGTCTTGTGTTTGCGGCACAGTGCCGATTTAGGACATTTGTAGAGGTGCCCTATCTGGTTTACTCAAAATGCAATTAAATTAGGTGCACTGGCCTATAAAGCGTCCACAATGGAGGAATCGCTGCGCGGCCTCCTCGCACAAAGATTCGAAAATGATTGGACAGCAAAGTTTCGTTCTCTTCTTTTTCTAAACCTTGGCATTTACAGCTAACGTTATAAATGTTACAAACTTTCAGTATTGTTAGTTTTACTTTACCCCGACTCAGCTCTCCGGAACATAACACAATTACATTTTTGCTCTTCATAATCGTTCATGCACTTCATAGAAAACAGAATCATATAACTTCCTTGCTTTTCTCATTATAACAGGATCAGTCTTCTCCAATTTGTTATTGATGTAGTCAAGCATAATCAGATGATCTTTTAGGAGTGCAAAGCGTTCCAGCGTTTTTCTCATCTCATTACGTTGTAATACTAAAGAAGGAAATTTGCACATAGTTTTGCGATGAGTATAGTTTTAGCCGAGCAACAGTTTTGCTTTTCTTTGGGGCCTCGCATTTTATTCGCTTTGCTGGTGGCTTGGAAAATACATTACGCATAGCTTGCTGAATACGGAGACACATCAGTGGGGCCATTACGATCTAAGCTTGTCGAGATTCAGACTCAAGCGCCAAGGTAATATATTGAAGCAATAAAAACCAACCTTAAGTGATTTCTCGAAATTGGAGTTTGATTCCACGACTAAGTTTGTCGATAGAAGCCACAATTAAACGAAATGTCCAGAAGTGCACCAAATCCAATATGGCGGACGCAGACGGTAGTTGGGTTAACCAATGAGAATTCCATAATTAACCAGGGAACCTCCACCAAATTTACAAAGATTGAAGAATACACCAAAAGGCAAACATTGGTTTACAATGCACACAGAAAAATCACGTATAACAGAGTAATCCGGAAGAAAAACTGAAACCCAGCACGATAATCTGGCTAATACATCTCGCTAGTAAAATAAATGAAAAGTTCTTCCCATAAGTTATCGTTTTCATTAATAATAAACAACGAAAAGCCGCCTCCAAGTAAGCAGACAATAAAGCTTTCAATTAATATTAGTCAATGGCAGATAGCACCGATTTCCTGTGAAATCGCCTCATCAACAATGCAAGTAATTTATTATGTGAAAATATTGTTCTAACGATGACAGCTTCTTCTTACTTGCAATGCATGTATTTCAGCTAAAATGACATTGGAGTTATGTATTTGAGGTATAAATTTGCAGTAGTATTCAGAACAACTGAGAAGAAGATTAGGGTGACTTAGCATGGTACGAATGGAGATGAGATGCAATAATTAAAGAAGCATGTCTTGAGACATCACGCTCAGCATACTAGCATAGTCAAATCTACTCGCCGACAATACATTTCGAGAGTAAAAGCTATCGTGGACAAAACGCACCAAGTACTAATAGCATACTAATCACCTTGAACACAAATGTGTAAAACGCGCTGATTCGCCAGGACAATGCGAAATAATCCAACGGAGGAATAACCTTAATAGTTTCCTCAACGTGATAGTTTTCAAAGCCTATTTTTCTGGAAGATGTTAGTGTTCATAGGGCAGGACAGATAGTATATGCATGATAATGCTTCCAAATAATTACGATATAGATTCACAACTACATAATTTGCGTACATAAGGAAAATTTAGCAAAATAATGCTGACTTTATTTGCACTTTCAAGAGGGCAACTCTATATATATTTTAAGATTTACGTAGCGTTCACATCCTCGTGGAAGATAAAAATGGGAATTATCCGTTTCTTTCAAATTTCAGAAATTATTACCTCCCTTTTGCTGCTTAGAGTGCCCGTTACACAATGGTAGTTTTCTGAATTCCACAGATAGTTACGAGAACATTTGGCTCTATGTAAATATCTTTATTGTATTGAAATTGAATTCCAGAACGTAATCATGATCTCTGCCCATCAATGCAAAAAGCAGCAGTGAGTGTTGCGAATGTTGGTGTGTATGGCTAAGCTTCATTTGAAAAACGGCTAAACGCCAAACTGCACCAACCGAAATTAAATAATCTAGTTCATTTATGAAAAATTCAAAGAATAAAATTGTGTATAAATCAACAAGTGCCTATTTGTAATTAGCTGAATATTTTACCGTGACTATATGCCAGTTATTCTTGGTGCCAGTAATCTTGGCTGGACGTTCAGAAGATGTAGATCTTTAGGTTGACTCTTTGAGGATCTATTATCCGCACTCCGATAACAACTGGTTTAGTTGAAATTATGGTCAGAAATGAGGTGATGAACTTTGTCCATTCCTTGGGACTGATCAATAATTCGCAGCATGTTTTTCTAAGCAATTGATCCTTCGTCACCTGCTATTTGCATTACCAGAAATACATTTCATATTCTGTCAACAATGCAATATTAATTTTGCCCTTGGACTTGTAGTAAGCATTTGAACAAGATACTTACAATCGGCTAGGAGAAACAAGTTGGAGCTCTTTGGGATCCGGTACCCACTGCCGTGTTGGCTATCTTTATACAAGAAAGGTTATCACAAGGCAGTCACGTTTTTCCCCATTCCCATCACCATTGTGATCATCCATGGGATCTTATTCAGTTTATCTCAGTTTCTGCTCTATATCGATCACATGAGTACATTAGTAAAGCATGGTCGGCCATTTGATTTGCTGACGATATCCAGCTCGTCTATAAACTTCGGCCTAATGAGGTTTACGGAACGTTAGTAGTCATTTAATGGGACTTGTATTCCCTTGAACCTTGGTGTCACAGTGCCAAATGCCAACCTCACAGTTAAGCAATCAAACACAGTGCCTTACGGATGTTCCATTTCGAAGAGATGAATAACACGAAACAATGAACACGCTTCTGCACAGCTGTCCAAGCAAGGTCTCGGAATCGGGGATTCATCTAACCACAGTTCCTCCGAAAAGGCCCAAAACAAAGTAGTACGTGCAATATAAACGTACATAACGTAAACCTATATACGTACAATATAAACTGAGCAGCAACCAAGGGGGAGGATTGGATTGCACAGTCTGCTATGCTTACCCTAACTCCAGTGATTGTGGTGGTCACTATTTCCTCAAACTTGGCTAGTAGCTGCTCATACTTCTGAGAAAATAGGAGCGCGCTTATTATCAGTGGGATCGATGTGCCTTCCAAACAGTACCATAGCGAGTCTGGTTTGTTTAATAACGGCCTGACTAGGTTTCACTCGGAGGCATCTCGCATGAAAAAATTGGAAAGTTACGGCACAAAATGCTCCTCTTAACAAATTTGGAACAGGATCCACATAGGTCGTTTTTCTGTGGCACGCCGGGCATCACGCTTGTTGAGCAAATGTTGCGAACTGTTTGATTGACTCACTTTCTATGGTAAAATGTCGTTCTGTTATTGATGTTGTCGGTAATGTCACAGTGATCACTTTGCAGCTGTGCGCTTGTACACTGTCCTCTCTGGCGTGCCAGTTGAATGTGTCTGCTTGAAAGTGGAGCAGAATAGCCGAAGGTGTGATAGCGAATTTTCGTGGTTAAACTAATGGCTCGCGCCGGGTGAATTTACTTTGAGACCTGTAGCTACATCAATCAATGTTGGATTTGAACGAGTGACAGTTTGTTCGAAAGCGGTTTAAATGGTCTATCGAGTGAAAACAATGTCTCCGACGGTTGGAGTTGGACAACTTTTGACGTTTGATATCGTGTAAAAGTAGGATGCACTGGGGTATACTCGGGAAACGGGTACCACAAAGTAGAGCTTAAAAAAGCATGACGATTTAGTATGGATCCAGTGTGCGACAAAATGTCGCCGAACCACAGGAAAGAAACTACGAGTGCACAAGTGAGCGATTAGCACGCAACTTCTCTCAAGGTCACCCACCTTGTTTGCCTATGAATCGATAATAGCTGAGGCTGTAATGTGCTACTTCATAGCACCTGAGCAACACAGAGTACGTCAGCGTCGGTCATGTACTAACCATCTAATGCTTGCCCGTGGCAGTTAGACAGAAATAACCGACAGAGGGGCCGGCGTTGTTTATATCTGCCTAGAGTTTTTTAAAGCATTTGACCAAATAGATCACCGCATCCTTCTCCAATAGCTGCAAGCGTACGGTGTTGAAATATTTGCTCTTGGATGTATCAGAACTTAGTCCATCTTCCGCTTTTTCAGGTAAGCTTTTGTGGTTTTACTTTATGATCCAATTGATGTGGATTGCGGTGTTCCACATGGGTCGGTTTTGGGGCCGCTGTTATTCTTGTTCTTCATTAACGATCTTGCAAGTGTCATCAATTCACATTTCCTGCTTTTTGCCAGTGACATCTAGACGTGGAGGGCAATCGGCTGTCAGAAATAGCATGATTTGTTTCAACGAAACTGCGACTGCGCTTTTTAGTGATAAAAGTAACTCTAGTTCTATTTAACACGGACATGCTTGAAACCGTGCATGTCCGCCACAAGCCCACGTACACATATAAGCTTACAGACGACAAACTAAAATCCGCCTCACAATAGCGGGACCCTGTCGTGGTGACCTAAATGAACACGGCTTTTCGGCGCAGTCCTTGAAGGTCTCCAAAACAGCCAACCAACAGTTTGGTTTGTTAGGGAGGACTTTTGTGTGGCTCGATCCCTCCATCTTTCCCTGAATGCACATTGCGTGTGTAGAGTATGCAATCCAGGCTCAGCCGCCTTGGTTAGACTTTGACCTGGTTGCACTGGAGACCATACAACCGGGAAACAATATACAATACTACAGGCGACTGAGAGTCTTGGTAGGGTATTGCCGTTTACTGGACGACCATATCGTAGTGTGCCAGCTTTTGGAATCCCCCGTCACGCTTGCCGATACCTCCTGGAGCTTAGATGCAACACAGGATAGAAGGGTCATAAATTCAAAACAGCAAACCAATACAGTCGGCTAGAGTACCGCCCGAATTATTTTTCCCTTCGCGTTTGTCAACCGTGGAAGGCTCTTTCAACTTTCGCATTCGGGAACCCAAGCCACACATTTTGAAGGAATGACTCCACAATGTTTTATATCAATCGTATTATTTGCTCTGATTTGTGTTCATTGAGTGACAAAAAGAAGCAAACAAACACTGTGCTCACGAACCCCACAAAAAGTGAGTAAACTGATAAACCTATGTGTTAACGTGGGCAATTTGGTGGATCCACGGGGTTTTTCCTCTTTTGTGTAACCTTTTGAACTAACCTTATTCTCAGAAACCATCCCACGGGACTTGTAAAGCCTTGGCAGTTTTCTATGTATTATAAAACGGTTCTTTTTTTCCAACAGTCGTTTACAGTAGAATGCCAATTATCTTCATCACGGGTTACATGGAATTTAGTTTTATTCATGTACCGCACAAAGCTTTGCCGTCCGTCCTGTATTTTTACGGATTTCACAACCAATCGCCAACTGCAGATAAATTCTACTTAGATCGGATACAAGTCGGGCGGTGGCCAAGTGGTCTGCACTTTTGTTTTGCAAACATAAGGTCACTGGTTCGAATCCGCGTAGGAGTTGGCGTCCTCGCGGTATACCTAGCCCTCGCGCGACCGTTGGTGGTTGCGCAGCTACGAAGCGCCGTTACGGCGTGCAACTGACACATTACTTTTTTCAGATAAGATACAAAGGACAGCACCTATACTCTACAAATGCATTCACAAGTTGTATCGTCCAATAAAGCGGGCGTGGAGAACTATTTTTTAAAAAGTAATTACCAAATATGATTCTTTAAAACAATCACGAGTACACCTGTTTAACAATGAAAGTAAACACTTTAACTCATCTCCGGCTTGTAAGCACGAAGTTGGTCTTAGGAATGTTTATGCGGATTTATCTGAGTCGAATTCTGGATTACGATTTATTTCATGCGATTTTCCGATGAAAAATAGCACTTGGTTAGGAATGAATGTCTGTGAAAATCAACACACTCGATAGTGCAAGAATTACCAGCTTCTGTATAATAAGACACCTTGATGCAATATGGTATACCACCAGTAAGGTGTATTATCATGTATCGCATCCGATTTTAAAGCAAAGCCAATTAAATACTCACATTGTTACCCGTAGAAAAACTAGAAGTGTTTAATCTCCTTGTGGGACCAGAGCTACAGAATCGCCAAATCATCGGTACTTTTCTGCACAGCACAGGTTTGAATCCGTTTAGAATATATCTAGATCACATTCAAGAATTGCGCATAGGACCATAACCGCTGCAAACTATGAAGCCCCCTGTAGATGCCTTCAATTAAACGCTCTGTGGATGCGCCGACTGAGAAACGATGTCGTTCTTCTTTTTACAATATTATACATTGCTGACAGTACGCTACCGGAATGACATTTACCTTCTACAATTCCTTCATCTATCCAACAATAAATAGGGGGTTAAATGCGGTTCAAACAAATGTAAAAGTAAAAATTAAATGAAATTTCTCTTGCAAATGTATGCGGATTTCTAGAATTCGTTACCCTCCAAAATACTATCAAGTCAGAAATCAGCGAATTTTAATAAAAATTTGGAGCCTATTCTCACTAGATTGAATATTGTTAAAACCTTCCCTTTTCCTTTTCGATATATGTCTTTATTGCACCTGGCGCAAACAGCATATGGCAAATGATGTTGATTCAACACCATCCAACACAAAGTTTATTCTACACGGAAGTGTCAGCAATGAATCTCCACATGCGGAAAGCTTGTGTAGACCGTGTACCTCCAAATACTGATTGGTGCCTCGAGCTCGATTAACTGGTGGCATGAGTTTCTCCCCTATGTGAATTTGCATCGTGAATGCAATAATTCAAGGAGAGCAATCATGTTGATAGAATCGTCTAGTCGAGCTCGACGGGCACGTGACTTCCGAATATGCATTCTGATTGTGCCACTTGATCTTTGCACATGTTTCCCTGAGGTACATGCAGTCGTACGATTCTTTCGTACCATATCGGTTTTCGTACGCCAATTTTCCAATCGCTGGAGATCCTTCGTTCTGGGTTGATATATGTAATCTATGTCAATGTGCAAGTTGGCAGAATTATTAGGAACAATCCAAGCTTTGGGGAATCCCCTTACTTCGTGTTTTTCATTGTGTCAGAAGGCCCGTTATATTCCAGTTGAACTTATGTTTATGCGCTAAGACCAGTGACGATGCGTTGTGCTTTCTGTCCGTCACACAACACTGCACGAAAAATGCCACGTCGAATGTTGGCGTAACATATGCGACAACTTGCTCAATCCCGTCGAACCAATCAACGGTTC
Source organism: Dicrocoelium dendriticum (assembly GCA_944474145.2). Taxonomy (NCBI): domain Eukaryota; kingdom Metazoa; phylum Platyhelminthes; class Trematoda; order Plagiorchiida; family Dicrocoeliidae; genus Dicrocoelium; species Dicrocoelium dendriticum. Next base: position 225,809,392 of record OX104064.1, read on the forward strand.
AACAACCAACACGGGTTACCAGTGTTTCACACTGTTTTGAGGACGTTGTATCTATTACGTCTTACATCTTTCGTTAGCCGTCACAATTCAGCACCGATATACCCACTTAATAATCCGCACATTCAGGTGGGTATTGCAAAGAAAAGCCAACCATTAATAACTGGAAGCCGGTTGTTCCCAATTTCTGAATACATTGATCACACCAACCAATATGACGGCATACGACACTAAGGCGGAACAGGATATATATCTAAAGTTTACTTGTTACTTTTGCCCCCTTATATTGCATGCACATTTTGCCAGCAATGTCTTTCAGAACCACTAAAATATATAAACTTTAACGGTGTAGATAAATCTTAAGATATTTACTTGTCGATACGCAAGCTGCTTTCAAACGGTTCCTCCTGCCAACGAAGTTGGAGTTAGAACAGCTTAGCATAACTAAGACCCTACCATAACATATTTAACTGCATATGAGTAGAAAAATTCAAGCTGTCTGGTTTAAACAACATATTGCTCTTTGCAGCTTGGTAACAATTTGCTGTACGCAATGCAGTATGGTGAAACGTTTAATATTTCACAATGCACTTGAACTTATTCATTGATTTGATGGCCCATATTCACATTTGTTAGCTAACGACATGAAAGTTTTGCCCACCTAATCTGTGGCTAACTTTGCATAGCATACATTGTCCACCGTTCCAATACATTGCGGCCTTTTATCTATAAAAAAGCTCGTTTTCTGTTGCATAGATACTTATGTTATTTAGTTGTGAGAACGGGTTTGTCAAAGGGGATCTTAACTAAAAAAATTTTTGCGTTAATATATTATGCTGCATTAAATACTAAAATTTCATTGATTTTGGTAGAATATCTGGCGAACGCTACGGTGCAGTCCAATAATAAAACTTCAAGAGTATTCATACATATTCACACCAATGTTTAGCTTATTAATTTATTATTGATCGCGGCAGATTTATACAATCTTACAGAAAGCCGTCCACGCACATTTTTCAAATCTAATATTGAATTCACATTAGGATAAAATAAAACAGAAGGCTGTAGAAGGATTTAACTTGAATAGCTTTGAATCAGAATGCATGAAGTTATGTATCCATGACGTATTTTCTTTCGTATTGTTCTCTTTATCTTATGTGATCCAAACATGTCATTCTACCATTATTAACTTCGCAAGCGAAATTGTGTTTTAATTTCTCGGTTTAATTTATCCAACCCTATTAACCCGCCTGCCATCCTGTGTTTCGTTATATAATTAACTATTTTGTCAGGTTACATAAAGCGGTCGAGATTATCATGTCTCCTTTGCTACAAAAGTCATATTGAAATCAACTGACTAGTAACGGTTTAAAAAGGTGATAAAGGTGAACCTATTTACAATTGCTTTCAATGATAAATAAAATCGTATTCGCAACCACGCGTATCTTGATTTTCACATTTACATTACATCGAACTTGTCACTGAGTAGTGCAGTCTCAGGGCAGGACACCCAAAGCCTTCATCATTAGAATGCACTTTAACACTTTAGATTATGCTTTCACTTGTGCTAATGAGAGTACAGCTCATTCGGCATTGGCAACAAAGATATTTCTTCCAGTTACTTCCGTAGATTTGGTGTTTGTTTCCTTTAATTGCTTATTTTATATCCAAGCTTATTACTGGTAAAGATTTGCAACATAATGAGCGCAGTTAGCGAAATTTATTTTCTTCCTGTTGGTACTCCAATTCTTGCATATTCTTTGCCAGAAGAATTACAATTTGGATAAATATTTTGGCTCAGACATTAAAGTATTTGACTGAAATTGTTCATGGGCGATTTGCTGAATGTGGCATCATATCTATATGGCTAAAAGTAGATGCTTCAAATATATGGAATCAATTTTGTACATCAATTTTAGTTGACGTGTGCTAAAGTTTTCACTGTTTTAATCAGATATTATTTAATAAATAAATATATAAACGTTTTATTCCTCGACGAGCAAGGCATAGACCCATTGATTGATCTGATCAAATTTACAAATTTATCACGTAATATGATTATTGTTACCTATTTTGTACAAATGTAGCCAAATGGGTTTTATGAGGTATGTAGCGGTTTGAAAGTAATAGAGAGACAAAGAAACCGGTAACAATAACAAGTGCAGATTTAATTCAATGTTCAAGTAAAGTAATACGTTCATCCATGGAACTGTCTCCAGCGGAACTGCTTCTATTCTGGGTATTCTCTCAATGGATTTCACCCGCGCTTCCAAGTTCCAACGGGTTCTGGGCCGGTGTGGCAAAATACTAAATAGGCTATTCGCTGCGTAACAATTATTTTTCAACAAGAGCTCTTTTATTTATACATTATGGGAAAGGAAGCATCAGCCCGCTCCGTCATGCGGATCAATCATGTATGACACCTTTTGTTATAAGCCAGCGAGTCAGTAGCATTATGATTTGCATGGGTATAATATATCTATTTACTTCGGAAGTTCTAATCCGTCACCTCATGAGCTCGGTCTAATTATGACCAGCAGTGTAACAAGTAAGAATATAACATATGAGGAATGTGAAATATATATTAAGGAATGCAATCGCTTGACGATCTTCTAAGCACCATTGGACGGAAAATATTGGAGAGTGACAACGATGATGCAGATAATTCAGCTTGAAATGCGTAGTGCATCTTCGAGTCAATGCATCAAAAGATAAAAGAGAATTGGTTAGGCAGAAAGCAAGGATTAATATCTTTTGTAGGCACATACTCAAAGGTCAACTCTATGTAGGTAACTCTATCATAATAAGAGAAATATGAGATATGGCGACTTACCAGCGCATCCAGGACTTTCTCATACACTTGTGAACCCATATTTAGTTAGTGTTAAGAAGAAACATGTAAGTCATACTATTATCTCACTCCAATGGTTCTATTCTTTTTGGCACGTAAAAGCTTATTGGTAAAATTTAAAAACAGTGAAGCTGAATTTCAACAGTTTTACCTTTGCTTGGCTTCTCATGCAGAAGGGAATAACATAATCTAGCTTTCATAACAACCTGTAGGTTGCGTCCGTTCGACAATGACAATTTAACTGATGATCTGCAACAGCGAATCTAACGCACGTCGCAATTAAGCAGCAATAAATAAAATAGAATTATGTTCGCATCCATTGACTGCTGTGCACTTGAATGCGCACAATGTCGATGAGTGCACTTACGTAAACATGCATGATTTCATTTAACATTCAGACACAGCTGAGCAGTCTCTCCAGCTCACCAAGCAGCAATCGGTTCCAAACATTTTAGAAGGCCAAATAATTTTAAGGGTGAAATGTGATTTTCTGAATTGACTTGAAGTTGGGACTTTCATTAATAAATCTGGCTCAAATTTATGGGCCTGTCAATCATGTTATATCCGGTTTGTACCGGACGTTGAGTGAAACCAACTGAGCAAGCTTTCATTTGGAAAACTGAAAGTGACTTTTCGTACATTGATCCAGATTAATAGGTAATGGTTATTATCCAGTTCCAAATTACATTTCGGTGTAGGTTTGTCAAGAAGCGGGGCAGCTGGATGTTAATAACTACTCAACGGATGATTTGTTTGGCGTCCTATTGTGTTTTTCTGTAAAATTACATCTGAAGTTAATGAGCCAAACTATATCCTGCAAACACTAGCATGCACTAAAACCATATAAATATTGTTAGGATTCACGGATTGTTCAATCTGCATTGAACGATTTGTTGTGGTTATTAGATGGACCACCATGCATTTCTTTTTTCTCAGACCTCCTTTCCTAGTAATATCGGGTGGTATGCTACCCCGCTCGATGAGTTGCGGATGAACTGCTGAGAGAAGGACTCCCTTGGTCCACTCATTACAATTCAAGGTAACTCGAAGAAATCGGCTTTGTCCTAAGTGTACTGAATTTGGGAGGCGAGCTATGCGTTGTAGCCCAGTGACTCAACTTTTATACCAATCGTATTGCCGAAAGGAAACCATTGATTGCGAGCATTTACTAACTTGCCCTTTATGGTGCCAGATCGGTCAATTTTCATTTATCTTTCGTTTGCGGTACACTTTTTGTCGAGAAAGGGTCGGCTATTTCCATTGCGTGATCCCAAAATATGCGTTGATGGCATGCTGCTCCGTGTGCTAATCTCCCTGGCGACGAGAATGGAGACGTTCTGCACTCTTTGTGCACCTATCACGGCTTGAAGATCACACCACTTCTGCTGTGTGCGAGTGATGCAACAACTTGGACAGAAATATGCTCACAAATACGACTGCCCAGACATATGCTGGTGTGAAACCTTGAAGTGCAAATGACACATGTGCTATGTGGAGCTAAGAGTGTCTCGGATCCCAAGTTGGTGTGGACCGCAATGTATATGAATTGTTGTTAATAACTGTGTTGCTCTCCTGCTGTGCATCAGAAAATAGTTATATATTTTTTCCTAGGTATTGCTGATTAGACGATGAAATGAGGAATCAGCGATCCACAAGTCTTATCTTTGCCCACAGAATAGACTTTTGGAGGGTCTAACAAATAATGCATGAAGAGGCGATTGCTGGTGCCAAGGAGAGGATCAAGTCCACAAAATTTATGCGGTCCAATTGGTTTGATGAGAAAAGAACGAAAATTGTACCTTTGTCAGGTAAAACCACAGCATTAGTTGTATATGTGGCAAAATCTGCAAACTGTTACAATGGTTATTTCGTGAGTTCCTTCACATCAAGATTGCATGTAGGAGTGATAAAGAGAAGCAGATTTAATGCTTCGCAGACTTTTGACATGAGAGTTAATAATTTGCGTATTTGTAGACGATGATGAAGTTAATGAATGCTTCTTCAGACGCAATATGCACACAGATTGCAGACATAACGGTGAACGAGTAACTAAGCATGACTGTTTCTTAAACAATCGTGCAGAACTTGACTGGGGATTTTGCGACAGTTGCACCACCAACAACAACTTAAATATTTTTGGATACATGGACACTGGGTGCTAAGCACAGACGAATAGTTGCCGAGGAAAGACAGTTGCATGCTGGAGACGGGATACCACCTGAAATGCTGAAAAATAGCAAACCCTCCATGGTACACGTGCTGCATCACTAGGTGCAACGGGTGTGGGTTGAACAGACCAGCGTGCTGATTTGTAGGATCCTCATATCCTAGCAGTTTACAATGACATATGAAGCAAACCATGAGCCACAAACAATCGTTTGTCAGCTTGCTGCTCCGTGTGGAGAAAGTTATTGTCCGGATTCTATTGAACTGCCTAGTTATCCACCTCACAGTACCGAATATGGAGGAAAATAATTCAGATTCCAATCAGGTCACAGCTATTTTGTTATGCAGTCGCAGTTATTCACCTGTAGGAGAAATATATAGAGCGGCACCAGCTATTGGTAGATATTTCCAAATCAGCTGACACAGTGAACGGCGAGGAAAAGTGCCTGACGTTTTGTATACCTGGATGTCCAACTAAGTTTTAAATCTAATAGAATGTGTGTATGTTGGTATGTGGTTGAGGTTTCAGCTATGTTAACAAAAATCCAATGTAAGCAAATGTGGTAGCAGATACACTTTTCGGCTACTTACGGCAGGCAATATTTTACTAGTACTAATGTGCTAAACCGAAGCAAATAAAAGCTGAAGAAAAATGGTGAACAGCCTGAACTGGTGCGGTGCGTACGAATTGACGTACCTAGGTGATGGTATGACTGCTGATTGATTGTGCCTTAAACCCTGACCTGTTAACATTTACTAAATGCAATATTCTTGCTTTTAATGCCGTTTGCGTTGGCAGTATCTAATTTTTTGCATCATGCAGTTGTGATTGCTAAATATCTTGCATTTCTAGGTGATTTACTTAATATGCACCTGGATTTTGCTGTTTGCCAAAGAACGCATTGTTTGCATACAGCGCAGATGCGTTGCAACACATGGGTAGGGCTCTCGTTTTTACTGCGGCCACTTTAGGCTTATCATCAACACAATAAGACTGTTTTTCTTTCTCGGTTAACACAATAAAACGGTCCAGTTTTCCTTTCCGAAATCCAGCCTGTTTAATATTATTTGGAAATTAACAAATGGTCTTTTTACCTGAGAAGTGTGCTATCAAACGACTTACAAATGACTGGGAACTGTGCAGCGCGTGTAGAAGGCAGCTGCGTCATTTGGAAAGTTGGAGAACCTGGTTTGGAAAATTCACCAGGATGGAAGCTGATGGTATACAAGTCTGTTATGGGGACCCAACGTCCCTATAATTATTACAGGCTTAAATTACGGAAGGCTGAAAACCCGATTCACACAAGTGCACATGTACTCGGCTCAGACAAAACGCACACGTTCAATCAGCCTTCCAACTCGTGAAACATTCACACTGTTTAGCCTTTGCACCCAGAAACAGTCTTGTTTCCAACCAAACACCCATTGTTGTATCCAAGCAAAATTTATTTTTCCGGACAACTCTCGCCAAACTTCCAACATTTCTGCTCAGTTTACGGACTTTGCATATTTACATAAAACCATGTTTCTTTTTTCCAGGGCTTGCTTACGCAAACCCTTCCAAGGAAAAACACCCTTCATCACCGTTTCGTGATATATAAATTAGGCTGTACAACGCTAGAATCGCCTTAGCTTTGGCCATTAAAAGCGCCTGTGGCAAAAGGCCTGTCTTTTTATTGATTCACTCTAGGGTTGGGAAATCGTGCGTAGAAACTTTGCGTTCGGTCTAGGAACCCGTTCAACTTGCGTGAATTAATCTTTCGCGGCTAAGTTCCGAGAACCCACAGACTACGAGATTTGTCAGTTACCGTGCTGGACGAGAAATAATTCTGAGTCTACGTTCGTTCATCCGACTAGGAGAGTTGGTATTACATTGTTAGTACCTGACGTATTCAAGAGGCAGTATTCAACAAAGTCAATATTCTGTTCCATCCTATTATTACAGTATGGATACCTGGATCTCATATCCGAAAAACATTATTTATGTGGAACAAATTTGAAAAAATTACTGCGTAGTAATTTCTATACTGTCTGTTGCGACCGAGTAGCCAGAAATGAGTTGCTTCGCTGCGCTAACGCATATGCACTGGACTGCGTAACTGCGGATCCTGACATGCATCAGACTTGTCTGCCGCGTGCTTTTGACCCAGATGCCGAAACAGTCACCTGATGGGAAATGTGTGGGAGCGTCGTAGAACCGAACTGTCAACAAGAATAGAAGAGCACAAGAGAGCTTGAAAGAACCATTACGCTCCCCCACTGATTTCAATGCATAGACGAAGAACGACATCACTTCGGTTGGAGCAACACAGAACTCCTAGAAAAAGGAGAGACACGAAAAGGAAGAGAGTTACTAGAAGCATGGTACTCAACGCAGCATTTGATAAACATGCACATTAAGATTGCTCCTGTGTACCATACGATAAGGCGGATTGAAGTAAAATACTATAGAAAAAAAGCAACCGTCATGGTCGGTTAAACGAGCCATCAACAACACATCAACAACTGCCGTGGCAAAATCATCTCACGGATCACGCATATTTATCAGAGTTGGGCGGACCGGTGTAGGTCACGGGTCACAGATCGATGCCAGTTCAAAAGTCACTTACTGATCGATCTCCAATCAACGAACAAGTCAGCGGATTAGATTGGAACCATCAGCGCACTGAGGAAGTCACATCGCTTGGTAATGAAACGTTTGCATCCCAACTCCGAAGCTCGGCGAACAAGTGAACTCAGGAACGATTGACCTGAGCTACCAGTGCATCAAGTCATATCCTAGTAGGCTAAAGCCTGATTGCTGTGGACCACTGGAAGGAACGGACAACGACATTATTAAATAATATTATAAGGTTAAATTAGCGAAGTCAAAGACTAGCCAAAGCACGTGAAGTTGGTAATACAATTCGCCCTGCAAGATTCACCTCTTCCAACCGGCGGCGTTATAGCCTAGTGATATTTCATACGCCGGAATACAGCAATCCATCACTCCAACTGCGCTGCGATCAAGATATCTTGTTTTTATGGAATATAATTGGCAATCTCCTCGAAGCTGGTGAGGACTTGCTAAAATTTTGGTAAATTACCCATCTTAGAAAGCAAAGTTGATGCAGGAAATTGTCCTATGAGAAACAATTTGTATACAGGGCCAGTCCAAATTGACCTTGTCCCAGCTAAGTAGGCCAAAAGTTATGAAGGCCAAGGTTCATCCATGTCTTAACATAATAGAGTGCGAAATGCCCAAGTCTGCCATCTTTGAGTTGAAAATACGTACTGATGAACGGGAAAATATGATTTGTATCGTAAATTTTTGGTTTGTTTTTCAGAATCTGCGAATCAGGATAAACAAGTCGCTCACACATAAAGCAAGCCCAGCGGTTCTTGATGCGGCCTGCTTGTAGCCTTTACCAACGTTTGCGGTTTTATAAACCAGCGCGATGAGTTGTGTCATTTCGTTGCGTCTGAGCAGCCAATGGTAGTAGGTCTCGCAGAGTCATGGCTGCATTTAGAGATATACACCCAATAAAATGAACTCACTGGTTACTCGTGGTTCCGCTGCGATAGATTAACGAATGCCCAAGGTGGCATCTTGCTCTATATCCGGTCTTCCCTGCGCGGAAGTTTTGTGAGCACGTACCGAATTGACGATGGTCTGTGTGAGCTACGTTGGTGCTCTATTCACCTCAGGCATGGCGAACTACTTGTGGGCGCAGTTAAGTGCACCTAAATGAATCGTGCTTTAGACTGGCCTCCCTATCTTCCAACCTACATGGGTCATCCATATTTGTACTTATGAGCGATTTTCAATGTCCTCGAATACGATGGCCTGATGTGCATTTGATGCCTGGATGCGGTGAAGTTGAAGCAAAGTTCGTGGATTTGGTACTTGAAAATGGTGCATCACAAATTTTAAGCCAGCCAACACGCATAGCAATACCCTCAACCCCGTGCTGTCTGGGCTTGATGTTAACGACCTACAAACAGCGAGTGTTTGATGTTCGGATCCAGGAGCACCTGGCTACAAGGTACCACTCAGTGCTCATAGCAAATATCGGATTATCTTTACCCTGTCCAACTCCACTGGATTTAGCTGGCAACCACTGGAAACCGGATTTCGACGGTCTAGGTCGAGCCAACTGAATTGGCCTATGTCACAACCTGCATCTATAGAAGACAGTTGGATACTATGGACCTCATTGTGTTCCTAAGGTGTATCTTTGAATTGTCAGAAAGTTGGACCGATTAAGCCTCATTGGTTTGACACGGAATATAGAAAGCTTTCTCGGAGACTGCGCAGGCTGTGGGGCTGATTCATCTTACACAATGTTGCCGTTTCAGTACATTGTCCTTGCGGTGAATTTAAACCCACAAGTGTGTCCTTTATGCTCTTTAGTTGCTTAGTAGGTGGTATTTAGGCACTTAATTCAGACCTTACGGACAACAGATGGCATCTGGTATAGTTGTGCGCGGAACACCAGCGGTTTCACAATTGCACCGCTCTTAAACACAGTGTGTGTGGGAGTGTCACTTAACTTCCAACAATGGCTGAAAAACCATGGAGACAGATTGATCACGTTGGCCTAATTTGCCGGTGGCATGGCCCCATAATGGACTGTCACTTTTCTGAAATACCTGAGCGGATCTTGAGCACGTCTTGGTACAGTGTCGTATACCAATAAATTGTTCCGGGAGGAGCACCAAGTGTCTTCTTCGATTGGTAAGTGGGAAATTATCTCAGTCGTCGGTCAAGCAATCTTACCAGGAGCCTTGCATAACAAACTCTCGCTCTCTTGTTCTAGTAACACTGGGTTTAAATGGAACAGGAACTGGAGACAAGACACGACACGGCAGTCTATGCTTGCGGCACTTTCAGTCGCCAGCTACCAGTCACTGTTGGAATCCAGAACTTAACTCCTGGCTAGCTATGAGCAAAACTTAACATGGTGCAAAATTAGACGCGAGCTAAAGCGGACCTTGCCTTATGGCAAGGAAACCTGGTGTGCCAGTAGGGCTCAGGAAGTCGAAGAAATGTGTACATTAGGTAATAACTGCAATCACTTCTAACAGAACCGTACCACAGGTTCCATGAAATCAGGCGTCTGTGATATATTCGGTGACAGCGTGAGTGCACTGACTAACAATCAGGTGGTCCTATGGCTCGTTTTGTAGAGAATTTATGAGACAAGTCCAATTGTCCCCCTGCATCTGGACCACGACTGACGCAGGTATTGCAGGCAGAGTCACGACCAGTTATTTTAGTGGCTACGTCGGAGGCTGAGTTCCGAAGCGCGATCACAGCCTAAAATCGTTTTCTTGCTACTTCTTAGGATTAACTTGTACCCGCACTATTTATTTGAGGTGGTGAGATCTATCTCGAAGCAATGGCATCCCTGTTCGAACATGAAATGGAAGAAAGAGGCCACCTTATTTTACTTACATGTATCGAATATATTATCGATTAATATGTAGGTCAACAGCACCGACTGTGCTAACAGTTAGAGTATAAGCAGACCGCTATTGGTTACAAACGAACTGCCCATAATTCACTGTCATCAACCTACAAACAAACTGGTTTCTCGAATTAGAAAAGAGCAAGCAAACATCTGCTCTGGACGGGGTTGTGTCTACCAAAATTTCTTTTGCGATAGATGCAACAGCAAAGCGACAAGTAGAGCTGGTTGACAACAGTTTTTTTTCTCGAATCCAAGAATGCTTTTGACTCAGTCGATCAGTGCATTCGGTTCAAGATAATAATATTTAAAGTTGTTACTCAGAAGTAAGCAACAAGTTGCCTGTCATCTACTCAAACATCACAGGTATTTTCAGGTACTAACGTAGATTAGCAGATATCTGCAAGAAAACAAGTGGCGTTCACCAGAGTTTTATGGTGTCCCCAAGTTGTTAAATTTCGCATTTCGTTGAATCATGGATTGCAAAGTCTTACAAAGCAGGCTTTGAAGTTCAGTCTGATCAAAATGTAGTTTGTATATGTGAACAACTTTTTCTCGTTTTGAACTATGCTGCGGCGGCCCAATTTTAATCTGATTAACCTATCTAGATTGATCTATTTGTTTTTATGCTCATACTACTTTTCGGATGCCATGTATTTTTACTGGACCACAAGCCACTTGATGACCCATTGAACTTGAGTGGGAAAATGATGTGTTTGACAAATTCACTTAACTTGGCAACTATGGGCGCATTACCACATAAATCATTTCACACACGGTAAACGTTACATGTGTTGCAACTGTGAACTCATATAAGGATTTCCCTTGGTCTGAAAGACCGCGTTTATAAAGCACAGTGACATCAGTCCTATTCAATGGGAGTACAAATTAACCCATTCGATTCGAAGACCTCCGGTGTCTCCAGAATTCGCGTCGTGGTTGTCTGCAAAGCATTGACGTGGTAGCATGTCACCAGCACATAAGCAAAAGCGATGTACGTCGTCGAGTTCTACGGAGCAATGATAAATATGGTTCCAAATACCACACATAACACTGAATAGGTGGTGCTGACTTTGGTACGCATTGGGTACGTCTAGTCGCCGCTTACCGAGGGGGGCTTTTTGTTTGCCAGATTTAAAGTGGTGTGAGAACGGAGGTGAACACTGTTCAACATGGCAACCATATATGAACTTATTAACGACCAAATTCTATGCCATCTTTCAGTTTCGCTTTCCAAACCGGAGTCCACGTTACCCGCCCAGCGCTTGGCTTGAGAGGTTACAACAAGCGTTTCGCGAAAGGCAACAGTGGCGTGTATTTTGTGTTCTCCTGCTCTGACTGGCTGATTAAATTTTGCTTAGTGCTGAGTATTCTGCGAAGTAATGAATGACTATAACGTGGGGTAGTTAAAGTCACAAATAAGCTGTCTCATCGATGCCTTCTTATTTTTTAGAGCTAGCTTTTTGTGACGGTATGTAGTCCGCAAGTTGTAGGCGCTTCACCTCAAATGTTTGTTTAGGGAATTACATTCCCCACTAGACCCTCTTCTGCTCTTCTTATTGTCTTTCGTTCCGTGGGCTCCTGCTTTTGTACGACATGGAATATTCAGTTTAAATGGTTAATGTATTGATGCTGATGATGATGAATTATCGCCTCTTTACCGTTGAGCACTCGTGGCGAATCTGATGGTTTAACAAGAGTTCTGGGCTCATGCATTCGCCTTTATACGTGCCACAGCAACATGTACTCGACTTCCATGGTCTAGACTGTATCAGCTCCTATCGATTCAGTTCATTTTGAGTAGTGATTTCCCATACATCACGGAAACCAACCTCTGGATACGCTCTTGTCATTGGCGGCGATCCGACGCTATCGCTTCCAAGCAACTGAACTCAGCATAAGTTTGTAAGCAATGCACATTGCTTATGCCTTTGTAGCGTAACTTCGGTTCTACGACGCTCCCACACATTTCCCATCAGGTGACTGTTTCGGCATCTGGGTCAAAAGCACGCGGCAGACAAGTCTGATGCATGTCAGGATCCGCAGTTACGCAGTCCAGTGCATATGCGTTAGCGTAGCGAAGCAACCTCTTTCTGGCTACTCGGTCGCAAAAGACAGTATAGTAATTACTACGCAGTAATTTTTTCAAATTTGTTCCACATAAATAATGTCCTTCGGATATGAGATCCAGGTATCCATACTGTAATAATAAGATGGAACAGAAGATTGACTTTGTTGAATACTGCCTCTTGAATACTTCAGGTTCTAACAATGTAATACCAACTCTCCTAGTCGGATGAACGAATGAGACTCAAAATTATTTCTCGCACAGCACGGTAACTGACAAATATCGTAGTCTGTGGGTTCTCGGAACTTAGCCGCGAAAGATTAATTCACGCAAGTCGAACGGGTTCCTAGACTGAACGCAAAGTTTCTACGCACGATTTCCCAACCCAAGACTGAAACAAAAACAAGACAGGTCTTTGCCACAGACGCTTTTACTGGCCAAAGCTAAGGTTATTATAGCGTTGTACAGCCTCATTTTTATATCACGAAACGGTGATGAAGGGGGGTTTTCCCTTGGAAAGGTTTGCGTAAGCAAGCCCTGGAAACAAGAAACATGGTTTTATGTAAATACGCAAAGTTCGTAAACTGAGCAGAAACGTTGGAAGTTTGGCGAGAGTTGTCCGGAAAAATAAATGTTGCTTGGATACAACAATGCGTGTTCGGTTGGAAACAAGGCTGTTTCTGGGTGCAAGGGCTAAACAGTGTGAATATTTCACGAGTTGGAAGGCTGATTGAACGTGTGCGTTTTGTCTGATCCGAGTACATATGCACTTGTGTGAATCGGGTTTTCAGCCTTCCGTAATTTAAGCCTGTAATAATTATACGGACGTTGGGTCCCCATAACAGACTTGTATACCATCAGCTTCCATCCAGGTGAATTTTCCAAACCAGGTTCTCCAACTTTCCAAATGACGCAGCTGCCTTCTACACGCGCTATACAGTTCCCAGTCATTTGTAAGTCGTTTGATAGCACACTTCTAAGGTAAAAAGACCATTTGTTAATTTATAAATAATATTAAACAGGCTGGATTTTGGAAAGGAATACTGGACCGTTTTATTGTGTTAACCGAGAAAGAAAAACAGTCTTATTGTGTTAATGATAAGCCTAAAGTGGCCGCAGTAAAAACGAGAGCCCTACCCATGTGTTGCAACGCATCTGGCGATATTTAGAAAACGTGTTGACGATGCATTGTTTCACTTACATTTCATTTCATTTACATTTGATTTACATTTCATTTTCACTTACATTTCATTTTCACTTACATTTCATTTCACTTACATTTCATTTCATTTTACATTTCATTTGTAGCCAGGGGCTACATTACGCAATCAAACGGTGTCTTGCCAAACGCCTAACCAACAGATTTATGGATTTATACGTTAAATACGCGAACATCTCCGCTATTTCATATAAGTCTATGCCGAGTCCACCACAACTTTTATTATGCAATTGATTTTCGCAATAATTTCCAACACACGGGACTTGTTAAGTGATGCTTTTTACCATTAACAAACCATTCTTCCATTGTTCCATTGATTAAATCCCCTTGGACATACCGGGAAGAGTCACAGGGCGATAGTTGGTTGGCTCAGTAGGGCTACCACTTTTGAAAATCCGGGTAATGACGCCTTGCTTCCACTTTCTAGGAACTTGCGGTTCGCCCAGGCATCATTGGATAAATCTCGTTAGTGTTTCAGCTATCCTCGTAGCTGCCACGTGCAGTGCTTTCGGGGGAATGTTGTCAGCTCCGGGAACTATGAGCGCATAACGACAGCAGCTTCCTCAAAATAGTCGTTGAACTAAATTTGAGGTGTGTAAATACTGGCACCTCGGATAATGGGACAGATATGTTGCAAATGCTGGTAACACGTCGGAAAATTGCAGAATATTTTAACGGCAGAACGTTTACGGCATCATCGGCGGTGTGAGCACATCAATCCGCTGATATTAGTGGCGGAACACCATATTTTACATTCCGAAGGGGGTTCACATGTCTGTGCAGAAGCTTCTTGTCAACACAAAACATTTCCGCTAGACTCTGCTTTTGTACTAATTTGTCCTCGCGCGCAAGTGTGATACAGCTATCATGATGCACAACAAAGCTGCTCCAGTTGTCAAGATTAGGTTTTGCTCTATACAAATGCAGACTGAACTTTTTCCTGACATGTATTTTCGGGCTTTTTCGGAAGGAATTATTGTGCCCTAGCAGAACCAGGGGTTTTGTTGACCGATGCATATTTAATCAGATCACTGAACATGAGAGTAAAATCCAAAAAGCACTGTCAAAAGAACATTCACCCGGAAACTCCCAGCTGGCATCCATAAGTTCTGACAGTGTATAGTGGGTGACTGTTGGAAAAGTTAGTATGTTCTCGTGGATACCCGCATACCACAAGAAGTCCTAAATTATGGTTACCTGGTTGCGCCACCAGAGAGGGCTCTCCAGCCTTGGTTTATCACCCATGCGCTTTCCGTTCGTTTTCACTAATTCGAGCACAGGTGGTTCATTTCCGGCTCTGAATCGCGTGTGTGAATAACCAGGGCTGAAGTGCAGAACGCTTGCAATATACTCTTGCAGGTAGGACTTAACCTGGTCTTTTGGGGATGGCGGAACTTCCAATTCATGAATATTGAATTCGCCTGGGATGAGAACACGACTTTGTCGTACTCGTAGGAACCTTCCCAAGGATAACGCCATGCGGGAGTCCATCTCTGATGTGGACAATGGTGGACGAGAAACACCGACCACACGTCAAGTGTTTGCTTCTTATTCGCCGACGGCGCCAGTGTGAGTCTATTATAAGCGTTTCCGGATCCACCACCGGTTAACAGCACAAGTCGCTCCGGTAGTATAACATTACCCCACCGCATTTGCTAGGTCGATCGTTTGGGAGAAGGGAGGTACAATTTACCTGGACCTAGGCACATATATTTTCTAAGTGTTGTCAAGTTTCGATAACAAATAAGCGGTTTTAGGCATGTGACGCTAGGCCTAACCGCATTTCCGCATACTTGTTCAGGAGATGTTTGCACTGGTGTACACGCGGGAACTTTCTCTGTTTTAGTAATGAGCTGTTGGATTGGTGTTTTTATTTAGTATTTTGTGCCGACCGATAAAAAATCGGTAACTGATGGTTTTCTGATGTTTCATTTTCAAAAGTTTTTTAGCATGTTACGCGGGAGCGCTTATAAGATAGTCAAGTTGCGCGCAATTTAAAATTTTTAATCGTGTTACTAATAGAATATGATCTTAGAAGCGGTCGCTGTATGATAGTATGGCCATAATTTGTAGTATATTTCTTGATAGCCTTTCTAGCAATGTCACTGTATAAAGCTTTTCATTTCGCAGGGAATTAACCACTAGTTAATTAGACATAATTATCACTTAACATCAGTAAAGTTGTGTTGTTTTTTATTCCAAAATTTTTGCAAGCTTGGTGGTTATCCGAGTGGAACTGAAAACCATGCTTAAGTAGATAATAAATTCACAGAAACACCATTCAGGCTTACTAGTATATTTAATTGGTTGAATCTGTCTTTCATTTTAATAGGATGCTCTATGCTGGGATTGTGTTAAATCAGTTGTGTAATATAATTTTTAGCATCGCACTTTATCTTAATTTACCGTTTTTGAGCGATCTTCGATACGATGAATCGAATTGCTTCTTTTTTCATTTAAACAGCATGACCAATGTTTGTGAATTGTGTAGTATCTCATTTTTCATTCGGTGGTTGTTGCTTGATGTGCTTCATGTTCTTGCATCAGTAGAGTCCCAAGTATTTGCAATGTTGTTGCCAAGTGAGTAGCTTTAGGATATTGCTTGTGATGTTTCATCAATTTAGTGGTAATTATATTGCAGGAATATATTGATGACCACGCTTTTGGCGGTTCATCTACTGGGTGGATGCTGGTACATCTGTACAGTACGTAGGATTGTTTATGCAATCATTTGAGACAAATGTATTATCAGGTATTAAGAGAGTATTTTCCAAATGTAACTTATTGGTCAGGCTGTTGAAATTGAGCCAGTCTAAGAGTTGGATGCAATGAACAGAATTTTCGTTCATTCACGGTTTTTGGTCTTTAGAAGTGAAGCTGCGGATTACTTTACTTCCATCGCAACCCATTGCTGGGAACTAAATATTTAAAAGTGCGAGCAGTATGTTCATGGTGAATATCAGATTGAATGTGTTGGCCCTTCTTGTGCGTCCATTATTATGCTTACGAAAACATTGATTTGAATGCTAGCGTTTTTCTATCCGACTTCCGAACAGTTTTAGGTAGATTTATTGCAGTCAATAAGGGACCTGTTGAAATCTTAAAAAAACTCTATGTAAAAGTATTGAAACTAGCGTTATTAATATCAAAAACTCCCAGTTTCTTGGCTGTTACATCTAGGGCAGTGGTTCCCAAACTATTTGAGACCATTAGTCACAAAGCGGGTTCACAATAAGCAGTTGCCACACAAACTTTTAAAACTAATTACCTGAAATCTATTGCAGTTATTGCTTTAAGGTAAGAAATATGAATGCCATATGAAATTACTTTCAAGCATGAAAAAAGAAAACCACTATTTTGAGCGTACCTTCATAAAATCCAGAGGTGATGTATAATAACAATCTGATATTTATATTGCGGTTTCGGCCAAAGAACACTGCAAACCGTGTAGTGGTGCTCAGTGAATCTACAAAAAGCAAAAATCTTTGAAACTGTTGCACTTTAAGGAAGAAACATAAACAAATAGCTTAGAACAAGATGAAACATTTGAGTTTAATCCGAATAAAAGATATGATCTTCCAGTAAGTACGTGTCCAAATTATTCTTGCTCAATTCCAAAATAGGATTTTGATTGTGTTGTTGGAAATTGATATTATACGTATGTTGCCTTACGTATGTTGCACTCCAAGTACGAGCTTTACGGTATCTTTTATGCAACGATTGATGAAATCCCCTCATATGGCATGCGGTTAATTGTTTTTGATAATTCGAATTGCAATGCGGTACGATGCTTCAAAACCAGCTTCTTTTGACTGAAAACAGAGTTCGAGGTACCCAGGCATGAATAATTATTGCAGCATCTTGCCTTTTGAAAAATGTTAACATTTTTTCTTACTAACTGTGAATAACTTCGTCCGGAGTGCTCTTTTAATTGGCTAGGTTTCACGCTCTCCGCCTTGAACACTTTGCTGCACAAAACCTATTAATACTTCTCGACATTTGTTTCGAAAATATTGCTGAAATTCCATTGACGAAGAGCTTCTTTGTAGGACCAATATTTTTCAGATGACATGCATCTTGTAAAATTTAGGCAGCGAGGTTGATATACATAAATGAATACTTTTGCGATATTATTTAGGTTAAATTGTTGTAAACATCTGCAGACAAACACATTATTATCGACCGCAATCCCATTGAATTAAATCCAAAACCTGCTATGGCTTCTCGTCACAAAACAACTGTAGATAAATAGTATCAACCAAACACCCAATGATCAGTGGCTTCCAAATTGTTGTTTCTGTATTGATTGTGACCCAAATTGAAGTTTTTCTGTCCACATTTCAACGCCTGCAGTTATCTCAATTCAAGGCATATTCTAACCGTTTCATGTATGATTCCGGATAAAAATTGAACAGACGTCAGTGGCTAATTTTGTGTTGAATTCATCAATTCCAAACTATTCGTGCATAATGGCTTCCCACTACCACTTCCCACTTCCCACTACTATCGATATACAGCGTACACTATTCGCCTATTTCGACCGTTCTAAGTGGTAAAAATTGCGTACAAGCTTACCTGATGTTTTGAATACTGCTCGAATAATACTTTGTAATCGAATCCATTATTCGATCCGAGGAAGGACTGCCTGACTCAAAAGAGTAACCATGGAAGCGGGACATGATATATGTGTCATCTACGGTTGCAGTGACTAGTGGCTTGTCACTTATGGCTAACCAAGTGTGCATAGGTAGTTTTCGACATGTTTTTATACAGATGCTTTTGATAGTAAGCTTGTTTTACGAATGTTTGATGACTCAAAACTCGTATTAATATTGCCACCGTAAAACGCCACCTTACAAATTTGTATGTACTTTTCCCAGCTTAGGAACCTTTGCCCTAATAGTTATAGAAATACAACCCAGTAAATGAGCACTGTATGGAATTGCCTGACATTTAGAAACATACAAATGAAAGCCTGTTGTTGGAAAGCGATCACTGCGACATACTTTCAATTGTGAATAGCCAATCCGTCTCCGCGTTTACACAGACGGTTTACTTGAAACACGTGATTGCCGTTATCATTAAGCTGACAACATTACATGTCATGGTGGTACAATGTTTCAGTAGTGAAAACGAAGTGGATCAAATTCATAACACTTTATTTCGTTTGTTCTGCGTACCTCATAATCTCCTAAATTGCACACGTCACTCAAGCGAATTGTGGTGAACTTGCTTCATTTTATCACGTCATATTTTTTAAAGTACTTTCAGATGTTTGAATTTATTGCGGATTAGCTTATAACCAATTTCTTCCATATGCCATTTAGCGAGTATTTGTGTTGTCATATACTTTTAATTTATTCGATAACAGCATTTTGAATGATTGGCTGTTGTTTGACATCCCACATGTGGCTGCGCTTGATGTGCATGTTAAGAAGGTGCCTACCCGTCAATTATCCACTACCTCGTCCGTACTGGCTTCAGTAGTCAGCTGGTCGTTGCTGGAGGGGACGGGGTGCACGGTCCTTGTGGTCGTGCTAAGCTCAACGAGTGACTCCAAGCATTCAGTGTGCAGCGGACTACGGTCCAGACACCGCCTTGTGTGCACTTGATTCCCCAAATACAACGTGCTTGTGTTTGCCTGTGAGGGAGTGTGGGCCGGCTCCGTTGATGAAACGTGGCTCCCATCCGCATGCCTTCCGGTCTTATTCCTTCAGGTTTACACTGGATATGTGGTATGTGGTTGGAGCTGTGTGTGGTGTAGTGCAAGCCCTCCATGGTCCCACTGTAGGCGCAGGCATCCTGTGACTGGCCACATTGGCAGTGAATACCGTACCCGGATGCCGCCAACCATGTAGCATGTATATGGTTGCATGTGTATATCATAATGTTGAGTTATTTTGTTATTATTGCTGTGAATTTGTGAGTATGTTCGGTGAATGCGCAAATATAGAAAAGGATCACATGAAATATTTCACTTGGTTAATATGCGGGAAGTGTGTCAGTTACGCCTGTATGGCAAGGCAGTGACATTTTTTTAATTTTGTGCCATATACTCCACAATACAGTGTTGTTAAGCAGACATTGATAGCTTTATACATGGAGAGTGCTTTCCAGTCGAAAACCCAACAAATCATAGGCCAATTCACTAGACTTTTGGTAGAAAAGCTGTCGGTTTTGGGTAAATTCGGTAGATAAGAAGTCCTAGAAATATTTAGGTGGCATTTCCACGGGATGGAATGGCGATATAAATTATGCTACCAATTGAGTGTCGTGAGCGTTGTAGTTTATTGATTAACATGGATCCAGTATTCACCGTGTTTCCCTCGCTAATTGTGTTATCAGTGTCTGGTGTGTCTGGTCAATTTTCTAACACGGAAAATACAGCCATCTTTAATGGCGTTTGTGAAACTACGAAACTATTCAGCTCATCAGGACCGATTAAACAAACCACACATACACTCTTTTGTGTGTTGTTGCCGTGTCCTCAATGTTTGCGCTTTGCATTATTGCGTGGCAGGAGAGCTATGGCCTTGTTTATGGTAAACTATCGGATGTGATGTGGTATATTCATGATGGGATTTGACTACAGTTGGCTGTTATCTGTTTCCTACAGCCTTAGTGTACAATTTAGCTATAGGTCCATATACTGAAATAAAAATAGATGTGGCGGAAATTGCATCACTTTTACGTACCTTACTTGAAAATGGAACACAAGTGATGAGGTTGCTTTCGGACCTTAACTCATTAGAATTAAGGTTAAGGAGTTGTTCTTTGATTCAATAGGTTTGCTGCTTGGATGTTGGTTCTAATACGCCGGGAATATTTCAGAGGATACTGGGGCTGTTCGATGTACTTCTATGTCGCTGTCCATTCGACTGCATATTGGATTGGAGTTAATCAAATACGATGACTTCCCGTTAACAACGATGGCCAGAATGATAGGATTAGGACTTCCGGAACAAAGTAGCATGTGTAAGCATTTGTCCGATATGAAAATATCCACATTCCGTACCGCCTACAAATTCCCTGATCATTTAAGTCACCATTTTTTCCTAAAAGCAATCACCTAATGAGTGTGGGTCAATAATTAGTGTTGAGCACAGGGTTGAAAGCCTATTGCGTATCGCTAATCATTGCTTCCTTCGTTTTGCTGAGGCTGCAAAAATAACCTGTGCGTGAAAATCAATAATTTAAAATAACCTTGACATTCACTCTACAACTCATGGTTGTTTGGTCACACCTAACACTAGCTGTATTTGTATGTTTTAGCATTATTTGTACTGTTGTGTCAACAAGAATTGCGCACATTCAGCAGTTTTCGTCTTTCTTCCCTACCTTGCAAATTTTTAGATGGAACTGAATACTGAATACTGAATACTGTGTTATAGAGCAAATAGAAGTGGATTCTGTACAACTCTTTCGAAATATTGTGAAGAACATTTCAAAAGTTGTCAACCGTGAATATCATTGTCGTTCTCATGTAATATTTAAAATATTCGACTTACGGTATTTCAGGATTCACAAATGTGATATGTCATCGCAAGTGTGCAGTCGTTCTCTGAATCGAATATTGGCAAAATATAAATCTAACAACGTTTTGAACCGTTGCACAGATGATGCCTCAATCACATGTTTACGCAAACTGTTCCAAATGTTTAAACTCTCCGTTTGAAGCACAGTGGGTGGGGAACACATTTCACATCTGGCACGAAAAGTTTGCATCCGTGTCCGCGTGTGCTGCATGGCCCTTGTAAGTGCAGCATTGGCCTTAACATGGGGAAGTCACGGAGATGTATAATACGGTAGATCATAATGAGGTCGATTCGCAACCGACGGCAGTACAAGGAGTAGAGTCCTAGTTTCTCGCACCGGTCTTCGTACCCAAAGCCACGTAAACTCGGGATAAGCCTGGTAGCAACGTGTTGGACCCGTTCGATCTTTTGTGCCTCGCCTCGGGTAATCGGAAAGTAGTCGGGCGAACCGTACTCTAGCATTGGTCTAATGAAAGAAGAGAACAGGCGAGTGGCAACCTCTTCAGACCATGTGCCGAAGCTAGGTTTGAGCGCCCAAAGCATGCGCAGTTCGTTCCGATATAGCCTGTTCGTGTTGTCCACGGACTTTAAATCGTAGCGTGAGAGTACAACTAGGTCCTTCACGGAGGGTGTGGGATATGGCGTTTGGCCGTCAAGGGTGTAGTTTCGGTCGTTAGTACCCTTCCCCAGGCTCATAAATACAGACTCGGCTGGGTTGACCGGGAGAAGAACTTCTGCAGACCATGTGGATAGGCGGTTGAGATCTTGCTGAAGTAGACCACAGTCATCGGGAGCGTCGATTTCTCTCCAAATTTTCATGTCGTCCGCAAGCAAATCACATGGCGACCGGAGATGCTGCGGTAGATCGTTGATGTGGATCAGGAACAGAGTGGGCCCCCAGCAAATGTCTTGAGGCACGCCACTTGTAGAGGGGTACCAGTCAGTTAGATGGTCGTCGACATGTACCCTCCACTTTCGTCCAACAAGATAGTCACGGATCCACCGGTGCAGTTAGCCACCGACACCACACATGCTGAGTTTGTGGAGGAGAACCTCATGACTGACCTTGTCTAACGCTTTACTGAAATCGATGAATATCACGTCGACGGACTTCCCCTTGTTTATTGCCTTCAACCACACATGCCTCGTCACAAGCAGGTTCGTAACTCATGAGCGACCTTGCATAAAACCGTGCTGTGCGGGCGTCAGGACGTCGTTTGACTGTAACAATGGCAGCAATCCCTTCTTCACGATTTTCTCAGCAATCTTTGCCAAAATAGGTGTATGACAAATTGGCCGCCGCCTTTCGGAATAGGCTTCACCACCGAACATTTCCAGTCAACTGGCAGCAAACCTGCGGACAGCGACCTGTTGAAAATTTCAGTCACGACAGGAGAGAGAATGGTTGAAAGTGACTTGAGTACCAGTGGGTGAAGCCCATCAGGTCCGGCAGGTTTGGTGCCGTCAAGGTTGGCGAGTAGTTGAGCTACCTCTTCGACGCCACAATGCAGACTATCGAGTTCGGTAAAAGCGGTACACGTCGAACTCGTAACAGATACCTGGATATTCGCAAATACAGAAGCGAAGTGCGCCGCCAACGCGGACGCACGCTCAGTGCTAGAGATTAGGGGCTGTCCATCTGTGCCATCCAGCACTGGCACATCACCTGACGGCTTCAGGCGTCGCTTCACGTATGCAAAGATTCTCTTGGGGGCGGTCTTCGCGGATAATGCGAGCTGCTCTTCAAAGTGTCGGCGTTTATTCTTTTTTGCACTGTTGCAGAGATTCCGCTGACATTTATACCCTTCGTAATCATTGGCAGAGCTAGAGGGGAGGAATTTGTTCCACAGTCTGCGCCGCCTCCAAGCCAGGTTTCCATACTCCTTATCAAACCAATGAGGCTTAATCGGTCCAACCTTTCGACATTTCAATGGCACAAATTGGGAACACAATGATGTCAATATCCCTTTACTAAATATCCAAAAATCTCATACAGATGCAGCTTATGGCACAGACCAATCCAGTTGGTTAGCGGCTTGAGCAAGACCATCGAATTCCGTTTTCCAGTAGTTGGGAGCTGGTTGCAGCGGATGTGAATACGGCAAAGATAATTCCATATCAGCTATCAGTATGGAGTGGTCTACTGAAGCAAAACCCATTGATTTATCTCCAATCTGAAACCGTCCAAATAGCAAAATGCGATGACTGTCTAAAGAGGACAACCAAGTAAAAATATGATCCGATGCTTAAGCCGTAACCAACGCGGCTGCACATGCAAACCAACAAATGAAGCGGCTTTTACTTACGGATCAATAGACGACAGGTGGTGGTGGCTTAAATCAGCGGTCGTACAACGTTTAGGATGGTGGCGTGGACAGAAAAGATTTCAAATGTTATTATGTAGTTAATTAAGTTGTGAGAAGTCAGGCAGGCATATATATGCATTTGGTAATGCATGTACAACAGCTAGAACATTTCAAGCCCTAAGATGGATCGGCCATGGCTGATAGGCAGATGGAAAATTTTGTGCGACCGTTATTGCAACGAACATGGGGGACATTGTTCTCATTAAAGTAGGTAGACCAACCTGAAGCACAACAACGAATGTTCTAGGGGTGCTTACTTCTATCACAGTTGATGACTAAACACGAAAACTGTTAAACAAGGCGGATTCATAGTAGGGCGATGACACGATATTAGTGAGTGTTCTTTTGTCTCCATACCCATGGGCGAGTTTGTTAAGCAGTTAAGCTGTTGTGCCAACTGATATGGTGTCATATAAAGGTAATAGAAAGGAAGCAGATTCTATGCATTCATTGGATAATAAGGCTTGCTTGTATATGGCGCCCACATGGGTCGAGACGATTTCACAAGTGCCTCTCCAAATGTCACAATCAAAGGCATGGTCAGTGCAGGTGGAAATTTTCTATCACTTTCAAGTACTGGTAAGCTCGCCTCATGGAATCAGCATTATTCAAAATAGATCCAATCAATTGGCTACAAAAACACAAAATAAATAAAAGCTACGTCGTCCAGCAATGAAAAATATAAAGACACACATTTAGTGGCCGTGCAGGTAATTGAATCTGTTAATTCAATTAAATACCTCGATCAGACAAAACTTTGTCTTAACCACACGCATTAATAGAGCATGTTTGCAAGCATTTACAAAAGGCGACCGCGCTTTTGATAGGGACAACATTTTCAGCCAGTATTAGAAGCATTCATGTTTGAAAACCGTGACACAAGTTGTTATCAAGTATCCGGAATTATTTCATCTTTGAAAATTAGTTAGCACTGGAAACATAGTTAAAGGAGGAAAATTACTCCTAAAATTATGCTTACAATGCGAATGCAGTGCTTTTTGGAGGGTACTTCCAAGGCCGTATGGTCACAGGGTATTTCACGCTTCTAAATCACATGGAATAGAAACGTAAATATCGTGTCCAAACGCAGGATTGACATTCACCGTACGACCTTTCAATAAACTGCAGATACATGAGTACTAAACGTTGCAGCGAAAGAAGAACGCTCTCTAAAGTCGCATCACCATAAAAGTAAGCATCCTGCATTAGGGAACAATAGTTGTAGATCCAATCCTGCTTTCACCTATTCACCGAACTTGCCATTAGTATACAATGGGCCGACTACATCAGCATTAGGTAGCTATATTATTCACATGAGTGTACGACCCACTGACGCAACACAGCATGGAACGTTTGTATCTGTAAAGGCTTTAAACGTTCCAATTGCGAAGAAGTTCCTGCTTTACCCACTTCACACAAAGCATTAAATTGTTTCTGATTACCACCGTTTGCCTTAACACTAGCATGCATCTCCTAACCGAAATCGCACAGGTATCAATTGTCCAGATTTATATAGTGGAATGAGTACATTATGCATTTTGCATCACGTATGGACAACTAGGCAAGGTAGCAAGAAAAGCAGCCGTACAGTTTACCCGTAAGCTCTCAGCGCTTTGCTTCCAAAAACCAGCAAGCGTTGCAACATTAATACAAAAACCCATCCGCTTCTTATTACCACTCACTTAGATGTCATTTCTCTCGCGGGGAAGTGAAATCTGCTTACACCAGATTGCCAGCATGACCAATCACGTATTAGATCTCCGATTGTCCTGTCACCATCGACACCATGAATTTTTACTGGTGCACCGATTGCGTTAAACAGGTAGGAGACCAACCAACAGAGCTAATGTTACAGCGAGCCCGCCATCCTGCTAGCAGACTGCAGGTAGTTTTAAACAAGATGACAATCGTTCCAAAATTTGATCTTGTTTACAACCGCCGGCACATAACGTGCCGCCCCAATACGCGTCTTTAGGAAAGCCGACGCTTTCTCTCTCTGAAGTCAAGCCGTTCAATCGACATGATCGCTAGCATCTAGATGACTGTAAGCGCGCACAGCGTCACACTTGTTACTCTTCACCTTGGTGTGGCCGCAGACTGAACTTCAAAGTAGACCGCCTGATAAGCAGCGAACCCATATGGTCAAAAGCACACCAGAAATTCAATCGTTTACGAGTGCGTACGAACAGGTAAATTACCAAATGATGCGATCGATAGTATTGGTTCACCAGTCGTTTCCTTTTCATGCTATCACTCAGCAGTCTGGAGATGGGCACGATGGTCCCGTGCTGCGCCATGGTGCCGGCTCGTGTAACCCGGAGCATAAGCTGGGGCGGAATCAGCATTGCGCGCATGCGCGTTTGGCCTATCGTACACTCCATACGATAGACGGCGCGCACTCAGTCTAGGCAAGAAATGGCACGCGTTGGTTAATTTATCTGCCTGCTCTGCGTTTGCTAACCCGGCCGTAGAGAACCCAGAAGGCCCTTGGAGGAAAAAGTAATTTAGGGGGTCACGGCAAGTTATGTTTCGAAAAGCGGGTTGCCATAATAGGAGTAGCAAATTCCATCCGAAACATTTATATTTTTTCTTCTGCTCGTTTATCTCCCTGAAAATATTAGTATAGGAAATTCCTTGAGCTTGCACAAAATGCTCGTTCCAAAGTTATGAATCCATACCATGGAAAGTTCTCGATGGGGCGCTAGGAGAGCCCTGCGTACCTTGCGCAATATTCGCTGCTTATGCCTCATCCATACATTCACCATAGATGCCTTAGATTGCGGAAATAACAACCGATACTTCCTCAGTAATTATTTGCCTATCTACGGTGAACGAACTGAGCTCCACTCGCGACATCGTTTTCAGAACACTGTGGCAGATACCGCACAGCCACACTGACACTAACAGTGCTTTCCTAAGAACGCTGCCACTATGGGAAAACTGAAATGTCAAAATGTATTCTCCTTGTGTCTGACTTCAGGGTGATGATTTTACACGTTTTCCATCTGCAGTTAGCACACACACACGTCCGTTTGCCCGGTCAGCTTTACCCGCTAAGTTCCGAATTTGAGTGGCTTCTCGGCACGCGTGGTGTTCTGTTGCTGACTCACATTGTTTCCGTTCATGTTTTACTAAACCGTTCTACATTACTTCCCAGTAATTGACGATATTCTGGTATATTTCCCAGGTTGTGAGCATTGCAGGTGAATATTCACCTGTCGAAATGTAAGAAGCAGTCCTTGAGGTGCAATGGACCATCATCTGTCGTCCGACACTTTCTTAATATTCGATTCACAGCTGATACTCCGTGAACGGTCCAGTACACAAGCTGAATCTTGACCATTACTTGTGGAATACCTGAATAGTCTCCAACCAAATGCTAGTTTTTGACAAGCATCCCGGATATAATAATGTGCAACTTCGCGCAACATACCAAAATATAACAGCACACACTGCAGTCAACTCAAAATAAACCGTTACGTAACCCAGGGCATAAGTGCTCAACGGTCTGTTCTTCATGACCTATTTCTGACATCGCTGCTTCACTGTCCTTTCTTCCATAAGTACAACCTCATCCCCATCGATATGAACTGGACTTAATGTGTTCGTTGTTTTGTTGCTCTCAGTGGTCCATTTAGCTACGCTGGTTGTACATATTGCATCTTCAGAGCCACTCATTCCAGATGGGTCTGTGATTAGTAGCCAGACAAAATCCGTCCTTTGGCTTTTCAGATTAAGTGTTAGATTGAGGGTGGCTCCTTACTCCATAAAACAGGCCCTCTGTACTCCAGTGACATCTTTGCTGCCTTGCAAAATGGGTTTGAACCAAATACTTTAGTTGGAACCCTAATCCTTCTCTTATCCAGGCCTGGGCAACCTGACAATATTGTGCCCACGCAACACAATATTTAGATGTTCTGGCCGTCGCAGAGGATAATAAAGGGCGCAATATCTTATGCTTCGAGCAGAGTAGATGGGTTTGGATGCTACTGCTTAAGACTTCCTATCTTCTTATTCCCCCTGCTACGCTTTTTCTATCTTACTGTCCCGTTCCAGCTTCACTTTTATCCCCCCAGTTTACAACCCTCAATTCTTGGCCCTCCCCACCTTGCTTAAATAGTCGCTTTGCTTATACTTCAAGTCATACACATTCGCAGGCTGTTGCTCTAATCCAGTCGACAAGTCCATCATCAACAAGGCGGACAAGGTCAGTTAATCTGTTTTCCTTTCGATTGCTCCATCCTTGTTAAGACTGTCATGACTCAAAGTACACGGATTGATACGGATTGTCTAACAGGCAGCTCTTGACCGAACACTCGAGACCCTGTCGATCGATATTTGCTGTTTATCGGAAACCACCCATCAAGATTCGAGCTCCGTGCTTATTCTGCCATCCATCACCTGCGACTCTGGCGGAGACTTCTCGTTGCACCTGTCTGGCGATGACGCAGCTTCAAATGCAGGTCAAGCTGTCGTCGACATACTTTTGAATCCCCGGGCTGAAGCTGCCCTGATCGACTGGATCCCCTTCAACATTCGGATGCGCCGTTAGGTTGGCTGGATCGTTCCACGATTCGAAGTCGTGCAGAGACAAACAGTGCCTGTTTGTCGTTGCGGTTTACACCCTCACAAACTGCAGGTCTGATTCGCTGAATGATTATTTCCTTTAACAACTTAACGATCCTCTTCGTTACAGGAGAAGCAGGCATACTTTGGTGCCTGCTGATGTGATAAAAGTCCAAGACGGCAAAATGTCCTCTGATGAGCTTCATCTAGGCAGACGACATGGTGTACGCCCTTTTAATGTATACTTTGAGCGGTTATTACATCTGTGTGAAGGTGCTCGCCTCTTTATTTCGAGCACTAACTTTCGATATGGCACCTGCAGAAGAGTGAGTTGGCGCACACAGGCATCGGACCAGTCATGGACGCAAATCGATCGACTAGCAATCAGTTACTGCTGCAGAGGGGGCGTCCAAAAGTGTCGTTCGATTTGGAGCACCAGTGTGGACTCCGATCACGCTCTTGTGTGTGCTGATCTACAGAAGTATTCGGCAGACGCAAGCCACGTCGCTCTGAACTCAGTGACATCAGCCAGCTGGCAAAGCTAGGAGTTCTAAATGTGTATCAAACTATCCTGGAATCTGGGCTTAGTAAGCCTCCAATGAACACCTTCGCATGTTCATCTGTCATTACTATCAACAGGCATGTCTTCATGTGGCCAATCAAATTGACAACCTAGATATTCGGACACTACGCCGTCTCTGAAATTTATGGATGCTCACTAACGTATTCAGGCTAGAAGCGAATACAATGTGGCACGCAAAATTCTTAGATCAAAGCCAACGTGCCAGGCTGCTCTGGACCGACTAGCATTTGCTGTTAATCGTATAGGCTGTGTTCTTATCTGTCCTAATGCAGAGTCATTTTCCGCGATTGCCAAGGACCCACCACTGCGCTGAAGAATTCTGATGCACAAACAGCACTCGTTCAGGAAATTAAGTACTTGGACAGATATATTATTTCCGTGGAATCGAATGTGATATTATAGACCGAACCAACCCACTTTTAAAAGCAGAGTTTGCTGTGACCCCCTAATTTACTTTTTTTTCCAAGGCCCCCTGGAATGCTTTAAGGCCGGGTTAGCCAACCGCAGAGCAGGCAGACAAATCAACAAAAGCGTGCCGTTTCTTGCCTAGAATGGGGAAAGGAGCCACCCTCAATCTAACACTTAATCTGAAAAGCCAAAGGACGGATTTTGTCTGGCTACTAATCACAGACCCATCTGGAATGAGCGGCTCTGATAATGCAATATGTACAACCAACGTAGCTAAATGGACCACTGAGAGCAACAAAACAACGAACACATTAAGTCCAGTTCATATCGATGGGGATAAGGTTGTACTTATGGAAGAAAGGACAGTGAAGCAGCGATGTCAGAAATAGGTCATGAAGAACAGACCGTTGAGCACTTATGCCCTGGGTTACGTAACGGTTTATTTTGAGCTGATTGCAGTGTGTGCTGTTATATTTTGGTATGTTGCGCGAAGTTGCACATTATTATATCCGGGATGCTTGTCAAAATTTATCATTTGGTTGGAGACTATTCAGGTATTCCACAAGTAATGGTCAGAATTCCGCTTGTGTACTAGACCGTTCACGGAGTATCAGCTGCGAATCGAATATTAAGAAAGTGTCGGACGACAGATGATGGTCCATTGCACCTCAAGGACTGCTTCTTACATTTCGACAGGTGAATATTCACCTGCAATGCTCACAACCTGGGAAATATACCAGAATATCGTCAATTACTGGGAAGTAATGTAG
Organism: Dicrocoelium dendriticum; assembly: GCA_944474145.2. Taxonomy (NCBI): domain Eukaryota; kingdom Metazoa; phylum Platyhelminthes; class Trematoda; order Plagiorchiida; family Dicrocoeliidae; genus Dicrocoelium; species Dicrocoelium dendriticum. Next base: position 225,839,371 of record OX104064.1, read on the forward strand.
AACCGTTTAGTAAAACATGAACGGAAACAATGTGAGTCAGCAACAGAACACCACGCGTGCCGCGAAGCCACTCAAATTCTGAACTTAGCGGGTAAAGCTGACCGGGCAAACGGACGTGTGTGTGCTAACTGCAGATGGAAAACGTGTAAAATCATCACCCTGAAGTCAGACACAAGGAGAATACATTTTGATATTTCAGTTTTCCCATAGTGGCAGCGTTCTTAGGAAAACACTGTTAGTGTCAGTGTGGCTGTGCGGTAATTGCCACAGTGTTCTGACAACGATGTCTCGAGTGGAGCTCAGTTCGATCACCGTAGATCGGCAAAGAATTACTGAGGAAGTATCGGTTGCTATTTCCGCAATCTAAGGCATTTATGGTGAATGTATGGATGAGGCATAAGCAGCGAATATTGCGCAAGGTACGCAGGGCTCTCCTAGCGCCCCATCGAGAACTTTCCATGGTTTGGATTCATAATTTTGGAACGAGCATTTTGTGTAAGCTCAAGGAATTTCCAAAACTAATATTTTCAGGGAGATAAACGAGCAGAAGAAAATATATAAATGTTTCGGATGGAATTTGCTGCCTATTATGGCAACCCGCTTTTCGAAACATAGCTTGCCGTGACCCCCTAATTTACTTTTTCCTCCAAGGCCCCCTGGAATGCACTACGGCCGGGTTAGCCAACCGCAGAGCAGGCAGATAAATCAACCAACGCGTGCCATTTCTTGCCTAGACTGAGTGCGCGCCGTCTATCGTATGGAGTGTACGATAGGCCAAACGCGCATGCGCGCAATGCTGATTCCGCCCCAGCTTATGCTCCGGGTTACACGAGCCGGCACCATGGCGCAGCACGGGACCATCGTGCCCATCTCCAGACTGCTGAGTGATAGCATGAAAAGGAAACGACTGGTGAAGCAATACTATCGAGCGCATCATTTGGTAATTTACCTGTTCGTACGCACTCGTAAACGATTGAATTTCTGGTGTGCTTTTGACCATATGGGTTCGCTGCTTATCAGGCGGTCTACTTTGAAGTTCAGTCTGCGGCCACACCAAGGTGGAGAGTAACAAGTGTGACGCTGTGCGCGCTTACAGTCATCTAGATTCTAGCGATCATGTCGATTGAACGGCTTGACTTCAGAGTGAGAAAGCGTCGGCTTTCCTAAAGACGCGTATTGGGGCGGCACGTTATGTGCCGGCGGTTGTAAACAAGATCAAAATTTGGAACGATTGTCATCTTGTTAAAACTACCTGCCGTCTGCTAGCAGGATGGCGGGCTCGCTGTAACATTAGCTCTGTTGGTTGGTCTCCTACCTGTTTAACGCAATCGGTGCACCAGTAAAATTCATGGTGTCGATGGTGACAGGACAATCGGAGATCTAATACTTGATTGTTCATGCTGGCAATCTGGTGTAAGCAGATTTCACTTCCCCGCTAGAGAAAGGACATCTACGTGAGTGGTAATAAGAAGCGGATGGGTTTTTGCATTAATGTTGCAACGCTTGCTGGTTTTTGGAAGCAAAGCGCTGAGAGCTTACTGGTAAACTGTACGGCTGCTTTTCTCTCTACCTTGCCTAGTTGTCCATACGTGATGCAAGATGCATAATGTACTAATTCCACTATATAAATCTGGACAATTGATACCTGTGCGATTTCAGTTAGGAGATGCATGCTAGTGTTAAGGCAAACGGTGGTAATCAGAAACAATTTAATGCTTTGTGTGAAGTGGGTAAAGCAGGAACTTCTTGGCAATTGGAACGTTTAAAGCCTTTACAGATACAAAAGTTCCATGCTGTGTTGCGTCAGTGGGTCTTACACTCATGTGAATAATATAGCTACCTAATGCTGATGTAGTCGGCCCATTGTATACTAATGGCAAGTTCGGTGAATAGGTGAAAGCAGGATTGGATCTATAACTATTGTTCCATAATGCAGGATGCTTACTTTTATGGTGATGCGACTTTAGAGAGCGTTCTTCTTTCGCTGCAACGTTTAGTACTCATGTATCTGCAGTTTATTGAAAGGTCGTACGGTGAATGTCAATCCTGCGTTTGGACACGATATTTACGCTTCAATTCCATTTGCTTTATTGGCGTGAAATACCATGTGACCATACGGCCCTGGAGGTACCCTCCATAAAGCACTTCATTCGCATTGTATGCATAATTTTAGGAGTAATTTTCCTCCTTTTACAATGTTTCTAGTGCTAACTAATTTTCAATGATGAAATATTTCCGGATACTTGATAACAGCGTGTGTCACGGTTTTCAAACATGAATGCATCTAAAACTGGCTGAAAATGTTGTCCCTATCAAAAGCGCGGTCGCCTTTTGTAAATGCTTGCAAACATGCTGTATTAATGCGTGTGGTTAAGACAAAGTTTTGTCTGATCGAATTATTTAATTGAATTAACAGGTTAAAGTACGTGCGCCGCCACTAAATGTCCGTCTATATGTTTTTCATTGCAGGACGACGTAGCATATATTTATTTTGTGTTTTTGTAGCCAATTGATTGGATCTATTTTGAATAATGCTGATTCCATGAGGCGAGCATACCAGTACTTGGAAGTGATAGAAAATTTCCACCTGCACTGACCATGCCTTTGAACGTGACATTTGAAGAGGCACTTGTGAAATCGTCTCGACCCATGTGTGCGCCATATACAAGCAAGCCTTATTATCCAATGAATGCAAAGAATCTGCTTCCTTTCTATTACCTTGATATGACACCATATCAGTTGACGCAACAGCTTAACTGCTTAACAAACTCGCCCATGGGTATGGAGACAAAATAACACTCACTAATATTGTGTCATCGCCCTACTAGGAATCCGCCTCGTTTAACAGTTTTCGTGTTTAGTCATCAACCGCGATAGAAGTAAGCACTCCTAGAACATTCGTTGTTAAGCTTCAGGTTGGTCTACCTACTTTAATGAGAACAATGTCCCGCATGTTCGTTGTAATAACGGTCGCACAAAATTTTCCATCTGCCTATCAGCCATGGCCGATCCAGCTTAGGGCTTGAAATGTTCTGGCTTTGTTAAATGCATTGCCAACTGCAAATATATGCCTGCCTGACTTCTCACGACTTAAGTGACTACATAATTACATTTAAAATCTTTTCTGTCCACGCCACCATCCTAAACGGTGTACGACCGCTGATTTAAGCCACCACCACCTGTCGTCTATTGATCCGTAAGTAAAAGCCGCTTCATTTGTTGGTTTGCATGTGCAGCCGCGTTGGTTACGGCTTAAGCATCGGATCATATTTTTACTTGGTTGTCCTCTTTAGACAGTCATCGCATTTTGCTGTTTGGACGGTTTCAGATTGGAGATAAATCAATGGGTTTTCCTTGAGTTTTAACAGGTGATACTTGACCAATTTCATTGGACTACCTGTCGCATATGCTCGGTGCTTCCAACCGTTTTCCATTTGACTAATTCCAATGCCCATGAGATATTTCTCTAGGCGAATACGGCGTTCTTAGCCTCGCGACCTCTAATGCGCAGCACAGGTTTTAGAGTATGTGTCAATGCTCTAACATGCGTGTATAACATTGGAGCTTGTAAGAATATCTGCGTGACTAATTCTCTGATAAATTTTGGACTACACGTTGTGTTATTGGATTGCAACGCGCAATCTCAATGTAATGGACTGTGATTCTTTGAGATATATTTAGGTTGCGCGTCACAATCCAATCACACAACATGTAGTCCAAACTTGATCCTCCAAGTAGTCATTTGCCGTTGTGCGAAGCGTAGCACACCCTGACCCGATAGCCAAATGGGTAGAGGTTTCGGCTACTATTCCAATAGCCGCGGGATCGAGGCCTGCTTTCTCCACCTGATGAGATGAAATTACATCGAAACGCGTCGAGGTTGTTCAGTGTATTCGGGTGGGCGACACCCATTTTCCATCTGCATGACGGTTCTGCCTGACGGATTTGACGATATGTATTGGGGACAATTTTGTGTGCCACCAGCCCTTTATGTCTGTTTTTCTTAGTTTTCGCTTGTGGACCTATGAGCGGATTTATCCGTCCTAATGCAGAACTTCAATTATTAACATTGAGTTGAATATATTTTACGCCGTCTAGCCAGTCTCTTTTCTTTCAGAAACTAATTGCGTGAACGTTGTTCACTCACTGACTCCATGATACTAGAAATGAAGTGTATAATGCATTATGTCGTATTCAGTTTTCGTGTCGTGTTGTCATCGTCAATGTTTTGCGCAACGGTTTTGGTCTCAATAGCAGCTGCGCTATCAATTATGCTTCGTCTGCTTCAAACGCCCCAACTGTTCGCTTTGCTGTTTCTTGTTTCATTTCAAGCGGAATTTCCAAGATTAGAAATTTAATCCAGAGTTACATTTGGTTTCAAATCAGACGGACAAATAATTCAAGCTATCAAAACGCCTTTATTTTCCCTGCTTTACTTGCCTCGGATATAAGAAAGTACAAATGAGTTGACTTATTTGGGCATGATCCGATTTGGTACACCCCAAGTAGATTCCAAGCCGCATAGATAAGCTATCAATGCGAAAATCTCCAGACGCGCGTTTAACCAGATTGGGGCCCGTCATTGGTGCGCAACCATAAGTCCACTAGTAGGGATCGAACCATTGAACTCTAGAGGTTAAGGTCAACTAGCCAGCATCTTTTGCAACTAAGCCATGGGGGACGACAGCCGATCCTTACTAATTGAAACCTAACTGCGATATAGCCCGACCCATCCTCCATTGTCTTGCAGGATATTGCCCGAGCAGAGGACAGTGGTTGGCCGTCATGGTCATGTCTTCCATTGCCAGCGCCTTGAATCCCCACAACAACTTTGAATGCTGGTATGGCGTACATTTTGCTTGCAAATTAGTAGACGGATTTACGCAAGATTGGATTTGATTCATCCCAATTTGATTCCAAGCTGCTTAGATAAGCTACCAATCCGGAAATGCAACAGGGGCGCGTTTCGCCTTATTGGGGCTCGTCAGTGGTGCGCACGCATTGGTGCCTTACTGGAGGTCGAACCCATGAGTATTAGAGGCTAACGCTAACTAGCCAGCAGCTCATGCCACTAAGCCATTGGAGACGATAGTCGACCAATGCGAACTGAAAACTAAATGAGACATACACCCCACCAGTATTCGCAATTGCTGTGTGGATTCACGGCACTGACAAGGGAAGACCTGATGTTGACAGCCAACCAACGTCCTCTGCACAGCAATAACCTGCACAGCAGTAGAGAATGGGTCGGGCTATATCTGGTGCTTTTCCTGATTGGTAGCTTACCCTATATATGATGTTTACTTTAGACCAGATGCAGTTTCTGTTATGCAATTGTAAATTGTGTTGTAAACATGCAACTTATATCAAGTCCTGATTATATATGTTCTTTCAAACAGAGTTTGGCTAAAAATTACACTATCTTTTTTACACGTTAATTCTCACTGTCTTAGAAATTATAGCTGGTGCATATTAGGCTACACGAAGTACCGGTATTACAATCGTTCAATCAGCGAGTTGTGCAAGGACGATATGGCATAGAATCTTGCTACCTAAAGTTCGCAACAAATGCGATCTACTTCGTTGATATCACGTCGAAGGTCTTTGCGAAAGCACTGCAGTGTGAAATACGTGCATGAATCCATTGGATTATATCGGAAGCCACGGTGCATGCTTTGGGCACACAAACGCAGCCTCTACAAAAAGGAAACCTGTAGAGAATAAAAAAGCAAGAAAACTTGCTATATGTAAGGGTCCGTCATAGAACCATAGTTAGAGGTTATAAATGATTTATTTATTTGTTAAGATTGAACTCTATGTCTCATGTATTTAAAGTATACAAAGGCTGTTGTTAAGCATTCCGGGATACCCAAATTAGGTCGGAACAAAAATGCTGCTTTTTGGACCGCAACCGTTATTAAAGATAAAGCAACTGTACATTTCCTCTTATTACTAATACTGTAAACGGCGATATTAATTGTAAATAATGATGAATTATTTTCCTATGGGGTTTCGACATCATACAATTTTGCTAAAAGTTCCTGAATCGTGGATAAAAACCAAACTAAATTGCTTACTCGGACAATGGCAGCATAAAATAAGCTGTTTGAATGTCAAAAAGAAGTACTTTTTGAGTTTACCAACATTCAGTCAGTCAATCATATTTCGATAAAGCGTCATACTTTTATAGTTAATAAACCTATATGACCACTCACCAGTTAGTTGGGGAGCTGTATACAATGTTAACGGCACCAATTCCATAACAATATGTTCTGCCTTAAATGGTTTTTAATCAAACCAAATGAAGACAGTGTGTGTTAAACTGTGTGGGGACGTTATGTAGCTCAATCTTAAAATCTACAATGGGTTGTAGAAAAAATATCTAAATTTTTGAACTCAAGAATAGAAAACTACGGGTGAGCAAATTAATCATTTTTTACCATAGTTACGGTTTTTTGGTATAAATCAAAAACTGTACCGTTAGCACTATAATTAAACCGGTTGCTCTCACAATATAATTCAATTATGAATGTTATATCGATAAGCACCTGCAACCTGCTGCATCAAATCGTAGTCCTTTTCCCCAGGACCGAATACAAAATATGCACTGGAAGACTTGGGAGCTTGACTGTATCCGTACAATCTCGTGTAGCAATCATGTATGAATGCTTTCGCAAAATTTTGCTTACCCTGGGACAGGAGCGTCCAAACCATTTGAAAACAGGGGCACGTTTTGTGAATTAAAATTGTTCGTGCCATATTCAGTCTGACAGTAATATAACAACAAAAGGTACATATGTAGAAATAATCCATGCATGAGTTTATTACTTCGTGATGAGGTCGCAGGTTAGTTGAAATGTTAACGCAGCCCCCTTTGGCCCGCTGGCCGGACTTCGGACACCCATGCACTAGAGTGCTCACGTTAGGTAAATTGCAGGTGCAGCAGGTGAAGTGCCTCTAGCTATACCTAAGTTTCTTTTAATGATGGGGCAATACAAGTAAATGCCTGGTTCATGCATTATCATAATCTGCCAACGAATCGCGGGCACAGTTAATTTCATGATATATTTTGTCATGAATCTCGGTATTGCAACCTGCATACTACAGCCATTATAGCCGCATTTAATCAAGCAAAATATCAATACACTTTAACCGTGAGCGATAAATATACATTACATAATGTGCTGAAATTTAAAATTGATGAGATATCAAACAGTATAGATAAAATAGCTAAATAAATTAGCACCACACCAAAATCTCTGTATGTATTGTTTTGTGATGGTTGTTGATGGGGAATACAAATGGGAAGATATAATCAAAGAGAATCATAACACAAACGCCACTGGGGCGGCCTTTCGTCAAGTCAACAAGTGTATCAGTCGAATAGAGTTCATGGTAATTCGACCCCAGCCAGGCAGTGGGGAGACCCCAACCGCCACCATGTTCGAAGTGAGACTTCATTCCTCACTTGGTTTCCTCACCTCTTCTTCCTTCCAGACAACCGACGCCGAAACAAAGCACAATAAGGGTGTCGGAGTGTTGGCATGTACAACACGTGGCCTAGATATCTTGGCCTCGTGCATGATCTGAAGTTATTGACCGGTTCACCCGATTTCCTGTACCATGTACGCAAAGCTTAACGAGCTAATTTCTCAAGCGATGTTCCCACCAAATCACTTAATCCGAGAAGAGTTCCAGTGTCGAACGTAACAAACTTCACTATGTCTGTCGACTTGATGAGTCAGGTTTCGCAACCATACAGGAATACTGAACGTACGGAAAATGTGACTAAGGTTTGACGCTAACATTTTGGCAAAACAATAGACATTTATGACTTTGTTCTTGTCGAATGTTAAGCAATTTGTAGTGATCACCTGATTCACCAGTAAATATGCAAATATGAAGTAACACATGAATACAAAAGAGTCTGAATTACTATTTCATTTAAAATGGTTTTGAATACATACCTTTAAGTAAATACCTATGCCCAATATTTCAGTGACGTATATGTAGAGAAAAAGAAAGTATTATAAATACGCATACTCTGCAACTATGTAGATAAACAGCTAATGCTCATATAAATTATTTTTTCCTACATCTCCTAGTAGTGAATAAACGAAGGTTCAAGAGAACAATAACAATAATTATAATGACAAAAGCTAATGGCGTTAAACAATTAATAATTCCTCTGTCTTTCTTGTATGATGTTTAATAAGCTTAGATTATGACTCGTTCACACGCCCTGATTTCTTACAACAAATGACGATTTACAAAGTGCTATACTTCAAATATGAACTTCTGAATAGTTTTGCCCAATCAGCGTTTCTGAACTCGCGATTAAAAGTACTAATATGTTTAGATTTGAAGACGGTTTGCAAAAATATCGGCTTTTGTAGGCTTTCATTCCTCTCAGTTTTGGTCTTGACCCAAACGATTCTCCAGGTCACGCCATTCCGTATACAATCGGCTTATAATCGGCTCATAAAAAGTGAGGTAAATTTGAATGAAATATTAGTGATCTATTCAACAAATCATTGGCTGAGAGCTCATTGCCAAACGACTGGAAGCGCTCGGTGGTGAGGCCGATCCCGAAAGGTGGCGACCCCACTAAGTTGGATAACTACAGGCCAATTTGTCTTACACCCGCTTTGGCCAAAGTGATCGAGAAGATAGTAAAAAAGCGTCTAATACATCTGTTGCAATCGGAAGAACTTCTGACACCGGCACAACACGGATTCAGGACGGGATATTCTTGTGTTACCAACTTACTTGTGACGAGACAGGAATGGTTGCAAGCACTGAACTGGGGAAAGTCCGTCGACGTAATCTACATCGACTTCAGCAAAGCATTCGACAAAGTCAATCATGAAGTTCTTCTAGACAGATTAAGGTCGTGTGGTGTCGGAGGATCGTTACATCGATGGATCAATGAATTTCTCGTTGGAAGAAAGTGGAAGGTACAGGTGGACGACCATCTAACCGATTGGTATCCCTCGACCAGTGGTATACCTCAAGGTACGGTACTGGGACCCACTCTGTTTCTCATCCACATCAACGAGCTGCCCCAGCTTCTACGGTCGCCGTGTGCACTGTTTGCGGATGACCTCAAAATTTGGCGAGAAATTAATACTCTCGATTACTGTGACATTCTCCAACAAGACCTCGACTGCCTCGCAGTCTGGTCTGCTGTAGTCCATCTACCGGTTAACCCGGCAAAGTCCCTATTCATGAATCTCGGGAAGGCTGTTCACGGCCGAACTTACACCCTAGACGTTCAACCACTGCATCCCACACCTTCTGTGAAAGACCTAGGTGTGCTCTCACGCTGCGACTTGAAGTCCGTCGACAACACCAACAAACTGTATCGAAACGGACTGCGCATGCTCTGGGCGCTGAAACGCAGCTTCTGCACTTGGTCTGAGGAAGTCGCCACTCGCCTCTTCTCTTCCAATGTCAGACCAATGCTAGAGTACGGCTCGCCTGCATACTGTCCGATCATTCGCGACGAAGCGCAAAAGATCGAACGAGTACAACACGTCGCCACCAAGTTTATCCCCAGCTTGAGAGGCTTATCGTATGAAAACCGGTGCATGAAACTTGGGCTCTACACCTTGTCATATCGCCGTGTTCGAGTGGATCTTATCATGACCTACCGTATTTTACATCTCGGTCATTTCCCCATGCTGAGGTCGTTACTCCACTTGCGAGTACCATGCACCACACGTGGGCACAGGTACAAACTCGTGGTACCTGATCTGAAGAAAATCCCACACCCCCTGTGTTTCGGGCGGAGGGTTGTACACGCCTGGAACAGTCTGCCAGAACACGTCGTCGAGGCCGAATCTGTGCAAAAATTCAAATATTTGTTGGATTTACACTTCGCTAACATACGTTTCAGAGAACGGTTACCACTTGACAACGATAACACCCACTTGTGACTCACTGTGTGAAGAAGCATTTTGTGTGCTACAGAAGGAGTTGCTGAACCATCTCAAGGTAACCTCCGGACATGTTTATTTTTTAAATATTTTTGATTATCACCCGATGGAGTTGTACAGAATTATTTTCTACTTGCTCCAAAATACAGTATTCAGTATTCAGTATTCAGACCATAACATAATCGATCTTTTGCTTCAATAGTTCTCAGGTTCATACGAGCACATACAAACTAGTTGGTTGCTTATTGATTCGTTTCAGAATTCCTTCATAGTGAGCCATTTCTGTTTTTGCTGCGACAGATTCACTCTAAAATCTCAGTTAGCCACCCATGCTTTTCAGATTGGACGGATTTTCACAGCCCGCCAATCATTTTACAATTTTACCTCCTTGGTTATGTCCACGTTGCTTATAATCTTAACTTCTTCAGAAATCAAAATTTTGCTTGTGCATCGTAATCCTCTTAAGTAGCTCGACATTGCCCAGTCAAATTCGTGTCCTACCTCTGGCGCGCCTACTACCCCCGTGGAATCGTTTGGTAGAATCCTGTATTTAGGCAATTTACTCGCTGTAGTCGAAACTTACATGTTGTCTTCTGCTGAACCCCTTGCGTAACTCTCTCTGGCTGACCGATATACATGTGTTCAGCGTCTTCGCTTCCTCTTCACTAGATGCACTTAGTCTTCATATCACTTGCAGGCGATTCTTTTAAACGCAACTGCGCATGTAACCGTTTTTGATTACTCGCCTCGTTGCGTCACTGGTTCTCTTTAAAGGGATTCCAAGCGTCACACTCAAATCCGTCGTGCGTAGTGAACCTGGATTTAGAACCCACTGCTACTAGAATTTGGCGAATTTTATCGACTATCCACTGTCTATTAATCTGCTCAGTGCCTTCGTAAAGATGACATTCTTGCACTTCAATTTTTACACATAATTCTTGGTTTTCTTTCAACACTATACGTATATCGCGTTCCTTATATGCAATCAGAGTAGAATGCAACTCGTTGAATAAACAGAGGGTTGAAATGGAGCTCTGTAGTTCGTAGGATAGTAGGAAAATTCCTACACTTCTCAAACACAAAGGATGAGAAAAAACAAATTTTGGTTAGGAAAGCAATTTAGAAGATCGGATATGCATAAATAAAAACGTTGGTAATGATAATACCACATTAAACAATTATCTGTACTTTAAAATATTAATTTCTGAGAGATGTGATTGCATACACAGAGCATTTGACATTACATTAATAAGTATCCATATCTTACTTATCCCCGTTGACGTAAGATAGATGAATAGGATGATTAATATGCTTAGACTTTACGAAATAAATATTCAGACAGAAAGAAAATATTCCCAGGACTAATGCATTTGTGACAAATAAACTACAGTTATCGTAAATCGGATTTGCTTTGCCGGCACTAATGCTTATGGCTGCTCGTGTTAGTGACCCCGGCAAAATTGATGAAATTGAGGTAACTAGTGAAATGCTAACCATAAAGATTTAGACTGAGTAAAGCCAAGGAGTGATTATTCTGCCTATCACGACAAACGGCTAGTTTTTAGCCTTTCTAATAAAGTTCGTGTTATTGCATTACCCCGTCCTTAATTAGATAGAAGTTGGGTAGGACTCCAATAAGATTAGGCGCACGTTTTCTCGTTCATCATAAGATGCAAACTTACGAACTGCAAGCAGCCATCTGGCAATTCGCTTTTGTATGTTGTTGCGGGATAGATTTTGTATGGAATGAGCTCCAAAGTCGGTTTGTTTTGCACCATGACTTCTGAGTCGTGAAAGCATCAAAATCAAACTCAAGGTGGATTTTGGATAATTCCTGGATTTCGACTCACGGACTGTTTCATTCGACTGACGAACTTTTAAATTATGTTTCTCTTTGACAACTGAGTTCGCACACATCATTCTAAACGTTCACCTTGGTACATACTAATGGGCACCTACATAAACTAAGCGCTTTACAACAATAAAGCTAAGGATGATGATATATTATGGAAGTGCGAAAATTCAGCGCTCTAAATGATCGTTAAATTTCATCGAAATGCAACACATTGAGTGATTTAGGTAATATTTAAAATACTATTGCAAGTTAAACTGTTTTCACAAATTTATCAACACATCAAATTTGCACCAAATGATTTTTCTAGAAAAAGTGCTCAGGTATTTAACCATTTTGTTGTATAGTTTTACAGACGCATAATCACTGCGGTAAAGCATCTGCATATTAGCTGTTCTTTACATGTGGTCCAGGAATTTTGACAGTTAAATCACCATGCTTTTTCCTATTTCGGCTGTTTTTGTATGTACATTATCCTTTGCAAGGCTGAATTTTTAAATCGTGTACAAATATCCGATCCACATATTTTACTATGACGTATAAATCGTGATCTGGACGATTCACTGTTTTACATTTCATCCTTGATATATTCTAAGCTACGTGAGGTAATTGCAAAATGTTTAGTGCCTTGCCGGAAACCGCATTATCAATGCTTATTATGGTTCGATAGCTTCTGACATGTAGTTTTTGTAATAGAATTGGCATATGAGTGTTAGTCACTCATGCCATCCATGCCGTATTTATAATTTTAACTTTTTTACCTCAAGCCATTTTATTAATCGCTAAGTGTATGTTACGTTTTACCTAGCGTGATCCTATCGATTAACCTAAGGAGTTTAGTCGGTTACTGAGGGCGATGGGCTTGTTCGTGGCTGAAAAGGAATAACGACATGGAAAGATAATGGAATAGCGCCTTAAATAATTAATTTTGCTCTTGTGACATGCTGTCCAAAAGTGCATCTTTTGTAGCTTTAAAAGATGGACAGCAAAATGAATTACATAAATGCATTTTGGAAAGCACATTCAGCTGTATGCAATAAAGATGCATTAAAGTTGATAACTATGTTCATTTCACAAAGCTTCAGCAGATTATTTAGTAAAGAAACTTGAATTGGATGTAGAAAAATATCATTGAAACTTTTGTAAATATTTGGTAGCTCTAATTCATTGTAATACTATAAATAGTATCTTATACGGGCCAGCTACATGGTGCTCTAATCTTGTTGCATGAACATAACTCTACACAATTTTTGTAAGCAGCTGAAAAATCTATCACGATTTGGTTTATCACATCGCAATATCGAGTAAAGGGACAGCGGTACAATAACATGAAAAGTGCATTTTGCACAAGTCGCTTTTTATCAGTAGCAACTTGTAGGTCCGTATGTTGCGGCTGGTCCTAATGCTTATCTGACGTTTGTTGAAAAGTTGAAGTATTTAATCAAATAAAAATGGTCGTTGATTTTATTAGTAACCTTCAGATTTACGGTAATGAATTGCTTATTACTTTTTGACGCACCAATGTTTACCGTACTGAAGGCAATCGTAGTGCTTGGTTTCCCTCTGACAGATAAACTATTTACCCGTGTAATAAATCACAGGAGAGGAAATTATTACCAGTATTGAAGCATTAACTTTCTGGTATATGAAAGTCAAGCCGTTAAAGGTACATGCTTGTCGGGTACATTTAATAGAACAAAGGTTTATGTATAAGTCTTAACAAACAGATTTAATCTACTGGCTGGTTTACGGTGGTAAGTGGTTAGTTCTGGATGGATGTATTCCTCCATAGTTCATCTGCATATTAACCAAAGTCATCGTTTTAAATTGGATAAATATTTGTTACATATAACTAAACATCGACTGACATTTTGCGCGCTAAAATTTACTATGGACGCGGGCTCTCTAGCTGCGATAACACCCATCCGGTTTCTTCAATCATTTGCCATATATATCATACAACACTTGTCCAATATAAACGCTTCCCAGTTATTTAAGTATCGGTCTGCCACCGCCGCGATAATTCGCATATTCACTTTTAAGCGTATATATGATTATATTTCTTACTCTCGCTTTCGTGTTCTGTTTGGAGGGCAGACTTTTATAATATGCAGATCGTCGTTGAAAAATAAACGCCTAAGTTTAATTTACTGCACGAGAAATAACTCCTATGTAACGTATGAATAAGGCCGTCTTGCAAAATCTTTATACATAGTACCGTATATTTCCAATAAATTTGTTTCAAATTAACGGATGCTGTTTATGCTATGCTGGATTGCATTTTAGATAATCAATCAAGCCTTAGGAATTCGTGTTTTAAATATCTTAACTGTAAAAGTTAGCTTTGTAAAAAGCACGTTAGTTCAAAAATTTTATATAATTTAACATTGCAAAAAATTTAGCCAGGTACAAAAATCTCTACATGACTATTTTATAATCTTTCCTTCAAGTGTTCTAAGACGAACGCCATCCAAAGCAGTACAACTTCCATTCTGTAGGGAAAGGGAAAGAGATACTATGGAATTTTGGCTGCGGTTGCCATTCATTCTGGCTTAGATCAAACAAGAGAAAATGTTATACCTCTGATGCACAGTGATTAAAATGTATTCAATTTAGTTGTTTTCGAAAAGGCGCTTGCGTGTAAATGTTACTATTTTAACAGTAGTCTGCTTTATTTATGTCCGAAAGAAAGGGGCTTCATATAATAACATATAGTAATCAGTGAACTGGAGGCACTGAGACAAAATTTGCAGGTTTCACACTCTCACAAAACATTTTAGCGTAACAAACCTAAGTGTATTTCTTGTACCACACTATGTAAACAGTTTCGTAAGATTACAGTGAACGTAACGGAGCTCAGTGTGTGAATCAGTATATCAAGACCCATCTTCCCCCTGGTTACAATGGTGGATGGCCGCATATGGGTTCATTATATAGATAAACTGGAGGCGGTCTGTGACAGCTGGTTCTAAGGAACACGTTGCGACAGCTCTATGTTGTCTCAATTTTTCCCAACAAACGGAATTAAAAGTGTAGCTGTAGTGAAAAAATTTACCTAACGTTAAAATATGAATAAAACCGCCAAAATTAAGCACACTATAAATTATGGATAGGGGAATAACCACCCTTGTCAAGCATTCAAAAATAATGTATTGCTTTTAAATTAGAACGTTGTACTTATATCGAGATAAACAACTCAGTTTGTTAAATATTATCGTTTGAAAGTACTTTGAGAACTATTTGCTAACACCAAAATTATCGAAACGCTAACTGTAAATAATGGCTATATTCATATCCCCGAAATTGGAACCACGAACGTGGCTATGTAGCGCATTATCGTGATTTTATTCTTTGATCGTATCTGTAAGATATACTGCACGACTAAGTAAATAAATATCAGTGCTCGTCAGGAACCCTTCTCTGGCAATATAGAAGCATAACCATAAGATATAATTTTAACTATGAACATTCGAATGTTTGCCATGCTGGATCAGAAAGCTATTTCAATCACAATGTTTCAGACACGGCAACTGCTACGTAAGCATACAAATAGTTCACGATAATTGTAAAATAAAAACATAAAATTTATAATGATGGCTGGTAATCACTATGCGAGTGACTGGTCCAAGTGTTAAAATTCGCAAGGTTACCTGCTTAATAGTTAACTAATATACTGTGAAATTAATATTACATTGGAATATGGTATCAAATAATGCGCAGACACCGAATAGGATCACATGTACCGACGGAAAATGCAGTTACTATTTTAAATATGTTGCGAGGAATAATAAAGATGTTGTAGAAAATATTTCATAAGACACTGGATGACGTATTTCAAAAAGGTTTGTCTATTGGCAAATAGTTTCAAAATTCGCTGATGTTTAACTATCCATTAAAATATATTGTCTTTCAAATAGTAGCATAAACCTTTCTCCCTCTCTTGATCTTTGACAATATTATCGAACACAATCGATCCTTGAACCCAACCGATCCCTAATTATTTTAGGTTAGCCTAATTTGCATCTAAAACTCTGTATGTTGTCAAGGTTGTATATCATGCCACATCATTCATTAAACAATGGTAATTCACAAGCCAAAATATAGTACAGTGTGAAAACCTGTAACGTCCTCTTGTTTACCGCCGAAAAGATCGGGTGTTGCGCGATTATCCGAATTTTGATTTTGTGATTTGATAGTCTTTGAAAATATCTTATAAGCGCGATATGAAAATACTGATATCATTATATATCTGGCTGCAGCAATAGAACATCGTTTTTCAAAATATTGGTGACTATTGCATGATGTCCAAGCCTAGTACGCATTTACTTGCTTTTTGTATTTTCATTAAATAACCATGCAGTAAAATAATTGAACACAGGAAGTGTAAAAATTACAAATAAGCCAGAAGATTTTTAATTAACCGGAAAAAATACATGTTGTACTTTTACACAGCAATTTTGTTGTGCACTATTTAGGTTTCTTTCTTCAACCTGCAAGTTGATTCACGTAATTAGATATTGGGATGTTGACTTTCCAAAACGTTATCCTTAGAGATATAACCTTTTAACAACAGACTGTGCTTTCTGTATGACATGCCTGTTGCACAAATCCCTCCATCCATTTATATTTTTAGGATTTAAAATGCTGCTGGCTTCGGTTGACTTGTTCTGAGATTTAGTTTCGACAACCAATTTATATAGAATAAATATGACAAATGTCAATTTCGCTTACGTCACTCAACCCATCCTCATATTTTCTCCGTTCTCTGTGTTTTTCTGCCCATGCAATCAGTACAAGCCACACCATATCCCTGGGGACTGAAAATGTTCAACATGAATTATAGTGGCACAGTAAATTTTGGCGACGGGATTTTCAGGGATGGTTTTCGTATCAACTGTTTCGTCCGGAGAATAATAATACAGCATGTTCATTCAGAACAAATATTTATAAAAAATTACTCCAGATATTCATAAATCTCGGAATTTATATAATAGTCCAAACACTCCAGGGAAAATGATTCTTATGCTGGTTCATTCTCATGTTCATTATTGCTGCTAACGTCCATTGTAAAGTGATAGTTTTGAAAAATTTATTGCATGTTAAATATTCAAAATGGAATTTACTTTAGGTTTGCTAATGTGTAAATGTATGTGATACTAGACGCAGGCTGGTAAAGTTAATATATACTGATAAGCCAAATAGTGTCGGTGTACACAAAATCTAATTAGCTTAGTTGGAATGTTGGAGAAGTAGTTGGCACAGAAATTACTCTTGATCATATATTGTTGTCTTAATGTCTTGTGCGTAGGCAACTATGCATCAATACTTGGAATAGAAGGTAGATCTGAGGCGAACACACGGAGCTTCATCCACAACATACGAACAAAATGCTTTAGTAGATTTATGTTTTTTAAACAGTGTAATCGGCATAGCACCTTAACGAGTGCTGTTTGCTCCTCAGTGGCACAAAACCAAAAGTGGTCATTAGACGGCTTTAACCTTGTGGTCGGCCTTGACATAAACAAACACTAGCAATGGAACAATGGAACAATGGTTTATGACGGGTATAAAAGCAATGCTTGACAGGTCCCGTAGGATGATGAGAACTAACATCGTAAAATTAAAAAAATCGTATCGATGAAAGTACGTGTGAAATGCATGACTCACCAAGGGATTGGAGATGCACATAAACAAGTAATCCAATAGGAATTTTAAGTGGATTCCGTCCACGTTCGTTGTTCACTAATACCATCATCCGATGGTCGCACGTTATATCACATAGTGCAATCGTGCCAGAGTTTCGTCAAGGCGTTTTTTGAAAAGGGATAGGGTGGGAGCGTTAATTACATGTTCTGGAAGGGCGTTCCAAGGTTGTGACACTCGGAGGGAGAAGAAATTGCGTCGACATTCCAGTCGACTGTACTGTGTGATCAACTTAAACTGATGACCTCTTAGGGATGCGTTTTGACTACGTTTCAAAACGGAATGACAAGTGTGGTTGGGGGTTCTCAGTATCCGATACACCAATATGAGATCGCCTCTCAAACGACGGTAACGTCCACTGTATAAGTTAAGTGTTTTCAGCCTGAGTGTGTAGGGAAGGCTGGAAAGACCTTTGACGTATTTTGTCGCTCTGCGTTGTGCAGTATGGAGTGCAGTGAGGTGGCACTTCTGCCATGGTTGCCACGCTTGAATAGCGTATTCTGTGTGCGGTCTAACAAAAGCGCTAAGCATTTTCGGAAAGATTGAGGCGTCAAACTTCCCAAACGCTCTACGCAGAAGGCCAAAGTGTTGGTTTGCTCTCTTGGAGGCCTTTTCGGTCTGCATTAAGCACCCAAGATCTTCTTGTACAAGCACGCCAAGATCGCACTCAATGTTCACCTAAACTATTTAAATCTCACAAGTATCCATTAGAATATTACTAATGGTAAATTTAGCAAATTAAAAGAAATTGTAATGGGTAATGAGGTCTATTGGAGTTGGATACAGATGCTGCAGAACGGAAGAACGCTGAACTTAATACGTTAATTGTGGTGCCGTCCAACTTGTCTACGAAAATATATCGTAATGTATGAGCTTTTTACCAGACCCCTTCCAAAAACATGGAATCCAGTTGCGGAGGTCGAACATTGTATTCAAGCTCACTAGTGAAAGTGCAAAATGGTAAATATGCGACGCAGATTTATGCCAAGTAAAATAGGTGAATTAGCTTTAAGCTAGTATCAGACGATTAATCGTACATCTGTGTAATTCATCTCAGCTTGTATAAAAGAAAGCTATTCGTGCTTCGCGTGTTGCAAGCTGTATGCTGCGTAAAATTATTATATTTCAGATCAAACGAATTTTAACAATTTCTTTCATGGTATAGTTCTGTCGTGCAGTGTAGAAAGTTCGCGGTTACTTGTTACCGAACATCGCAACCTGCACATTAAATAAGTAATTAACATTTGCACTTCCTATATCCACTCACATTCAATGAGATGAGGGTATGACGTTTAAACAAGTAATTATCCACTACAACTTGCAACAAATAATGTAAATTGTTTGTGATTGGTCAGTTAACAAACACCCTATATTTTGTTTGAGAAATCTTAGACAGTATAGAACAGTGAAAACCATATGTCAATAATAAAGACTGACAATTTTAGAATAGTGTTATTTATGTGCTATTAACGTGGCATTATTGTGGCACTTATTTCTAGAACACAAATATAATCCAAGCATTGCTTGAGTTGACATAATGTCTGCCTTTGGACAAAAAATTTGAAAATAAAGATAAACAGTTTATTCCGTACGATTTAGTCAGTGTTTCCTACCGTTGCCATTTACCAGAGGATTATGCGTTTACGCAAACTATTTAACTTGCTCTTTTTAATAAAATACTATACATAGCTAGGCCAGTTGCCACAATTTAAAATTTCACCTTTCGCTAAATTATTAAGCGGTTTCTTGAGAAAGAGATATTTAACTGGCTTACAGTCTGTCAGGCTAAACGGTATGACATTTATCTCTAAAAAATAATGGCTTACTTTTTGCTTACAGATTGTCGATAACATTTTCGAAACGTTGACAATTGCTGTCGTTCTTCTTCAAGTTGTATTTGAAGTGATGTCTGTTAGTTTGCTTAGTATCTTATTCGTGCTGCTGGCACTACATTAATAGCCAAAATGAAATCGATTAATCCAGTAATAGTTAATATTTTCCTGGGTTAAAATTTGTCGAATAAACCCTTTCGATGCAAACACTGACTAATGCATATATTATGCAGGCAAAGTGTTAAAAACACAAGAGCTAAACACAAGATTCTTTTCATGTTCCTTGTCTTCAACATTCGATGATATTCGGGAGTGGTTTTACTATTTCATTTGGATGTTATATATTTGGCCGCAAACTTCTATATAATAAACGGCCCTCCTTAAATGTTTGCCCCGCGGTAAGATGTTTAAACGTAATAAGAAGTTACATGAAACATAGTTGGGATTCTTGTAGCTCGGAGCTACAGGCGATGTCAGCAATTCTCATTAAGTCGTTTTGATTCAGCAATGGAAGGCTAATTCGTATGAAATTAACATTGTACAGCCAGTATTATCTATTTGAATTTAGTTCCGCAAGGTTTACTGGCAAATAAAATTGAACACAAACGGTGTTGCATAATTTGTTAGGTTCAGTTTCCTAAAACTATCACGGATGCATCACGTTAATGTTATTAACTTAAAAGATGGGAGGAAGCAAACAATTAAGTTGAAAAAATTTGTTTCTGAGCATACATTCCAGTGGACACGTTAATCAACCATTCGGTTTAAGGACAGCAAAGAAGCAAATTCCAGGTGAGAGGTATTCGTTTTACATTAATATTCATTCAATGCATATGGCTCTTTTATTTACTCAAAAAGTGACATAGTTTTACTGTTTGCCACAATTTTTGTCTTAAAGAAATATGGTAAATGTTAAAGCAAAAATTAAAACTTTAAACTATTGTTAGTTTTAATGGTTAAAGAAATACCTAAGCATGTACTCGTGCATGACTGATGCGTTTATGTATTATCTAAGCCAAGTAAGTGTACACAGTGTATCGATAATTGGATAATTTATATTTCTTGTTTCGTTGCTGACATGTCTCCTTTTATATGGTAAATAACTATGATTATACTAGCTGAAAATTTGGGAAGTACCAGATACAACACCACAACTTTTACAATAGGGAAATAAGCGCTTAACTTTTCGAACCGCGTGACATATCTGCATACTGTTTAATAAGTAAAATGAGAATTACAAAGATGCTTTATTTCTGGAGCACACGAAACAGTACAATGAAATGCTTTGTTTAATAAAAAGGTTGTTGTTCAAAATTGTTATTGCACACCTAGTTATATTCATCGACCATTACGTACGTTTACATGTATGGCGAGAATTCTATCAAAATATACACTCTAAGAAGTCATCCTACATTGCTGATAACCATCGCACTAAAAGTTCGTGCAAAGGCTGTAAAATGTCGAGAATAAAATGGAAAATTGAATGTAGATCAAATAGCACATACATATGTGAAATAAGGGCCTTTGCTTAGTAAACGCAATAAATCTGGATATTATCAAATTGGAAACCTTGACCTATACACATTGTAATTCATTTGGTACACTTGTGAAACTATGAAACGACTTACAATGCATGCATTTTTAGTGTTCTACGAATATCATTCTTATCTAATTGGCGAAAAGCAAGACTTTTATGACTGACCTGTCAAGGAGATCAGCAATGGCTGCTGCCGATTTAAAACGTTTGTGCTACTCACAAAAGTTCCATCAATTCTTAGTTTAGATAATAACTTCTTTTATTTTATTCGCCTTCAGGTTTCTGCAACATTACCTTCACTGTCAAGACTGTATTTAAGATGTTGCCGCTTCGTTTCCATTAAATCTGTTTGAGTCGATACCAATCGACCGTACACCAGCAAACAGTAGCTGCGTATCCATCATAACTACCTAATGATTATGAACGCAAACTAGAAAAGAACAAAGTCCCACCAATGTGGTATCGATGAGTCATAAGTTCGTTCATAAGAGAAGCAGTTACCCTGACACTACCAAGCACCGAACGATGACACTTATATCTGAACTCGCCAAAATTATGAAATTAGTCACCTGAAGTGCACTGATGCAGCAACTAGCAAATTGGAGTTTAGTAAACCCAGAGCGAAATGGCTCCTTTCAAATTTGCTATTGCTCCACCAAATACATAATTACCAGTAGAGGCTTTCTTAATGTAGTTGACGGTGTAACGCTTCCCATCTCCTCTAAATTGAATTATCAAAAGCCTTCGATCGCTAAAATTATTAACTTCTTCACAAGCTTCGATACTATGGCACTGGCAACCAAATCAATGATTATATCGGCAATTTGTTACATGAACGTTAGTTGAAAGTGAGCGTCACAAAATTCACTTTGGTGTAAGTTAGGTGGAGTGCTTTTTTCTAGCGAGGATTGTTGCTCGATCCTCGCCTATTCCTTGTTATTATGAACGATTTGACAAGGTCCTGAAAAGTTGCTAAATATTAGCGGCTAAAGCAGGGGAGTTCCCACTATAGGATGGACAAACGTTGTCCTCTACACGGTCGGTAATTTGCATAACAGTGAAGGTTGGATAGGGTTTGTTGCACCTTGTTTTCAATCAAGTTGTTTATGACTGTGGCTAGTAGTGCAAGCTGCTGGCAGTTGTTTGGTTACATTCCATGCGAGGTACAGAGAAATTAAGCGAATGTTTTGTAAGGGTCAACTGCTTACGCTGCTTTAAAACAAACTCATTTTCATGCGCACATATATACTTATATCTGCGCTCAATACGCTGTAAACCACTCCGCTTTAGTTGTTAGGTAAATTACAATTCTTACAAGTTTTACTTCCAGCTGTATAGCCATACGCCATCTTAGGATGGCTGACAGTTAGTTTTTGCATTTCGCTTAGGGATAACAGACCGCGTCGAACATCCCACAAATTGTCTGGAAAACCGACCAACAAACCGTCCAGGAAGATTGGATCGACGGCGAAAAAGCTTTACTTCATGGCTTTAAAGTGAACCTTGTCCGTTATAACACTAAACCGGTAACTCATGATGCGGATTTATGTAGGAGATTCCTGCATTAAAAAATGCTTCGCATTACGCGTTTCGAAGTCATTTTCTCTCATCAGATAGAGATATCAGCCGTTCAACCCGGGACCATATAATGTTAGCTGGGACCGCTATCATTAATCCACTGGTAATAACGGGCATAGCATTGCGCAGTGGCAATGGGAGATTTTGGGTACATTTGGGGTACAAGTTGTGTGGATGGGTTGGCATTACCATCTCAAGGTGAAGCGCGATTCCCATTGGAGGGAAACTAGGCCATGCGATCACTAGGGAGATAATTGAGGAAGCAGAACCTAATTGGGTGTTGCCCGTCCTAAAACGCTTCACTCCGCGTCGAATTTCGAGATTATAACCATTATCTAAAGAGAGATAGCAAGCACCGAACCTGGGACCATTAAGATGATATTTGTGACCTTCAACTTTAAGTCACCGGGACACGACAAGCAAAGCTCGGCCAAACGCTAATTAACATATTGGATAGTTATTTTTAGGTATACGTTGAGTGGATGGTTTGCATCGCGAAATCTGAAATTGGATTCCGATTCCCATTGAAGTGAATTCTAGTCATTCGCTATTTAATGCAGCAGGTGATAAATCAGAAGCAAAATGGGTATTGCCCGCATGAAATCACTGCACTTCACGACGCGTTTCAAAGTAGTATTCGTTCATAAGATAGAGAGGGCATGCATCGAACCAGGGATAATGGGATATTATTGGTGACGCTAGTCCTTATTCACCGGTTCAAACAAGGCAAAGCTTGATACAACGGTTTGCAAGAGAGGGGTGGATAAATTTATAATGCAAGTTGTGTGAATGGATTGCGAAACGCCATCTCAAAGTAGACCGAAATTTCTTTGTAGTGAAACTCGTCCTTCTATCACAACCACCTTAGCAAATGAATCCGCAGCAAAGAGGATGCTGCCCGACAGAAATCCCTTACCATATAACGCGCTTTGGGGTGTTTCCTTATCATCAGATAGAGGTGGAAGGCATGGAAGCAGAAAACCATTGGGATGGTATGGCTATCACTACAATAAAGCCATTAGTCACGACGGCACAACGGTTAATGACAGATTGGATAGCCAATCTGAAATACACTTTATGCTCCATCAGCTATTGGCCAATTGATCAAATGGACAAGGTTCACATCATTGTTAGTTACGGTCCACCTTGAGTTCACGCATGTTAACCTACTCACAAAACGTGTAATTCAACTTGGCCATCCGACGTGTCATTATC
This sequence comes from Dicrocoelium dendriticum, assembly GCA_944474145.2. Taxonomy (NCBI): domain Eukaryota; kingdom Metazoa; phylum Platyhelminthes; class Trematoda; order Plagiorchiida; family Dicrocoeliidae; genus Dicrocoelium; species Dicrocoelium dendriticum. Next base: position 225,863,026 of record OX104064.1, read on the forward strand.
CGTTGTGTCAACATTGGCTCGTCGTGACCCAATGGATTAGAAGTTTCGGTCACAAATAACATCCGTTTAGTCCCGGTTCGATTCATGCTATACTATTTGGTGAGGAGGAACAATCTCGAAAGGCGTCATGTATTGCATTATTTCTCTGCGGCCAACAAACAGTTTGCTACTGCTTCATCAGTTACGACCCTAGTGTTCAAATGTCCAACGATCACTTCAATCGCAATCGCGGTCTACTTGGAGATGTTGCGTCGCAATCCACTCACACAACGTGCATTTCAGAACAAACTTTCAATCCCACATTAACCATTGTGCCATGCTTTGCTAGTCGTGAACATGTGGCTTAGGCTTAGCGGTCACAAATAACGTCCATACGGTCCAGGGTGCGATGAATGCCATTTCTATTTAATAAAAAGATATAACCTATGAAAGCCACGTGGAGTGCAGTGTTTTAAGTAAAGCGACACTAAAATTTCTTGGACTTCATCATCTATGGTCCCAGTTATCGAATGCCAAAGTTTACTTCTACGGGAATCGCGGTCCACTTTGAGATTGCGCGTCGCTATCAATCCGTATATCGGGTACCTCAAATTAAAGCTTTAAATTGTCATTATACTTCCTTCTCAGCTTTGCCACTCGTGACCCGATATAATTAAATTAGCAGTCACAATTACATTTAAATGGTCCCGCATTGCATGCTTGCTATTCCTAGTTTTGAGTAAAAAGTAACTTCGTTACGTGTCATGGTGCTTCATAAACCGCGGTCCTATGTTGCGAATGTCCAAGGTTCACTTTAATGGAAATCGCAGGACACTGAGAAACTGAGCGTCGCAATTCATATGCATAAGCTGCACAATAAAGTGCCCCTCCAAACTATCAGTAACCCTTGTGCAAAGCTTCGCCTGTCATTACCCTGTGGCTTCGGTGTAGCAGTCATAACTAACATCTCAGTGGTCCAGAAAAAGATTCCTGGTATCTCTAAATTTTTAGTGGGAATTACAGCGAAACACCTAATAGGAAGCCGTGTTTTCAGGTGGGCATAACCAAATTTGTTCTGCTTCAACAGCTGTGGTCCTAGTGATCGGAATTCCAATGTTCCTTTACATATAAATCGTGGTATACTTTGAGCTGGTGAGTCGCAATTTATCAAATCAACGTTTACTCCAAATTGACAATTCCAAATGTCATTAACCGTTGTTAATATATTTGCTCTTAAGCAGTCTATGGCTATGGGGTAACGGTGACAAGTAACATCTCAATGGTCCTTGTTTTGATAAAAGATATATCCATATGATAAGAGGAAATAAACAGGAAACGCGAAGTAGTGTGAATTGTTTTTAAGTGTTCAACACCGAATTCACAATTTATACAAAACCTAAGGTACTAGCGATGGAATTTCCAATGTTCAATGGGAATTGCGGTAAACTTTGAGATTGCGCTTCGTAATCCATCCACAAAAAGTGTATTTTAAATTGACCCCAAATCTGCCAAAACCGATGACCAAATCTTAGCCCGTTGCTATACAAAGAAAAAGAAGTAGCGGTCAAATCTAAAGTCTTAGTTTTCCCGGTTTCGATTGCTGCCATCAGTATCCAATGCGAGTAAATAACCGCGTAACGCATCATGGAGTGCATTGTTTTCATGCTGTCGAAACCAAATGTGCTGATGCTTCATCAGCTACGGTCCTAGTGATCGAATGGCCAAGGTTCACTTCAATGGGAATCGCGGTCCACTGAGATTGCGCTTCGTAATCCATCCACAAAACGTGTACTTCTAATTGACCCTCTAATCAGTCATAACCATTCAGGATTGCTTTAACGCTCGTAAAACTGTGTCCTTGAAATAGAGGTCTCAACTGCATTTAAATGATCCCGCATTCTATGATGCTATGTCTGCCTGATTCAAGTTAATATCCTCGAAACGCGTCATGCAGTGCAGTTGTTTCAGGCAGGCAGCATACAATTTGCTTCTGCTTCAACACCTATGGTCCTAGTGATCGAACGGTCGTTTCATTTTACTGGGTTTTGCTGTCCACTTTCAGATTGTGCGTCATAACCTATCCACCCAGCGTGTAATTCTAATTGACAAACCAATCTGTCATAAGATGTGGTGCCGAGCTGTGCCCGTCGCGACTCCTTGGCTTAGGGTTTGCGGTCACAAATGACATCAATATGGTCCCTGTATCGATGCCGGCTTTGTCTTACTCTTGAGAGAAAATAACCTCGCAACACGTCATAGAGTGCAGCGTTTTCAGTCATGCAACACCCAGTATGTTGCCTTTACATCAGCAAATTTTCTAGAGATCAAATCACCCAAAGTGAAATTCAGTGGGGAAAACACTCAACTTTGATATTGATTTGAAAAACCCATCCACTCAACGTATAATACAAACTGACCATCGAATCTGTCACTAACGGTCGTGCCAAAATTTGGGTGCCTTTGCCCGGTGGACTAGGTATTGTGGACACAAGTAACATCCCAATGGTCCCGGGTTCGATGCCTGCTATATCTATCTGATGAGAGGAAATAACCACGAAACGCGTCATGGAGTGCAGCGATTTTAGTCGTACAACAGCCATAATGCTTCTGTTTCATCAGCAAATTTCCTAGTGATCAAATCATCCAAGGCTTAATTCAATAGGAACCGCAATCCACTTTAAAATTACGTGTCAAAATCCATCCACACAAGGTGCATAACAAACCGACCATATAATCTGTCACTATCCGTCTTGCCAATCTTTGGGTGTCTTGACCCGGTCGCTTAGGACTTGTGGTCATAAGTAACATCCCAATGGTCTCGGGTTCGATGCCTGCTATCTTTATCTTAGGGGAGGATATAAGCTCGAAAATATTCATAGGTAGCAGTATTTTCAAAGGACAACAATTGTGTTGCTTCTGCTTTCTTAAATACCTCCGCTTGCAATGCCTTGTTCATTTGTTGGCTTATTTTAAAATGTTTGGTTTGACGCCACGTCCTTTTATTTGTTCGCGTCCCCTTGGTGGAACGTTTTTTTCGATTTTGAGATTATGATCCTCTGTTAAATATATTATAAATCCGATTCGATTTCGAATCGGCTGTCGTTTTAAATGCCTTAAGCCACTTTACCTGGACCCCATCAACATAGCGTGATTTTGCATATTCAGGCTTAAACATACTGGAATTCATCGCTTCACTAAATATTTACATTTACCCTTTCGTTCATTTTATTAGTTCAGCTGTGAAAACATAAAGTTTTAGCATACAAATAAGCCAACCTATGGTTTGCAATTTGATTTGGCCACCATCTATGATATCTCTGGTTGAAAGGGTAAGTTTAAATAAATGAACGCGCAAGCTTCTGTGCCTTGTATCCGAAGAAGTTAAAATACTCTTTTTGCGCCATTTTGTGTTTATGCCTGCAGGAAGTAAGCAGCACTAAACCGCTGTTATGTTGGTTGATTTCTACTACCTATGAAGTTTCACATCGTTTCAACCGTGTGTTTAAACAACCCCTTAGTAGCATCTATCAAGAAGGGACAAAGGAATACTTGTTAAGGGATATCAAGAAAAATGTGTCGTAGGAACCTGCATACTAAATAAATCACGCTGTACAATTTCTTGGTTTGCGCTTATTATTCTCTTAGACTACAGAAGTAATATCAAGCCGTGCATGACGCTTTGTTCGCTTAGTGGCATGTCTTGTAGACACCAATTTCGTATTTTTGGATTACCGCAGGCTCCATTGAATATCCACACAGTTATTCTGTGGAATACTTGTTATATATAATGCAATGTGACCCTAATGGTTTCTCCTTTAATGTAGGATATTTAAGTAGCTCCCATGTGCTAGTGCTCGCCACTGTGTGCTGAAATCGAGTGAGGAGTAACTTCTGCTCAATTTGTTGGGTTAGCTTTGACGTTCATCAGATTGCACAATATATTCCATTGTTCCATTGTTTACGTCGTAAAGCAACTTGTCCCGCAATGTGATGTTGGAAGATTCCGGGACTTTCACTCATTGGACAGTTTGTAGGCTACAGTTTGACGCTTTTTGGTGAAGTATCTAAATTCAGTTACCAACATACTTACCCGGTTGCTATATTTGCTGGTTGTTTTTCTTTTCTAGCTACTAATCCTTACAAGAGATGAGACGGTAAGAAAAGTAACTTAATGCACTTTAAGCAGTCCCCGTTTGCGCATTTTGTACTCACCGGATATGGGTACCCCTGGATGTCGAATGTTAACGTATGAGTTGCACAGCCACCAAAACATTGCTTACATGTGTGAAACTTTCATGCAGGTACACTAACGCCGTAGCGATCCACAGTAAACTTATCGATCTTCGGCTACATCAGGTTCCGAATGCATGGGACCTAATTTCTATTAGTGAAACTTGGTTGCACCAAGTGATGACTGGCGCTGAGTTTGAGATAACAGGAATTTCACTTACCTGGAACGGCTCCTACAGCAGAGGAGGTGGGGTCCTACTCTAATTCCACAGCGGCCTCCAATGTGCAATAGTTGGTGATCCGATACCTCACTTTATTTACTCACTTTTGACGTCGTCGACTAAGACACATATACGCATGTATTGTCGCTGTCGTTTACCGCCCCAAACGTAAACTTCGTAAATGGATTCCCGCTTGATACGTGTCTCGAACCGAGTAACGCACACTAGGTACAGTCAAATTCTCATCCCTGGGTCCATCAACTACACCATCTGGTGGTACCGGCATTAACCAGTGAAGAGTTCAGAGCAGGCTTGCATGAACTGATCGCTGATATTCCCTTGTACAATCATGTCACAATGCTCACTAATTCCAGGACAGAAAACAAACCGTGCGTATTGGACTTGTGTCGAAGTTTGTAGAGCTCATGGTTGAAAGTTATTAATGGATTGTCCATTAGGTCTCAGTAACCATGTAGTATAACCTTCAACTAAATGTGTTATGCAGCGTATCCATCTGAACACACGAAACTAAATCACACAATCATACGCTGACACGTAGTAAAAGAACTCGTCAACACATCTGCTTAATATTACTCAAACAATTGTCCACTTGACAGCGTTTAGAAAGATTTGGTTGACAAACTCAACAACGTCGTCTCCATATCCTAAGATATCAAACCCCTTCCTCCCTCAAAACTGCCTTCAATTCTAAGGAGTGGGACTCGAAAATGCCTGGCGACGATTGATGCAGCATGGCGTTCCCACAAGGTTAACGCCGTCACATTGCACTGCACTTGTACTTGAGAACATGTTAAAAATCTTCCTAAAGTGAAGCATGAAATCCCTCCACTTTTCACGACAGGCAGTAGAGTAAAAAGCGCCGAAGAATCAGCTAATGTCCTGAGGTTACAATACGCCCCAGTTATCGAAATCACAGCCTCCACCTATCCCATTATATTATGCACATTACTGACTACCTTGTTTACACATGAAATATTCAACCCAACAATTGCGCTAAGGAGCTTACCCTCAATGCGCAACAATAGCTCACGGGGAGACGACGACATCCTCCCAAAACACTGAATGCTGCGGCCACCAAGCTAGCTGAATCACTGTCACAGTTCTTATAAAAGATGATTAGATGAACAACAAGTCCCCATTATGTGGAAGCGTGACATTATTCACCCAAATTTAAAGGCGGCAGCCGTTCAGATCCTACAAATTCTCGCCTATTGACTCTCCGCCCTGTGCTCATGGAAGTGATGGAAGTAATTCTCACTGAGGCTCTAATGGACGACATGAGGAAATGCAGCATTTTGTACCACAGCAGCACGGCTTCCGTCGACCCTGGACATGCACCACCCACCTACTGATTGCACGAGTTAGTTTGACGGAAGTGGCTGATGATGTGGTCGGCATTGACGTCATCTATCTAGACTTCTCCAAATATTTCGGCTGTCTGGATCACCGCATCCTAGTTTACAGGCTGAAGAGCTACGGAATCGGAGATCGTATGTTTGGTTGTATTGGCAACTTTTTTCACCAACGGAAGGTCCTAGTGCAAGTTAGGGGAACACTCTCTGACCCGAATGAGGTGGAATGCAGCGTCCCACAAAGCCCTGTGCTAGGACCGCGCTTGTTTCCGGTGTTTATCAACAACCTGACAAGTATTTTCTCCTCAAATTGGCTGCTTTTTGTCCAAGATGTCAAGATATGGCCGGCTAGTAGTAAAAAGGAAGATAACGATCTATTCCAACATGAACTAACGTATATGTAGCAATGGTCTATGAGGAACCTGCTTCAGTTCAACATAGGTAACTGCAAGGTGATCCGTCTGCATCACCAGCAGGTGAGTGTTTATAAGCTGGGGGACCAAAACTTTAAAATAAGTTTCTCAGGAGTGTGACCTGGGTGTACTGGTACAGGAAAATATCACGTGTTCAAATAATCAGAGAAAGCGACGAGAACCAGCAATCAACACTTCGGCTTTCTTCGCAGAGCCTTCGGTTGGTTTGAACGCCATTACTTTTCATAAAAGTTGAACGCCAACTTTTGACCCCAAGTGGAATATGCTGCTTAGACGTGGCAGCCGTGGCAGAAACAGAATCATGTTTCTCTCGAGACTCCTCAACGAAGGGCAAGCAACGCCGTCAGTGGCTGTTTTCAACTGCACTATCAGCTTAGACTGAAATCCCCAAGAATGTACAGGAGTCGATATCGTCGTTTTCTGATTGGTTATCATAATGTTTCACCAGATTCTGAAGAATCCAAACCACATTTGCCATCCGCTGCTGGAATTGAACCGCAACATTTACTTAAGCGTTCATCCGCTGAAATAGGCAATACAGTATAGCCGGCCATTTGCTGTAGAAATTCCTTTTCCCTCTACGTGTGTCAACCTTGGAACACGCTCACTAATTAATACTTCTGTGCTACCAAGCTGACGATTTTTAACAAACAAGTTGACGATTACTTTTCTCATTTGCATTTAAATTTATGACTTGTGAGCCAGGAGCTGCCAAACACAATTAAACAGTGTTTTACCAGACTCCTAAATAATTGATTTAATGACTTATAATTATAAAACGCGAACATCTTCAATTTTCTATATTAGTATATGTTGAGTCTATCAAGACGCTTTTAAGTTTATCGTGTAAATTATCTTTCGTTATAATTTCCATCCCACGGAACTTGTTAGTTACTGCTTTTTAACACGTAATACATCAACGTTCCATTTTTCCATTTCCCCTAATAAAGTTTGAAACGGATGAAGGTTTTTTATCATTCTGCTTATTTATTCATATCGAAGGATAAATTATTGAACTAGGCGTGATTCATTCGAGCATCTGTGTTTAGTAGTGTCTGAATTCTGTTGATTTATTGTCGATTCCATTTGGGGACACCAATTTTTTAACGGGAATTAAAAGCGACACAACATTGCAACATACGAAATGGCTTATTGCTCTAAAAGCTATATTTTGTAAAAATAATTAGGATTTATTCAGCAAGCGTATAATAAAGCAAAATATGCTGAATAGGTCATTACTCCAGCTCTGTGTCTCTTCTTAAGCAGATGAAGCCGGAGGAAGAAAATACAAAGTTACTGGCACAGGTGAAATGCAAAATTTAGACCAGCATATGGAATTTGGTTAGTGTGTGATAAAAATATCCGTCTGCGAAAAGCTAAGTTGGAAGAAAGTAAAGAAGAGAGTGAAATTACAGTTTGGAAAATCAGAAACTGCTTTATGCATTTCAGTAGGTTAGTTGTATTACAATTGAAACCTCAGGAGTTGGTCTATTTCACCTATAGTTCGCCTAATGCACAGGCACAATTTCGATCAGCCATCAGCCATCTCTGTAGATTCGAAGCAAAAATCCATCGATTTTTGCTAAAATTTTGCTTTAACCGCCGTCATGTAAGACAAAATTATTTGATATAGTTCAGGTTGTAATTTCCTACTACAAAATCGTAAGCTTGGGATGGTCCAGGGCGTTCATTTGTAGGGTTTTTACAGTATAATATGTTTAAAAATTTTATGAGTAAATTAATCATTACAAGGACAGAGTATATGACAACACATTTATTGAAAACTCGAATACTGCGATGAGTGGTGAGAAGGATAATCGGAACAATATGTCGATACTAATGACCATCTCATCAATATACTCTGAGTTGTTCAATAGTTCAATGGTGTATAATTGTGTACAAAGCTTACTTTTACAAGACTAACAGGATGGATATGCAAATGAAAATTAAAAGCAAAATGTTCTATGGTGGAACGTGAAGTATCAGTGGTTAAAGCACTGCACTTTACCAAAATGTTTGTAGCTTTCACCATTAAGATGTATGTCTGTCTCTCGAATGTTGTCATCCCCGTATGCGTTCACCACAAATATAGTTAATGCATTCTAGTAAGAACAGATTCTAAGTGAGTTAAAATACTTTCTACAATTCAGACGGGAGTGTGGCGTTATTAGTTTAGGTAGTTACTTCGGCTTTATTTTTAAGGTGCTAGAGAAAACAGTGATGTATATGGATGCTGGCTTTCAGTTAGTGTCCGGTATGTGAGAGTAAGATCTCCGCGAAGCCGTCAGTATACTAATGAGAGCACACAGAGTACACGAAGACACAGTTCGGATAGTTCATGCGTTGCATTTGCGGCTCTTCTTTGGGGCTGTTCCAATAAGCGAATGTCTCGTTTTAACCATGGACACCATATCTGAATTGCATATTCAACGTTAGGGCCAGTGTAGGAGTTAACCAGCAATAGCACTACTCTTCACTCAAAGGTGTCGAGAGCTCGCTTCAAAAGTCTCAAGTTCAAGTTCGCCACACTTGCTAATTTCGAACATTGGAGTAAATTGCCAAGACTCTCTTGCGCAGTTATACTTAAGTTGCGTACACTAGTAAAGTGTTGCATGTCGTGTTTCCCTGAAAGGTATGTGTTGATAAGGCTGCTGCACACCGTCAGCAGGTGTCATTTTGCAGGGTTCACTGGAAGCTGGTTCCTCAATGCCCATTCATTAATCAGAGTGAGACCATCCTGGATGTTGACACGGTCAGATGCTGGGCGAATGACTTTCCATATTTTGGCATCGTCTGCAAATATTTTCTTCGGAGATAGAATGTCTACTGGGCATGGAATCATGACTCCAGGTTTCAGTGAGTAAAATCATATCAGGTTTATTCACACTTATGAAAGTGCGGAGTAAATGAAGTTTATTCAACAGTGAACGGAAAAGAAGAAAAGGAGAAGTCCTTTCCTTTGAGGTCGTGAACATCTTAGAGGTGCGGGATTAAACCGAAGAACTGACTCCGTCTGAAATGGGACGAAACAACCAACAGGGACTTACCTGGACCATGGCCACTTCAAAACCAACCATCTGCCCCCAACAACTCAACCACCGATATCCAGTGAAGATAGCTGGACACGAATTCTTCACACCCCGGAAAATATACATAACCAGAGAAGCTGAGACTTTATACACTGGAAATTCTACTTACCTGCATAATCATACTTCCTCCTCGACTGTCCACAACGTCCATGTTGGACTCTGACTGTGCCATTTGTTTAGTCAACCGAGGAATCATTCGACTGCGAATAACTGAATGAACAAATTCTTCAAAAGGAGCTTTGCTAGTTGTACATGACCGTTCACAGCAATCGACGACAGCGTTCCAGCACGTCTAAGATGTTCACGACCTCAAAGAAAATGAAAAGAGGGGACCAGACCAAATGAAGACCAAAAAGGACATTCATGAAACCAAGGATAAGGTATATACTACTTTAAGATATTTACTTGAGACCAATTGGCGTGCAATGTGTAACAGATATTAAGCTGAAAATAGTTTTTGATTATGCAGTAGAAGGCATGTCCCAATGGGTCAATTACTTTCAGTTACATGAGGATAAAGAGCAGGGTTCTGGTAATGTTCAAGGGTTCAATGTTGTATGATGGGATAAAAAGCATAACTTTACAAGACCCACAGGAACGATATGAAAAAGAAAATTAAAACCAAAGTGTTCCAACGTGGAACGTAAAGTATCAGTGGTTAAATCATTGCACTTTAACAAAGTGTTGTGTATCGTTTATCACAAAATGAAAATCTAAGAGTCTTTAGAATGTCGTCATGTCTGGTGCGTTCACCACATAGTTTGGTAATGCATTCCAATGAGAACAGATTCTAAGTGAGAAAACATACTTTCTACAATTCAAACGAGTGTTGCTTCCTTAGTTTCAGTCGGTTGGCTCGGTTTTGTTTTTAATGGGCCAGAGTAAACAGTGATGTACATGGATGCTCGCTTTCGGTTAGTATCCGGTATGTGAGAGTAAGATATCCGCGAAGCCGTCGGTATTCTAATGAGAACACACCGAGTACACGAAGACGCATTTCGTAAATTATAACGGATAGTCCACGCGTTGCCTCTGTGGAGCTATTCCAAGACGCGGATGTCGCGTTTTAACCATGGAAACCAGGCCTGAATTGCATATTCAACATGAGGACGAATGTAGGAGTTAATCAACAATGGTATTAGCCGTCGCTCAAAAGTGCCGAGAGCTCGCCTCAAAAGTCTCAAATGCAAGTTTGCCACACTTGCTGCTTTCGATCATTGGAGCGAATTTCCATGACTCACTTGCACGATTATACCTAAGTCGCGTTCACTAGTCACGTGTTGCCCCAAAAGGTATGTGTTGACGAAGCTGTTGCGCACCGTCAGCAGGTGGCACTTTGCAGGGTTCAGTGGGAGTTGGTTCTTTTCTGCCCATTCGTTAATCCGGGTCAGATCTTCCTGGAGGTAGACAAGGTCGGATGCTGAGCGAATTGATCTCCGTATTTTAGCATCGACTACAAATATTTGCATTGGAGATAGAATGTCTGCAGAAAGGTCATTAATGTAGACTAAATAACGTAGCGATCCTAGGACGGATCCATGCAGGTTTGCAGAGTGAGTTTCGGCTACCCTTACCTTGATTGCTCTGTTGTGTAAGTAGTCTTCTAACTAGGTGAGCAGGGAACCGTTGATACCGTAGGCAGCAAGCTTTTTGAGGAGAAAGAAGTGATTGACCTTGTCGAATGCTTTAGAAACATCCAGGTATATCACATCTATGGGCATTCCTTCATCAGCCGACCTGGTCCATAAGTCCCCAGTAATCAGCAAATTGGTGAGAGAAGTTTGTATGCGTCTGAAACCATGTTGGGCATTAGAAATTTTTTCTTCACATGCAAAGTATCGCGTCAGATCATCTGCAATTACCGATTCCATCACTTTTGATAAGACAGGTAGGAGTGTAACTGCTCGGTAGTTGGCAGGATCCGATTACTTACATCCTTTGTATATTGGAGTAATAATAGCATTTGTCCACACAGATGGGTGTACAAGGAAGTTAAGCAGACCCTGGAAAAGGTTGCAAGTGAGGCTGCTATGTTGGGAGAAAGGGTTTTCAATGCTTTTGGGCAGCTCCTGTCGATCCCAGGGGCACTGTAGTCCCGGTAAGGACTGTAATTTGCTTGAAACAACTGCTGGAATAGAGATGATCTGGATGACCCAACGACAATTGTTGGAAGTTGATATGGTGAAGGTTCCATGGTATTTGTAACTACCGAGCCAAACTGCAGGAATAGAGCGTTCGCGACACTCACAGCAGTAGTTGTAAGCCACTGACCGTTTTGAGTGCTGGTATTCCGGGCTTACTCTTTCTTTTGCCATCCAGCTATCCGTACAGTAGTTTGGTGTTACTCACCAATTTCAGCACCATATTCTCCTGCTATTCGTACTTATCGACTCTAATGAGTGACGCGCAGTAGTTTCTGATGACTTTGTAATCTTGCCATGTGATATCACATGGGCTTAGCAAATGTTGCCTCCAGATTTCATCTCTTCCGTTGATACATTCACGTGTTCTGCTCCGGATCCACGTATTGGTCCGGCGCGATGCTCGTAATGGTGCAGCCTTCGATGCTGATTGTATAACCCAGTTAATTTTGTCTCTCAATTTATTCCATGCGTCATTCACCGAGCTGTGCGCCGGTAGGTCCCAGTCAACGGTAGCTGCTAAGCTGCGCAGCTTATAATAGTCCGTAATAGCTCGCTGAGTCTCTCTTTCTTCAGCAACAATACTGGCATAACATACATAACCAAATGTTAGGACTGAATTGTCGCTACGTCCCAGTGGAGGATCGTATACTTCTGACTCAACCACCAACTCTTCATTCGTCAGGATTAAGTCCAGCAGTGATAGCTTGTTTGAACCGCTATACACATGGTTATACAAAACTGTCATATCCATTAATTCAAGGAGTTTCGATTTAAATGATGGCCCATTAGGGGATATTGATGCTATGGAAGGAAAACTATTGTCACCCATTATAAGCAAGTGAGAGTACTTTTATGAAACAACATAGCGGAGAGCGATTAACAGAAGGTTATCGCTGTCTGCTGATGAGTTCGGAGGTCCATAGATAACTGCTAAGAGGCAAGCAATACTCGTATTCTGTGAACCAACATATGGACCTGCTAGGTGCAGTCGGCAAAATGGTGCGTCGAAAAAAACAAGAGAATTTTTAGTAAGAGGCTTACAGATTAAATAATCTCGATAGTATAGAGCAACACCGCCCTCGCAAAATGGACGCTCATTTCGAATGATTGACATCTCACTGAGTTCAATCTCTTAATCAACTATGTCTTTTGAGAGCCTAGATTCGGTAAAAGATATGAGGTCCAAAGTTGTTGTTTCATGTCGATGGCGTAGTTGCGAGAGCTTGGAATACAACCTCTGAGTGGTGGTGTAGCAGCATTGATTTTTGACGCATCAAGAGCTCGATTCGCTCGGAGTGACCGCCACAAATAGTGCCGGTCTGCTGAAGGTTTTGAAAAGGTTGTTTGCACGGTTGGGTGATTTGTGATAGGTAAAATTGAGGCTGCCTCATCTGTATCTGATGTTTGTACTAATTGAAGGAATGCTCTTAACTGAAATTCTGTTGACCTAAGTTTCCTGTTGTCATGTCATGATTGGATTGTAACTGATACCATTTCGAGCGCAGCCAAGGTAAATCAAAAATCGTGGCCTGCTAACTTGGTAGATTTTAGTAGCAATTAGGCAGGTGAGGTCAATCTCTCGACCTTCTGCATGTCGTAGAGTAATGCGATGTACATCCATTCCGCGATGTCTTGCTTCTGTCGTTCCCAGCTATCGACATGCTTCAATTCTGGCACACCATGAACCAGTACCACTTTCTTCAACTCATTTTGATGTGACGAACTAGGGTTGAAATTCCGCTTCTAACTTTCTGCCCATGACCTCTCAGGAAAGCTTGTGCACTGACAGAAGAGTTCACTAGAATGCGGCTTGCAAAGAGAATATCTTCCAGGTCGCAAGTTTTTCCAGACGTCACTCGCAGTAACCGAGGTTCCCTTCCGTGTGGAGATGATGCATTTCGTGAAAGGCGTGTAAGACTAGTTGGGAGAAACTTCATTCCGAATGCGCAGGTCATTTCAGCCCAGTGGTTTAGCTCCTCGGTTTGTCTACCTTCCAGCGATTCGCTAGTTTGTTATGGGACGTTTGAGCATATCACTCTCATCGTCTTTTGGTTGCGTAGTAACTGTTTTTGCTGCAGTTCCTTGTGATCGTAGAATTGTTGATTTGGAGAGTCTGGCTTGTCTTCCGTGGACGACAGCAATTGCTACAGCAAGCTTTATACGTGCAATGCCGTTAATTGCACTGCCATTAGGAGTCAATTGTTGTTGCCCAGCTACTGACTGAATTGATCGTGAAATTTGTGTGTAACTGCATGTTTTGGAGGATTATGTGAGTCATGGTAGACCGTTCAACCGGCATGTTTTCACTGCTGTTTTTGACTAACTGTGTTTGCCTTTCCATGGACTTTGTAGCATTGTTTCCAGAGAGTTTTGCCTGTTAACAGGTAGGGGATTCGGGCTACGTAATGCACTAATCTGCAGCTCGTGTTCTGGGATTTTTCCTCCTAATACCGCGATTAGTTCCTTTTGTTCTGCCGACGTAACGGTCAACATCGCAACCTTATCTTAAGCGTCTCAACAATCTTACTTATCGGACTATCTGAACATAAGCCACAGAAGCACAACCTATTTTCGATACGCTGTTACTTCCGTTATGTCTAATGTTCACCTATGTTACGTCGATGGCACTGGCACAGAACTAAGACGTGATTTTCGAGATGATCTCACTTTCTAGATTGTCTTCCACGGTTGACCTTGGGTTTGTTGCTCATTGGATTCCCGGTTGTCAAACTTCCCCGGCCCATGGATAAATGGTCGGTATGCACTTTTATGTTGTTCTGCTCACGCCGTTTGGGCTGCCTCATTTTCTGCTCTTGTCAGCGGGTTTGGTGGTGGTGCCTTACTAAAAGCACGAGTAGCCAAAATCACACAGGCTTTGTGCACTGAAAAGCACATAAAAACGTAAAATGTGAGATGACAAAATTGCCTGTACTCATTGTATACCGAGATGCGCAGTACTAAGTTATATATTGTATAACAGCCTTGAAGGAGCTCTGTCGAATGGTATCCCAAGGGTACTGATGAAACTCAAATGAGCAAAGTTACTTAAGTTGGCTTTAGTGAATAGACTTCTGGTGGTTTGTGGTGTACCAACTTGTCGTTGAACGTATTTCAAAAACAGGCGGTGTTCGATGGATCTCAGTGATCCGAATCGATTAAGCTTACTTCTGGAGAGGTGGCACAATAATGTCAGGGGATAAATCCAATTTAACGCAGAGCACAGGATTGCACGATTAGCACGCACGCGCTGTCAACGTCGTGAACAAATATGTCAATGTAGAGTGCAGGTTGACTTTATCGTCACATCACTTATCACAACAAATTACTAGGAATTATTACTCGTGTTTTGAGGCAAAATAATTTGGTATATCAAGAACTAAGCACTGATTTTCGCTTAGTTGCCCTTGTGCATTTGTTTTAAATAAATGAATATATATATGATGTAGTTTAACATAGCAGACATCATCAAACCTTACGTATGATTCTTGATTTTACACGCTTGTTACAAATTAATAAATTTATAATACCTTCAAGCAGCCTGGTTACGCAAGTTATCTGCTCGCATTCAAAATTGAACATTGTATTTTACCCGCTTGATCGATAGTGAGGAAACTACAGGAACAAAACCTAAAAACACAATGCCTCAAATATATAATAGGAAAAGCAAGAAATGGTCATTCGATTTATCGTTTAGTTACTCAGCTCCCCTGGGCATTTCAACTCAGCGTATTAGAATTCATGAATTCCGTGTAATCAAGCGGCTTAGTGTTAAGACGATGCTTCCAAATAGAAACGGAGTCCATTCTAAATAGTTTTACGACTTCACCATTGAAATGGATTTACCTCAACTCGCCTGAATTAACAGACGACGGCGTCAACTAAAAATACTTTCCCTCAGATTATTAGGTTTATTTCATCTACATTTACGTAAAAATGTAACTTGGTTACTTTGCAATACTTCAGAAACGAACCGAAAGAACTCTGTTTTAGCTACTACTTTATCAACCGCATCTTCAAGCGAATATAATGCGATCCGGTCGGTTCATGAATATGTGTTCACCCGCAACATCGCTTGTCCACAGCGTTCATTAACATCTGACAAGCTAATCAGTAAAACCGACTAATACGTAATCCTCTATGCAACCAGACGCTGGTGAATTTCTACCTATTTCCAATTTCACAAAACTGTTGCTCATTACCTAATAAGCTGGACACAAAACAAATGCCGATATATCCATTTGCAGTCCAAGCCACATGTTCTTGTCAATAAGTGCCCATTTTCTACATTAGTAGATGAGATCTTCATGGATTGCTTTAAACAACATACGTCGCATTCTTAATATCAAAAGTGCCGTCTGCCTCCCTTTCTCAAGGAACAAGGATTAAACAATGTCATTCAATGTAGGGAATTACTGAACTTCTTGAGCATTTAAATTACACGTATTATGTTGTAACTTTAGCAATGGCGGTTAGGTCCCTTTCGTAGGCATTAAGTGTTTGTTTTAAAGGTTCCGCTTTTCGATCAGCTAATGTAATCTATATGAAAGCTCAATTATTTAGCAACTAATAACCTATTCTGCACATATATGCCCATGTAGTATTCAACCTTCAAATGTTGTAGGCATTTGAACACAGAAAAGATGCAGATGTTCCGCGTCTACGTTCGACGTACGCTGAAATATTTTGAGCCATAGGCTCTAATACTTGTTCTGTTATAAAAGGTCTGGAACGAAGTTATTTCTAGTTCAAGCTAGCCTACGCCGAGGAGTAGCAGTAGGGCCTCAAACCGAATCCTTGTGTTTGGTTACCACGCACTTAATCTATGATTTGTATGGCATTAATAAGAATGAATCTATAAATATGTCGAAATTAACTCTGCAGTCCATCATAAGTGTCGCATCATTTGACGCGCATAAGACCTTTGAATTTTTACCGCAGATGGATCAATGATGATTGCTTAATTAGTTTTTTGAATTCTACTTATGACTAATGTTAACTGGGCGAAGCTAAAGTTACCTTGTCAATAGCACTCAAGGTCAGTGCCAAAGCAAATAAATGCATTGGTAAAGCGTAATTACGAAAGGATCTGCGAGTGTTTTAATGTTGTGAATCCTTAAAAAGGTTATCTAATTCCCGAAGTTATTTGTTTGACTTTAAAGTAGACCGTGGGCACTTCAATTATGTTGTATCTTAGGCGGTAATACTGTTGAGTTGCTTGCTGTTGACAATGCACTCCATGACAATTTTAGAATTTTCAGGCCGTGTTAAGTGTAGCTATTCACCAGGTTGTCAGTAATGCAACACCGAGTTTCGTCGCACCAAAAGTAACTTTATATTTAGATATGCAATTTCAGTACTGGAATGTTTGTATACAATTAAGCCCAGATCCGTAGATCCTTCTTCTAACGCTATCCCTCATCAAATCGACTAAGACCATTACAGCCGCAGCGAAAGACGAAAAGCACACTGATACTAAGTATACATTGTCAGTGTCATACTCGGTTATTCAAAACAGTGCGTACACAAAAATCGATCTACGCATACATCAAAATTTAACAACGTACAAATCAATGGAAGCAAGAAGTTCTGATTTTTTCTAAGAACAGACAAATGTGCATTTATAACCCAGGTTTAATGGTAGGGAAATATGTTGATCCAAAAATCAATAAAACGGCTATTTTATATTAATCCCCTTTATTTATATCAGTGTTTCAAACAGGTGACATTGAAATTATTTTTAAAAATGCAAATTTGTTGGAGACGGATATGTTAGACCAGCATTGACTCTCCTGCTTTCGGTTACGAGCCATGGCCTCCGAAACTTCCGACCACTTAGATTCTTCTTCACGTTGACTCCAAGATGGATGATCGACTGATAATGCGGATAACAAACGTGATGCGACCTTCTCGATGTACTTTTTCCAAGTCTTGGTTTCTATGCTACACAGGCCTAGAAATGTCAAATAAGACTCCGTGATGAAATCAGTCGTCTGTCAAGCGCAGAAAGTGAATGCAACCAACATAAACCGTGTTCCATTGCAGAGCACTAGAGTCTAAGGATTTCGCTCCGACTTCTCGGATTCTTACTTTTGTGTTGCTTAAATGGTGTTGTCAGAAACACGCGCGATTGTTCGCAAATAGTGGTTATCGAAAGAGGATAGTCGTATTAAAACTTCACGTGAAATGGCCAGGCCTGGCAGCCGTTGGCAAGACTGCACGTACATTGGCATTGCACACTGTGCTATGAAACCTGGACTGATTTTTAAGCAGCGCCAGTTTAAGGTTATTAAAATCCAGCCGCTATTTTGTGCTTGACAGCTCAAGCTATCTTTACCTGACGATACCAAATAAGGACGAAAACGGTCGGTCTAGTAATACAGTGTTAGGAGGAAGCTTCTTCGGAATTCTGCACTGACGCATTCCCAGTGATTGAAATGTCAAAGTTTTGCTTCAATGTAAAATGTAGCGTCAATAGAGATTACTTGTCATGGCCCAGATAAACGACCATTACTCCAACAGCCAACAAATTTCTGCAGAGATACTTTTACCCATTCACGCGTACTAATACAAATCCCAAGATACACAAAGCGATGCACCTGCTCCATGGAAGTCACCAGCAATCGTATGTGTTAACAAAGTCGCTTGCAAAATTGGAACGTGGCTTCACACGTATATAAATCCAAATGTTAGACATATGAAAATGCTTATATTGCTTAGAGTTTCAACTTAATTTGGATGGACTCTGCGTTGTTTCCCACCAAATTAACAATATTAGACATATTATTTTGACGGGTTTCGGAGCCACATGGCGCAGAAGTGTCTGTTGATGGCAATCCACTCAAGAAGAGCGGAGTCGACATTCAATTAATTGGCAATCCCAACTCCAACAAGCCGCTGCAGTAGCATCGGCGTCGTTTGAAAATGTAGAAGGAAACAGGTGAACAGGTGAAAGGCTGAACATGAGAACGCGGTTAATAAGCTGTTTTATGTGCTTGATTCGGGTTTCAAATAAGTAACATACATCTATTGAATGTGATTTCCTGGTTAATGATTTAGGGGACGCACACTGGGTTCAATTAATTTGAACTGTGTTTTGGTTTGAAGACGCCTTTTAGTTGCGAAAGAGGGTTTGGAGGTTTGCGTTTTGTATAGCGGCAGTTTCCTCAGAATGCGCAATGCAGATCATGGATGAGTGGTTAGACAAAAGAGGAGGAGGACGGTACAGATGAATTGTAGATAAGTACATGACGAGTGATTAAAAGTAATAGTGGTGGTAGCAGCAATGGAATTCATTGCCAGGACGAGGGTAGTTCATTTCAGTTTTATGCTTCTTTACTAGGCTAAATACTACCCGATTGCCTATGCTGAGGTAGGAAATTACTTAGTAAACCGCCACCCCGAACATTCGGATAATGGCAGTGGGGCGATATGAGTATCTTGCGCTATTTGTGAGCCTTTGATCTAGTGCTGGGTTCATAGGACTTTGTTTGGCAAGTGACTAAACAGGGGCCCAATACACATTATTATTTAATAGAAGACTAGTGAAATATTATGCTCCACCAGAATGAAACAAGAGGAAGTAAGGTTATTTGATGGTGAATGACATGCGCCACGCGGCATCTTTGTTAGACAGATATGTGGCGTTTTATAGGGAGAACTCTTGCTAAGCGAAAAGCTACCATGTCCTGAAACACTACAGCCGAACCATTTGCTGAAAATGTAAAATAAAACCACCAAGCTGCTACCATGCAGAAGTTGATCGACCACCCAGATAGCCACATTCTGTGATCCGGATTTACATTTAAAACGAATCTTCCGCAAGCAATTATAAGGAACAGCTTTTGTTACCGTGCCAGTATAGTCCTAGCACGAAGATTTTGTTCATTTGTAATGGATGAATTTTGCGATAAATATCGAAATTTGCATCAAAGCATCCTTCGAGATCTTTATGTGGACTGGTGAAATACAACAAAGTAACCTCAAAATGCCGTGCAGATATTTACGCGCATGAATACACAGATCATCTGTGAAACATTCCCTAAATATGGAAAAATCCTATATAATAAATTTGCATGTGGGTGCAGAAAATAGAGTATCCTGCAAATGTAGGTAATTAGTGCATTCTGCGAACACGCTATTTACCTCATCAATACATATCAGAAACTTGTATTCGACCATGAAAATGTGCCCGCAAACGGTAAGAAAACTCAGCGAGTTTGTTCATACCAACCATACTAATCCAGGTTTAAATGGTCACAATTTAAAAATTAGCGGGAATAACAAAAGCGTTTAACCAACTATTTATTAATCTTCATTTGCTATCACATTAGCCTGAAGCATGTATACACCGTCTAGAATAAGTTGCTACTGTGTATTTGCTTCAATTGTTCGGGAAGTCTCAAGGGACATTTAAGTCAGGTGTCGATTGCTTGATACAACCCATCTCAAAACCAATTTATTCCTATAACTTATGATTTTGTTCCCATACCTATTACACGCGATCACGAATTGACAGTATTTGAATCACGCCTTACTTGTGCATAAATATCGGAGTAGATTTAAAAGATAACTGAATTTAAACGTCTTGTAGATATTAGCAGAAAATGACGGTTACATATTTGTGTGATTTTACTTCCCTAAAATCCCGAGTATCTGTCCTCAACTTGGGAACTTATCGCCACATATATTATGCATGCTATACTAAACTCCGCACAATGTTCCACCTCGCAATTGGATGAGGCCTTTGACATATATCCCTGTACGCACATTATAACACCTTGCTAAAATCGTTCTGCTGCTAACTGTCTTAAAGTGTCAATCCTTTTAGAAGTGATCTGTTATTAATAATACAGGGTAACTTTCTGCGAAACAGCAAATGTTTGCTCTATTATGCATATCCATCTGTCTCGCCTAGACGTCAACGTGGTTATACCAAGGTAACTATTTATGCATAATACATATCCGTGTGGAATTTAGACGGAATTGTGCAAGAGGAGAATGAACTGACATTTTTAATAAGGTTATATAAATATGTCGCTGATAAAATTGCTCATCCAGCTTGCAAAAATAGCTCGATTACTGGCATCAAGGAGATGTATCGCCGTAGCATGCAATATTCACAAACTTAACGGATATACCCTTAATTGCTTTATCTATTTGTGACATTGTACAAGGAATTAACAAATAGTATTACCATGTGAGTATATCTGTATGTTATACGTTAACTGTAGGTATTACGTTTGTTACATTAAAAGCTGAAAACCGAAAGAGCAAATATAGACGAATGCTTTTAGGCTAATTTAACAAGGTACTCATAATCATGGCTCTCAATGTGCGACAAAATCAAGTGCAAACATTTAAATTGTTCACAAGTATGTGTTGCATCACTCCCCTACCATCATGTGGATAAGAGAAAACATGGAGTGAAAATCCAACTTGTGGCCTCTGTTCCTTCTGATGATAAACGTAATTACAGGGACGCAAATCATTAAATAACCGCGACAAACATCTTCGCAAACTAATTTTAACTTATGTGCTATTTTACGGGACAATAAAATCTGTATCAAAGCAGCAAGTAATGACCGCACATCAGAAAGCATTTTATATAGATTTGTAATCAAAATAACTATATGCATATATAATAAATTATTGACTACTTCGGTATATAATTCACTTTGATAATGTTGTTGCTATTTTGCTGAAGTTATCAGCATGTACATATATACAAGACTAAGATTAATTGTTCAGAATAGTGGCGATTAAATATATACTCAGTTTTTCAGCAACTATAAATAACGCATCCAGCTGTTAATAACTTACCTCGGAATTACACATGCAGAAAAATTTCGAATATCGGAAGCAGAAACACATTTGTTGAAGGTATTATTAATAAGAATGCAACAAGCTGTGGGAGGGTTGAGGTGATCTCCGGGCTGGGTAATATTGTTGCAGACGTTTCATTGCCAAGCTAGGCAACATCCTCGGTGCAACTCTTAGATTCTTCACCGCAGAGCCCCGTAAGACGCTGCCAGATCCAAGTGAGTATTTATCGACTCTTGCTTTGAATATACGTCTTCGATTCGCTCACCTGAGTCGAACAAGTCGTCGCGCCTTCGCTCCGTCGACCTGGTATTCATTGTTGCCATCACATGCAGAGCTTCGTAGACACCCTTTAGTTCCAAGTGCTCGTTGACTGAATACCGGCCGGAATGCCAGGCTTCGATGAATTCACGCGCTCTGCGGTTCCTGGCTCATCCAAGTATATTGGCGGGTCCCAGCTCGAACTGATAGCCTTCGGCATCCATATGTACTGAAATTAGTGACTTTTCATCATGGCGGCGGAGGGACAGACTGTGTTCATGCAGTCTTGTAGTAAGGTTCCTCCCTGTCTGGCTAATACAGTGATTGCTGAAATCTTGCAGCAAATCTTGTAATTCACACCTGATGTTTCTTTTTTACTCAGCTGGTATATTACCTTAAAATCTTTACTCCGAACTTTTTCCGTTGCCTCCCGCCCATCAAAAATCCTTTTGCCTAGTAGATCACCTAACAACATGGACGACGTATGCTACGTCTGCTGATCAATTTTGCACACAACCGTTGGCAATGTATAAACGGCTAATGAACCAACAGAGGGAGATATGTTTCTCCACATTCTGAGAAGGATTGACCGGGAGCTTGAGAGGGCGATAGCTAACAGAACTCACAATACTGCGGTTCAAAAAAGAAGAGGCTTAAAGGGAAGGTGTCAGGATCTTGCAACAGAATCTAACAAATGTAGTAGATGCCTTGATTAACAATCCGCCTAAATGAACTCTATCAGCTACAGTAAGAACAGTCGTTGTGCGACGTCTGCAAATCAGTTACAAAGATTATAATCCCATTAATTTCCTTGCCGCACTTAAGTCGACACTGGCCACACGCAATATCGGAGAACAAGCCAAAGTTGTAATTCGACATAGCACAATATCCGATCTGAGTACAAAGAGGAAAAGAACATATTCAACCTAAGCGAACCAAAGGCACTGACAAGTCTCAAAAGAGACAAAACCATTGTCAACTTACCCGCAGTCAAGGGATGACACATGTTAATAATGGACAAATCTGAGTACTTGAAGAAGGCACAAAAACTACCCGGAGATCTGAACACCTACCAGCCCATAAGTGAAGACCTTACAAAATGTCTGGAAAGCCAGATAAAACCTCAAAGATTGGAACAAATTGGACAGATTACGAAGGTAGGACTCAACAAAATGAAACCAAAGGATTCATTGAGACCACGGTTCTACCGTCTACCTAAAATTCACAAAAATGGGGTACCGGTTCACCCTATCTTGTAAATAGCTGGGGCACTGAATTACAAGCTGTCGAAAGAACTCTGGAAAAGGCTGAAAAGTCTAACCACAGACTCAGAGCGCTCAATCAAATCGACAGAATAATACCTTGGAAAACTCAAAAGAATAACGATGTAATGTGACCAGATAATGGTATCCTTTGATGTCACAGCATTAGTCACATCAATTGGCATGGAATTGGCAAGGCAAACAATGATAAACCTACTTGAACGACACGGGGTGGCAACTACGAACAACAGAATTGGAGTCCCACAAATAATGGAGTTGCTTGATTTCTGTTTCACCACACACTTCTTTTGCAATGGACAATGTACAAACAGAGATTCTGCACGTCATTCTCTGGACTGGTAGCCGAGGCAGTGATGCAAGCACTGGAAAAAAAGGCACTGGCAATGGTGAGGCCAAAATGTGGGTACGTTACGTGGACGATACCTTTGTTATCATAAAGCGCTCAGAACTACAAGAAACACATCACCTTATCAAAAATATTTTCCGCGGCATCCATTTCACCAAAGAGGAGGAGAACAATGACCAGTTGCAATTCTTGGATGTGCTCATCAAAGACATTCTTCCAAACCCTATAAACAACAGTCCATCGAAAAGCGACTCCAACTGATCAGACCTTAAACTATTGAAGTAACCACCAACTATTTACAAACACAGTTGCGTCAGGACACTTTTCAAATGGGCCCCAACAAACAGCAGCAAGCTGCAACAAAGGAATGCGGAGGATTGCAACTTATTTAAAAATTTTCAGCGGAATTTGAACTCAGAAAGTTTTATTCCAAGCTGCTTGATGTTGAACAATCAACCAAAAGCCCTTCAAACAGCGCAATGAGAAGAAAAACCATCGCGCAATATTATATCCATGGGACTTCTGGAATAGCTGCGAGGATTTTCTTGCCATACGGGATCAAAGTTTCACATGAAAAAAACGGAAAAAGTTCGGAGTAAAGATTTTAAGGTAATATAGCAGCTGAGTAAAAAAGAAACATCAGGTGTGATTTACAAAATTTCCTGCAAGGATTGGTGCAAACACCATGTTAGCCAGACAGGGAGGAAACTTACTACAAGACTGCATGAACACAGCCTGGCCCTCCGCCGCCATGATGAAAAGTCACTAATTTCAGTACATATGGATGCCGAAGGCTATCAGTTCGAGCTGGGAAACGCCAAGATACTTGGAAGAGCAAAGAACCGCAGAGCGCGTGAATTCATCGAAGCCTGGCATTCGGGCCGGAACTCAGTCAACGAGCACTTCGGACTAAAGGGTGTCTACGAAGCTCTGCACGTAATGACAACAAAAAATACAAGGTCGACAAGGCGAAGGCGCGACGACTTGTTCGACCCAGATGAGCGAATCGAAGACTGATATTCAAAGCAGGAGCCGATCAATATTCACTTGGATCTGGCAGTGGCTTACGAGGCTCTGCGGTGCAGCATCTAAGAGTCGCACTGAGGATGTTGTCTAGCTTGGCAATGGAACGTCTGCAACAAAATTACAAAGCTCAAATAACACATCAACCCTCTTAACCTTACCCCGAGCTGACGCAAGCTGTGCATTGGAAAGCTTAATTCTTCAACGTTTATTTAATGTTTTTATCCGATACGCAATATGATAATATATAAATTTTTTACATGCACTTTACAAGCAATAATTTAATTGGATAATTAATTATTAATTTTGCGTACTTTTATTATTCCGTAGTCTTACTTTCGACTATATTTCAAAATTAAGCTAATATACTTTTTAGCAGAAAACGAAAACACGCTTCCCAATTCATTGTGAAGCCCAAGTGTTTAAATTGTAATTTACAGCTCTAGCCTGGACAAATTAGTTTGTAACCTTATTTGCTCTACGCCGAGTGTAATTCCTTTTACAATCTGTCTAAATTTTCTTGGTTCTATCACGTCCAATTGATGTAAGCCCATTGCAAATAGCACTACCATTATATCTGTCCGAAATATATGAGCAATTTACGAAATGATTTTGCAACTTCTAGGTAATTTCTTTAGGATGCATTTTAGGTTTATTTGAATTTGAATGAAAAAGGCTAGCAAGTGAGCGGGAACGCGTCGTGACTGATAACCTGGTTTTACCTTTATGTACTTAGCCTAGTGTCATCCACATGACAGCAAAGGTATATACAGGAAAGTATATAAAATGAGCATTTCTAAACGAAAACCCGATTACGCGTAAAGTTCTGCGAACATTAGCAATTGTAATGTTTTTTACAATATATTTCTTTGGTAGATTTAAGTTCCTTAGCAGAGTAACATGATAGTCTGCGAGGAATATTTCATAAAGCTCAGTTCAAGTTTAACAAGTTTAATTAAGAATCACCGTCCAGAAATTCAAACCACGACTTGTGCGTGGGAAGCCAGCTTTTGTGGCCTTTATTGGTGTTGTTTGTAAAGCATATATTCTGCGAATTCCTGATTAATGGCGATTCCATGCGTTTGTGTTTATTCAATGCAAAAGCCCGGTCAGCCCGTCAATTTGAAATTACTGTGAGATTCGATGAAATATTCATTTTACCAAATAACTCAACTGTAGTAGAAATGACTCATAGTGCGAATCAGCAGATCCCTAATCAGAAGGCCAAATTTGGTACGACTATACACAAAGAAACGATAAGCGATCTCAAGCATTTAAGCGAAATGATTGTCAGATTTATCAAACTGCAGATTACGACAGCATCAGAAATTAACACTTATTGTTTACTGTCCAAATTACGTTAAATCGAATATTACGACTTTAAAAATTTGGTTCACCTAGTTGGAAGAATGTAGGTCAAATTATTTTAAGTCAAAATACCGAAAACCTGGTTGCATTCTTCGTTTATCCAAACAAATCTTGAAGGCTATCCATTTCCCTAAGGTGAATTATCAATTTATGCATATATTCACACGTAAGTTCTATCCTAAACGTCGATACCGCCCATATCTTAAAATCGTAGTCAGTAACACTTCCTCTAAGCGCCATGATTGCATCAAATTCATCGTTCTGATTGTCATCGTCGTTGAATATTTGGTATAAAAATTTAAAGTGATTAAATAATAGGTGACTATATATTTTGTAAATTAAACCATTCCTGGCAGCTAAATCAACCATATTGCTTTTGCGTATCTAGGAAAAAGCTACTTGACCTTTGTGCTTTATTTAAACTAAGGAAAAGCACCCAACCACCTGATTTATAAGCGTCCGAACATACGGACCTACTTTACGACTAGGGAAATAAAGCCAAACCGCCGTGTGTGGCCGCGGCTGACAGGCAGACTGGGATCAGGCTAGGTCTTGCAAATTCATGCTTCAGACCAGTACCCCTGAATTGAATCAGTGATCTAGCGATTTTATGCTTGTGTATTATCTGACTGACAAGGCCGACTTCCAACAAATTTGCTTATTTCAAGGGATGTTAATTCATCCTGATTAAGTAGTTTGACTTCCGAATATCCACTATTACAATGGGAGCATAAGTTGGTGCGTAGCAGCTGGACTTAGTTCGTCTAGGCAGTGGAATGAGCTGATTCTATTTGTGTTGGTCTCCAACGGTTTTGCGACCTTCAAACTCAGAGAATAATGGAATACATTTATATGGCTGCATCAATGTTTACCTTACTCATCCATCTTTCCTTTAGTATGAAGAAAAGTTCTGACTCAAATTTTGTCAATGAACCACTGAGCATCGTTGCGTTGATTAGTTATCGTCAAAATATTTTCCAGTCATTACCGCCAATCTCAAGTTATGCTAGCTATCACATATTGGACGAAAACATAACAGTAATATACCAACTCAAATGCGCATATGATTGGCCAAAGCAAACGAAGCTTGCTTTAGAGTTGTTAAAATATTATTGATAATATGTGATAGCACACCCTGTGAAAATCGGCTTTCCATAAATCTTAAGGATTATTTCTCTTAAAGGTCATTTAGTAATATATACACAAGAAAGTACGATTATCTCAAGAGAAATTCCTTTCAATAAATGATTTCTACGGAGAACACATGCCTGAGTATATCCCATTAACATTTCAAAATAAATATACGCTGAATAAAGGTCACACGAATAGTAACTAATCAGGCTTAAAATTGCGAAATGATGTGAAAAAATAAAAGTTCCTTTTACCTGGGGTACTTAGACCTCTCTGCTGAAAACATCATATTATCTTAACTGAACTTTATGTTACATAAAGCATTATAAATGCCTAACTTTTATACATGACATATGCTAGCATTCGGATAAATAGTCCAAGGCAGTGGACATCATTAGAAATTTGCTGCAAGGTATAGCCGGAGAGAATGCCGATTGTTCTTGACTGCCAATCATACAAGGCTATTCTTAAATGGTAGTTCCTTTCCTGCTTAATCAACTTCAAGACCACAATTGAGCTCGCTTCAATTCACCTAAATTACACGCTGCAACCCTATTTCTGTCAAAGTATAAAGTAGTAAAATGCTTGAAGATAAAGCTTCGAAATATCCGTTGTTAATAATTAACTTTAGCACAAAGTTGTATTTTAGTCTTTTATAATTTACAACTAAGGATCGATGAGTAGTATGGTTTTCATATGTAGAAAATTCTGGGTAATTTTCAGTTCTGAATATAAACCTACATTATTTGGAATTTCTACATAACAAATTTAGTTTCTAATATACTTGTTCGCTTACAAACGAAAAATTTCGCGAACACATCTAGTGCGAGTCAAGTTACCACAATTTATATCTCCATATAACTGAGGAATAAGTATTATAATAGGTTACAATAAATTTTTAGCGTAAAATTGCTGGCATTTTCTCTAATCAAATCAAGGAAGTAAAATTTAATAAATTTCAGTTGCCTGCAAACTAGTCAGCACACCCAGTTACATCGAAATTTGTGTCGCTAAAAGCACGTATTTTGCACTAAAGCCGCATGTCAGTTTCAAAGATGATCTCTACTGATAATGCACTCAACAATCGACTTCTACTGACTAGTACTTGTCAAGTACCGATAGCTTGAGCTGAGAGCGAATCCAACACATTGTTTTATGGATTTTTTCTCGGTCACTAAGTGAAAACATCACAGAAGCGCTTCCATCCAAGACTCAATAATGACGTTGATTCGACTTACATTCTAGGTCAATTATGTTGTAATAAAGTTTACACCCTAATAACATTAATCCTTGCTGCAGTGAAATCCCGATGATGCATCAAACGCTGAAGTTACCTGTCGAGGTGGAGTTTCATTGCTTATTGCTACAGAAATTGCCAATGGGATCTACACATAAAAGCTCAGAAAACTTTACAACGTAACTTTTTCCGCTACCGCAAATGGACACAAAGCTAGTTGAAATTTAGTAACTAGGTGACGGTAAGCAACAAAATTATCCGACGGTACCTGTTTCGTCAAGACAAAGTGAAGTTACCGTTGCAATAAAATGATCAAAATCAATCGTTTCCTCGATTATACGCATTTACTTCGCCACGGCAGGAAGATAAATGTTCCGCCGCCTTCGTTTACGAAAGCGTCCTTATACACACATGAACAGAATGAGCTAACAAATGCAATGGAGCAAATGGTTAGCTTTCCACAATCAATACAAAGGATACATCTTATAATGACTGTATATTCTGTCAGCAAATTAAACCTGATAACTGTAAGCAGAGTTGCAGCATTGCACTCTATATTGCAAAATGGTAATAAATGTTGTCTTTTTATAATATTACGGGAACATTCGCAGCCAAAATCGGTTCCGTTTCCGCGCAATGCTTTGAAATGAGACGTTAAAGAATTTTCCCACTGCGAAGTGTCAACGTACTATACTTGTGTTTAGTTAGATTTGTGGTGTATTTCAGAATTCCTGGTGTTGTAACACGTAAATTCTCGCATTTAGGGAAATCGATTCACTGTTTTTAGCTATATAAAGTTGAGTTTATTGCTCACGTTCTAACACATCACACTCTTTATATATATATATATATATTCTGATTAATGGGTGTTATTAAAACTTACGAATGTTTGTGCTACTTTAAGTGATGGTGCGTGTCAAAATTTGTTCGCTGCTGTTCAGCTCTAATAAGGCATCTTTAATACTCTCCATGAGTCATAAAATACTGGTTAAAAGAAATATAAAATGTAAAGTATTCCCACCCCAGCTAATACTTGACAAATTTATGTTATTATTAAATAACCAAGAAACGTGCATCGAGACGTATATAGAATTGTTCTAACTGGGCACTATCAAATTGTTTTATCCATGCTTGTGAGACGCATTATCTGTCATTTGACATACAACCGGCAAGCTACGTACTACCACAGAAACACTGGATATTTTACTGTCACGTCTGTGACAAATACACGTACACTGTATGAAGCACTTTAAATGGTCACAAATCAGTGACATGTCAATGGTTGAAAAGCTTGGTTTTGGATAGTATTGAAGAATCAGCGGTAAGCCGCTTCGGATGCCGCTATCAGTATTCCTGCATACAGGGTATTAAACATAATTTGAGGTTAGCCAGATGTAATATCGCATTTAAAACTGACCGCCATTGTTATATCATGGTCATCAAGTCACCTTCACAACGTAAAGACAAATAATAGATAGAATTTAACCTCGTTTATTTGTGTAATTAGTGAATGTACGCACGGTACACAGATCCTATTCACGTTTTCATTGTTGCAAATCTGCGCTAACTTTTTTCTGTTGTAGTATCCCATGCAGTTTACCAGTGCTTTCTATTCCAACACGATATTCGGTCGCATTATTCAACCATATCCTTGCTGGCTTTGATCGGACCATACCAAGGTGGACTTTATTGAGTCCATTTAAATCCGATCTCTATTCCACCAGTGGAAAATTCACCATTTAAGTTGGCATACGTAAAATCAAGTTTGCTCTAGTTTTCTAACCAGCGCTTCTCTTAAAAAAATAGCTTTTTATCCTGTATTTATTTCTCTAATAACATGCCACAGATATACCAGCGGAACAGCATAGAAAACTACATTTAGTAATTATTTGGCTAAAATTGCAAGCAGCTGTCTGTCGGATTTAACTAGCAATTCATTTTATTAAGTTATCGTTCAATTTCAGAATTTTCTATATTTCCTTCTAATAGACGATATTTTTAATGCACTTAAGGCGAACGTTATATCTCCGGTCATACTTTCTCTAACTTAGCTGTCAAAATGCTTTGCGTTCTTTTTTTGTACAAATTATGCATATCTTTCACGTTGGTAATTAGTCACTCAGAAGATACGCCATTGATACATTTGTGCACGGATGTAATGAAGTGTTAATGGTTACCACAATGGTCGTGGTAAGAGCAAGGGGAAGCCAAGCTCACTCACATAGATAAACAAAAGGATCCAATGATTAACACGCAATGAAAATTGAAGACAAATAGACCAGGATTGAACGCAGTGCGAAGGAGAACAAAACGCAAGATCGGTAGCAAGCAGGCAAATGAGGTTACATAGATTAAGTAGGACGAGTGATTCTCATTGTAAGAATAAGCACAAGTATCCAAATTCAGGATCAGGAGCAAACTGCGGTGACTTAGCTCTCATCAGTAGGTGTGTCCGAAACAGGTGTAAAGAATGCAGGGTGACAAAGTTATTCACAGTTTTCACTGTTGCC
Organism: Dicrocoelium dendriticum; assembly: GCA_944474145.2. Lineage (NCBI taxonomy): Eukaryota > Metazoa > Platyhelminthes > Trematoda > Plagiorchiida > Dicrocoeliidae > Dicrocoelium > Dicrocoelium dendriticum. Next base: position 225,893,474 of record OX104064.1, read on the forward strand.
GATATAACATATGGTTCCCGTACACGAAATAATGTTGTTTTGGTGTACACATAATTGACCATGTAGCGGTAGTAAGTATAACAAAAGAATCAACTTAAATTTGGAGTAAAATGTTTACTTTTTTGAACATTTGACGAGAATCACTGCAATCCGGTGAGATATTTTACATTTCAAACATGAAATTTCCTGGATGGCTCTAAGCTTTGTCAAATTATATTGGTAACCTCGCTCGTAGTCTAAACAACATTGCTTCCTTTTCATTGCAGGCGGCTTGCTAATTAATTGTCTTAAACGAAATGGATGCTGGGGCTACCGCTCAGCCGGTGAGACCAAGCTAAGTATGCATAATTGCGTTTCATTGTTCCCCATCAATTAGTCCATTATCCTATGCTTACACCCAAGCCATAAACAAATTAATTGCAATAAAATTGCTCATTTCCCCATGCGGAGGATGAAGTTTTCTTGGAGTGCAAATATATGCCTTGAGATCGATATTCCGTCGACATTAGAAAAATCAGTGTTTCCATAATTCCACCCGTTAAGCGACGTCTAAATTGGCCTGCTTAACTACTGGCCATCTCGTCGCAAGCGTCAGTTAACCAGCACGTCTCTCCCTCACATAACGCCTCATCGATGGTAGAGGATGCAACACTCAATGCTCTCAAATTGTTCTTAGATTTAAATGTTAGTTTTAATAATCATACAACTACAGAATAGTAAGGAATTAAATGGTTCACTTTTAAAAGAAATTATACTTCCTTAGTTCATAATGATCAATAAAGAATGCTACTCATCATCGACCATTGGGATTGTGGAAAAGATACCAATTAATCACTCGTTTTCAATTTGCAACCGCTTTCTTCAAAGAGAGGGACCAACTTCAAGCTCATCTGGCATTTTAGGTAGCATGCTGAAAACGTTCGCAGAGTTACTCCATGTCACCGAAAATAAGACAGCACTAATTAATTTAACAAGGTAAATATATTTACCTTCATTATGCAGCAGGTTTCAAGGCAAAAATTTACATTGGCACAAAGAATTTTCAGTGACAGTCGAAAATAGTTCAGAATACGTACCATAAGTCAAATAATTCATGATCTATATTATTTGCGTGAATATGAAGTAGACTGTTGAAAAAGGATTGCAGACGTTATGATATGTAGGGAATTCTATTTTCTGCCGTGATTCAGCATTAACAATAATTGTGCTGATAATTTGATTCCATTCGCTTGAATGTTTCCACCAAATCTTCACAGATGAAATTATCGCTATCTACGGGGTATCATAATTCTGCAGGGCCATGTTTCGGAAATCACTAGTCACCTTTACCGTCACCACTTTAAACTTAGTCGCCGCACAAAATTCATGGATCCCAAAATGAAGCAGGACATTCAATAGGCTTATTCGAAGGCCACCGGCAATTTTTCTCGGATTATCGATCGTGGACATGTCTGATATCTATCCTTATTTCTGCGCCTAAGTTAAGCGTCTAAAAAACTCAAAATTTCGCCACACACTACGCATTACGTACTATGAATTCCTTAAATGCGTTGACGAAAAGACACGAACATTTCGCTCACCTATTCTAGGAAATTCTGGAAGGCGGATTTATATGTAATTAATTTTTATATTATGATGGTTCTAAATGCATTTTAATTTTCGCTTATCTCGGGTAAGTGACGATCGGAGCAGCATTAACTTACTTTCAAACACGGGCAGCTGGCAGTTATTGTAAGAGACAGCATTTACAGCACTGTTCCAATGTGCCTATACTTCGGGTTTGTCACGCCATAACCTTATAAATCTTACTAGCCCCATACGACTAAACGTTGAAATAAATTCTGCATTGTCGCCTTGGTTCCGCTCTCACCTTGAATTGGATTAACAGCGCCTTGCTAACACTTCATTTCATTTATCTCTAATACTGTTCGCATGTGTACTTACATTTTCAAACACCTTATATCATAGAAAATCATACTGAATTGTATATTTATTTGTAGTTCTTATGACCAGTGCCTGGATGTATTGGTAACACTACCAAAGCATTTCCCGTACTGTGTATGTGCAGTCTAATCCAAAATGATCGCACCCTCCGTAGACGTTTTAATTGAGCAATCAAGGTTTAGGTATTAAGTTACCTCTGACACACTGTAGGGTGCATAAACAAAAGTTACCCATCACTAGTCACTTGTATTTTTCTCCGCTTCCATAGCACTCCACCTTCCACTGTCCTTATCTCCATGTCTTCCCAACTAATTTCTTCACCTCAACCCCGAAAGAGACAAATTCACTCATAACTCCGCCATCGACATCAATAGCCAAAATGGGACCGCAGGCCTGCACGCCAAACACTCAAGGTTGGATGCTGGAATGTGCGCAAACAGCACGATCCGGACACCAACCATCGACCTACGCGACGAACAGCATTAGTTGCCATGAAGTTTGCGCGCAACGATATTGATATCGCAGTGCTGAGCGAGACCCCACTGGCTAGCCAAGGTATATTGCGATAGGGAGGTGTTGGGTACATCTTCGACTGAATTGGAAAATCCGACGCAACACCACAAGAACAAAGCGTCGGATTTGCAAATGCTGCCCGCCTGACGGGGGAGCCGACTGGTATCAGCCCACGATTGAGTTCGCTTCGTGTATACCACAGACCTGGTATTTTCACAGCATTTATTAGCAAGTATGGTCCCACCATGCGTTATCCGATTGTCACGAAAGTTAATATTTACCCACAGTTGGCCTCTGTTTAAAGGTCTGTGCCACGAGTGATCGATTATTCCTACTAGGCGAATTCAATACACGTGTAGAGCGTGATGCCACGGTGTGGGCTGAGGTGATTGGGCCGCACTAGATTAGGGTAGTTAATGGAAAAGCAGAGCGTTTGCTATCATGGTGTGCCACACATGGCTTGAGGATCACGAACCCTCAGTTCGCTCGGTGTGCTAATAACTTTGCTACACGGGCCCACCCACGGAGTGGCCATGCTCACTTTCTGGACCACGTCATTGTACGTCAAGGCCACATGCATAATGTGCGCATAACGCGGGGAATGCGTTGAGCTGAATGTGGGAATGATCACAAGCTGGTGCGCACAAGGTTCTACATAAATGTCTACAACTATTCGTATTTCCATCTAGTACCAATTGGAAGAAATACAACATCCACACTCTTTCGAGTGGAGAAAAAGAGACAAGCGCTGGATGATGCCATAACGAAATGCCTAACAAAATACCTCTTCTTGGCTTTCGTCAGCATTCTATAAGACCAGTTGAAGAAAAAGTTGACCATTGCAAGGAAGGATACCTTTTGGTACACAAACTGTAAGCGGTCCGACTGGTTCGAAGTAAACCATACAACGATTGGACCATTAGTACGAGAGAAATCTCGGCCTTAATTGCATCCGACGTTCACGCTAACAACGCAATGAAGAGCAATAATTTTCGCCACATTCGAAGGCAGTTAGCTGGATAGCTGCGTCATATTCAATACGCATGATGGACAATTTAGCTGTGCAGATTTAGTCCTACGCAGAACACCGTCAAAAAAAGATTCTTACGACGCCTTTAAGGCAGTGTACGGTCCCACCGTGCAGCAACTGAAGAACCTGAAGGTCTATGGGACTGGTGCCGTTTATACACAACCTGATGGCATCGTGTAAATGCGGCACGTACAATTTTACACCATCTTGAACGATCGATCCGTGGTTGACTGAGACATGCTGCACTGGCTGCAACCCCACAGCAAACTATCCTAACTTGAGGACACACCAAGAATGTACAAAACACAGAGAGCGCTTGCTCAACTTGGAAATTGGAAGTGCGTTGATTTTGATGACATACCTCCGTACATACTGAAGAAGGAAGGACGAGTTATGATGCGCACACTCCATCGTTTAGTGCAAGCCGTCAGGATAGGAAAGCAAGTGGCTTCAATTTTATTGGATGTTCCTGTGCTTCCACTGTACAAGCGAAGTACAGTATGGAATGCACCAACAATTATGGTGACATCAACTTATTTAACTGCGTCGGTAAGATTCTTGCGCGTATCCTACGCAATCACCTTGTGATACATACACCGGAACCGTACGATTCTGAGGAGCAATGTGGCTTCCGCTCCGGCTGAATCACTACGGATATGGTGTTCGAAGCAGGTTAAATACAGGAAGAATATCGGAAAAGCAATAAAACGTTGTATATACTCTTTGTCTACTTCACCAATGTTTCGATCCAGTGAACGGTAAGGTGTTGTGGCTGAATCACTTTTGGATGCCAAATAGTTGTTTTTTCGTCTGATTGAATTCCTACATATTGGCACGCGAGCAAGGATGCAGCCGAATGGACAGACTTATAAATAAATAAAATAATAAATACATAAACGTGTTATTCCTCAACAGTGAGAGGTACAGACCAATTGCTTGGTCTTACCAACATGTACAACGTGATCACATAATGTAGTTAAAATTTCCGTCTTTTGTTCAATGGTCCTCTTATGGGTTTTTGAAGTGATTTGCAGTTTGAAAATAGCAGAGAGACAAAGAAACTAGGAACAATAATGAATGTAAATTTCACGGAAGTTCATGTAAAGTAATACGGTCATCCTTGGAACTGTCCCTAGGGGACTTGCTTGAATGCAGGGATTTCCCACGATGGGTTTCCCCCGCACTTCCATGCTCCAATTGGCTCTGTGCCTGTGTGGCAAAATAGTAAATAGTCCATCAGAACTGGGTGTCAGATGTCTCTTTTTACTGCTGTTTTGTGCACACATTATAAGCGATGAAGCCTCAGCCCGTTCCGTTATGCGGATCAATTGAGTTTGGCACATTTTGTTTTAATCCCGCGAGTCAGTAGTAATATGATTTGCAAGGGTATACTTCTTATTTTGGCAGCTGTTATCCGTCACCACAAGAGATCAGCCCAGTCACAAACAACAGTGCAACAAAGAAAAAATAAAGTATGAGAAATTATAAAACATAATAATGAATACAAAAGCTTGCCGATACGCAAACCATAATTTGATGGAAAATCTTGGCGCGTGACGACGATGGTACAGAGACATCAGCTTGAGAGGCGAAGTACATCTACGAACAAGTGAGTCATAGGAGAAAACAGAATTGGTTAGGCGGATGGATAGGAGTAAGATCGTTCTCAAATACATACACAAGAATTCAACTATATGTAGGTAAACTTATAATATTGAAACAAATAGAGGATATGGTGACTTTAATATGTATCCAGGATCTTTCTCATACAAATCATCTAGAGTCACCGTTTGGCTTAGTGTTGACCAGATATTTGCAACTGTCAGGTGAATGTTAATCATGATTCTGAATTGCAGATAGGTAGTACAGTTTGTAATACTCGATGGAAGTTTGTCCCATAATAACGCATATTTTCCGGAGAAAAAAGTTGAGCCGAGCTTTGTGCGAGGATTTGGTATTTGCACTGTGTGCTCGCTGTTTCTTAGTTCATAGCGCAAACGAGTCCGAAACTCGAGTTGTGGCTGAGCAGTAAAGCTTAACCCGAATAGTAAGCGGTATGGAAGACACAGATAAAGTTTGCGTCTGTGTAAACATATCGGCTACAGATTTAGCGCCTCGCAACGCTCACGGTATGTCATAGTATTAGGCATGATCAAAACCCTTTTTGTGAATGATCATTAAAATTTTTCTAGTGCTATAATATCCACTTTTCTAGGATTACTATGCATTAAGTTACAGTAGTCAAGCTTCCGCCTAACACATATATTATAGGTTTGCTGCCTGGAGTCCCTCAAAATAATAGTTCGACTTACGTAGGCGATCACATTTCTGACAGAAGCATGCAAGAATATAACATGCTCTAAAAAATTAAACGAGGCAGAATATCTTAGACCATGGTCTCGGACTGCGCCACACACAGGAATAGGGGTATGGTTTTATGCAAGGATGTTCAGAGAAGGGCCACATCCGTGGTACAATAGATTACTCTTGTCAGTGACAAAGTGCAAATTCCAGGAGTTACTCCAGTGCTCTAATGCGGACAAGTCAAACTGCAGATGGGCTAATTTAGGACTACATTGCACAGGGGCGGAATAATGAATAATTGTAACATCATCAGCTAAAAGGAAAGGCTTTCCGTACCAGATTTCACCAAGGAGATCATTAAAATAAATTAAGAATAAAAGCGGGCCTAGCACGCTAAATTGGATCAATCCACAAGAGATTGTAGTGGCTTCGGATATATAGTTACCGATTTTGAATATTTGCTTTTTACCCTCGATGTAGGAAGACAACTAATCTAGAAGCGAATTTGTGAAACCATAGGACATAATCTTCCGCAACAATAAATTGTGTGGGACACGGTCAATGCCTTTTGCATGTCAAGAAATATTACGATGATAACACTTCCGGCCTCTCTTGCTCTAGTCACATAATTAAGTTAATCTAACTGACAGGTAGTGCACGACCAACCTTTCAAAAAATTGTGCTCTTGTTTACTGAGAAGTCTCATAGAACTCAAATATCCTATTACGCGTTCTTTAACTAACCTCTCCATGATTCTGGAGATAATAGGTGTGTGGTGGATTGGGCGCTATTTTTGCAAATTGCGTAGATCCGCTTTTGTGTCGTGGTATTATATTTGATTGTTTCCAGTGTATAGGATACTCCCCATTGAGCATGGAAAGTGTAAATACATTAATCAAAAGCAGGGGGATGTCTGAAACTCCGTGCTTGACTAGTATTGGCGGGATGTTGTCAGGGCCTGGTGAACATTATGGACGAACTAATCTGTGTTATCGACATATGTCACTAAGTGTAAATTCAACAGTTTGGAGTGTATAACAGCCTCAGTGTGTCAGCTTGAGCTGATGATCTTTCGCATTATTGCCATAAGTAGACATAAAGTAGTCATTAAAGACCAAACATATGATTGCACGATCGGTTGTGGCAGTTCCATCAGAGTTTACAATAATGTTTATACAACTTTATGTTCTCTTCTGCCTACGGTCCAAAATTTTTGAGATGCAGCCTACCAATTTGGCGCCCTTCAGTGCCACACTTCCTCAGAGCATGGCATTTCTTGGTGGTCTTGGTATAATGCTGTAAGCAATCTGGTGTGGAGCATCAGCAGTTTTGGTTTATTGTTAAGGGACCATGGGATTTCGGGCATATTAAAATCCCCAGCGATTATTTTATTAGTGTATGAGAGGTCAGCAATAAAACGAAATGTGTCCAACAAGTTATCGGTTAAAGTGAGTGTAGACGATGGGGGTCTGTAAATACAACCTACTAAGAGATTTGTTGGATTAATAGAAATGCTAATCCATACCGAATCAGGGAGTTTCCGTATTAGTGGTTCATTCAGAGGAAGAAACAAGTATTTATCTTTGACGTAGATTATAGAGCCAACTGCTCTACATAAAAGGCAGTCATTACGAAAGATGTTATAACCCAGTATGCTGAAAAATGTGTCAGGCTTCTCTGCTCAACACCATGTTTCTGTAATTAATATTATATCACGAGAAGAAAGGTGAGGAATATAACGCAGGTAGTGCAATTTATTTTACAATGAAGGTGAATTAATTAAAATAAGTGCAGTGTCTTGTTATCCGTTTTGTTGTCTACAGGAATCTAGGTGCAGGACCCCAACGAGATGGTATTTGGAGAGAGTGGAGTGGGGGTGATGGATACGGAAGATATATAGTTTGCGGAATTTATGTGATTTGGGTGTGTGGCGTGTAAAACGCCACTGGCCCCCCAAAAATGGTCGGAAGGATGGAATACTGGAAAATGGCCACCCACTGGGAGATTACAGTTTGCTGCTGTTGCACATAACCTACATGCCAGTTAAGATTATTTACATGTTGAGGTAGTTTGAGAGGATTTTGTTTGTGTCAATTTCTCTCAGCTACTTGAAGTTCACTAGCAAGTGGCTCACGTGTTAAGGAGCCCACAGGTCGCATATTCAAATATTACATGGTTGGTGATATGCCGATTGTCTGCAGCTTTTCAGTGGTGACAGTGTTTGGTGGAACTTTTAAAATAGCTGTGCTTTTATTGAGGTTAGGAGAACTCGTATTGATTCCGCGTGAGGTTTCGCTACTAGTGTTCTTTGCAACAAAGTGGTTCCGCAGTATTAGAGGTTCACAGCTTTTAGGAGAGGAGGTTTTCAGTTTTGTACCAAAGCTTCTATGCACCTGGTCGGTGAACGACAAAGAGTGAGTAGAAATAGTCGTTTGCGCAATGGAACTTTCTTGTATGTTCGGGGACGAGTTGCGCGGTAATGTTGGACTAATGTGACACTGGATGGAGTTAGAAGCGATATTTTTATGACAGTTGCTATTTGATTTCAACCTTAGAGCTCAGTCATTTATGGTAAAGGTGTCATCTAGGTCAACCAGATGGGGAAGTTCCTGAGTTTCCGTGGGTAGCGGAAAAATTGGTCACGGAGTGTTTGTCGGAAATAGGCATTTTTGCACTCCCTTTGTAGTACTGTTAAATCTGGTTTCAGGACCATGGATACGTAATCTTTCCTAAGGGATGATGCGCTCCTACCATAAATGAGTTTTTCAGCAAGTGTGTCGTTTCAAAAGTTAAAAAGTACTGGACAGACCTGCTTTGGAGATTTCTTTCGCAGCCTCACGCAGGAAAACTGCAGTCTTTCAATATGACAATCATTTGCCACTGCAGAGGAGATAGCCTCAAGAGATAACTTTTCTGGTAACTTAAATGCTATAACAGTTTTGGAGCGTTTAACGCGCTCATGCACCTCGAATGCAACATGTTGTATAACATTCCCAACGGATCGAATGTGTTCCATTTTTGGTGTATCTGGAGTATTAAAAAGATACTTAAGCGAATTAAATTGCCCTAGGACTGGGTACAGAGATTCAAACCTTTCCTTCAAGTCCTTCAGCTGTAGTTCAAGCGCAGCAATCGTTTCAGTCTCTTTAGAGGGCGATTCTGCAGTAACTGCGCTGTGCTCTATCTGAGAAACCTTATGAGAACTATCATTTGATTGCTATTTTACTCTTACGCGCAATTTCGGTTTACATTCATTTGAGATGATGAGCTTTGCATTTTTCCCTGCTGACCGTCTGGTTATAAGCAGGATGTTTTGCCAGCATTTCAGTGGCTTCCTGTCTCTTCTTTGAGTTTCTTGTTTTAACTGAGGTAACGAGCATTTTTATTGATTGATCACTCGGTTTTAGGGCTTGTAAATACTATTTTATGTGGTCAAGGATAAGAAAATGGAAGACAAGTTTCACCGTTTCTGTTACAATGATAAAGAGGAATCAAACAGTTATCGACAAACCGCCGAGGAAACTTAATAGGATTTTACTTAGCCGTTATCTCCGGCGTGAATTAACTATGCGTCTTTGCTCCCACACTGTACAATATCTATCTGATTGCTGTGTTGTCGAGCGCATTTACATGTATGAATAGGGTGTGTATCAGGAGCACTGCATGGATGGGTGCTTGCTTAAACTCCGCCGATTTGGAGCAAGATACCTACTGCCTGAGACAACTATCCGTAGACTACTGTCTCTTAAAGACTGTGCGTTGTTTGCACATACCGAAGAAGAACTACAACGCACGACGACTACATTAGCTTCCACGGCGATCCAGTTTGGGCTAAGCGGAATCACAGCCAAGCATGTATGCCTATTTCAACCGGCACCGGGATTGGAGACCATCTAAAGTTCATAAATACCGAATTGCAGCTGAGATATTACAGAAGACCTCGAAATTTTTATTTCGGAAATACCTTTGCAACAATATTACGCATCACCGACGAACTGCGAGCTCTTGCAGCTAAGGTGAGTGCGGCTTATGGGAAACTGGAACATCGGGTGTGAAAGAATCATCATCTCACTGTTTGAACCAAGATGGTGGCGTACAGTTCCATGGTTCCCTCGGTGCTTATCTATGGATTGGAAAGGTGGATATTGTAGGAAAAGGATATCCGGTTTCTGAAAATATTCCATCAAGAGCGCTTTCGCCGGCTTCTGCACATCTAACGGGGGGACAGTGTCCTTGGCACTGATGAGCTCCGCCCTAGCGATGTGTACACCATAGACTACATGATACCGCTGCGACACCTCGGGTGGGTTGGGCATGTGCGGCATATGGATGCGACGAGAATCCCGAAGCAATTGCTGTATGGGCAACCAAGCGCTGGCGGTAGGAACTCAGGTAAGCCAAAGTTGCACTACCGAGACAACATCAAGTTTGGTTTTTCTCCAGTAGGTATTGACATAAGGGGTTGGAAGGAGATGGCAAAGAACCGCCGCTCGTAGCGTGATCTCATCACGCTTACTGTTGCCCAAGTGCAGGAATGACAGCTGGTGAATCGGGAAATTAATCGTGCAGCATGCAATCATCAGCTGCCGGCGGACTACAATTCTTCCGCTACTCCCACATGGAGCTACAGTGCATACGGCCATGTGTGGCTTATCCCTGCTGGTCTGGCCAGTCACCAGCGAGGCCACGATGGGGCTATGCAGAACTGACCAAAGGTGTGATCAAGCACCACGGACAGATATGTGGCACTTGGTGGGACAAAACTGAGAAGCGATACCATAACTGACATGTTAGTTAGCATAGCCAACAGTGCACGTTAAATTGCCCAAACATTATGGAGCACGGTGAGTCAGAACGGAATTCCGGCTCATTCGCAACATCGTAGACAAGGATTCAGCGCTGATACTACACTAATTCATCGACTGTTGCAGCGCAGCAACAACCACACATAGTTTCTGCAAAGACACAGGCGCTCTGTGCTTTCTCTATTGTTAATCCTGACACAGATACACACACGCACGCGTGCCCATATTCTGAGGTTTCATGTTACATATTACACTCTTCTTCACCGCAGTTGGGCTACACTGACCTACCTCACCTTACCTTAGCATGAACAAGGCCTCCAAATACTTATGGATTACTGTATTCAAAAGCAACGCTTGCTTACCTTCGTGACTAATTTGCAATCTGGTGGATATATCAAAGTTTGACCACGCATCCAAAGATAAATCGCTCCGAAACATCCATGGAAAATGAACAGTCCCACCAAGTAACTGACTAGCGATTAACATGGGTGTTGTAAATGTTTCCTGTTGTGTTTCATCTGTTATACGTTACTGTGATTAAAGCTGTACTCCCCGTTCTTTACCCGCCGATTTTAACTAGGTTATTATGCCAATTAAATGCTTTTATCGAACCTTTTCCTACTTAATTGAAAATGTCTTACTCCATCTTCGTCATCTGCTTTGTGTACTTCTTATTATATCGATAATATATGTCAAGCTCAGGTACATTGTTACTCTAGAATAATTAACTACGGACTTGGTACAATGCGGGATCTTTGTTGCACCTGTCTAAGACGGAAGAGCCACATTTAACCTATAGTTCAGTGGGCTAACTTAACTCGGTTGCATTTCGCGATTCCTTCGTGTTGCCCGCTAAAATTTTGTACCATTTATTATCTGTGATACTCTTGCTACCTTCTCAAATCGATTGTAGTACGATGACATATCGAAGTAGTGAGATACGGCCCCCACATTTTGTCATTAATAGTTGTCTACAATTCACATCACCAAATAAACTGCATGGTATTGCTCAGCAGATTATGCGAGGCTGCTGCTATCAGTTTTCTACCTACATTCTGCTCCTTAACATCCGTGATTGGTAGGTTACAGGACTCTACCTCGACCAGCTGCTCGGTACTCACTAGGACGACGCTTAGAGAACCGGTGCATCGGAGGATAAATTTTCAGTCTACCATTACCTCATTCGCATTTGACATGCCCGTGGAGCTTCCGATCAAATTATGTTGTTGGTAGGGATCTATGCTGGGGTGGCAAATTTTTGGGTATGTTTCCAGTTCGGTGGATATGAATGACTCAAATGTTAACAGTGCCTAGCGGCATACAGTACCCATAAATGTGAAGTTTGAAATTCGAAACACAATTATCGGCGATTTTCCCTAGCGTGACCTACTTGGACCATGCATTCGAAGAGAAATCGCTCTGGAAAATCCGTGGTAAGTGTACAATAACGAAAAATAAATGAATATCGATTATCATGAAGTAGACAGTACATGAGCTGCACCAATTTTAGTGATAAGAGTGAGCATAGCGATTGTACTGTGTCTTGTTTAATTATCATTCTAATGGTAACCGTTCTTGTGGTAGTTCCTTCCTTATTCCCATATGTTATTCCTTCAAATATCGTTGCTAAATGGTTAAGGCTGTCATTTATTTTTATGTCTAAATGTTAAAGATAACACCGATATTTCATATTGGATACTTACACTGATACGTAGGAGTTCCCATCCTTTGACAAGAATGGCTGTTAGCCTTACCTCCAAAACTAACCCACGAAAATGTTAGCATTATTTTTCATGCGGTTCAATCTATCTATTCAGCTTTTTGTTGTTTATACTTAAATTCATAATTATGCATATACATATGTTACATTCGAACTGCCACTGGACACTGACGCAACCAATCCATGTACATAGTTAAACTGAATTCATTTGATGAGGTTACTCACACATTGTGCGGTAAACTCAATGCAGCGAATCCGCACGCAGGCAAACCGAGATTACCAAGATATTAGGAAGGTGTGTTTACGACGAACTGATGTTGATTTCTGTCGTTGGCATGGAAGACGCTTGATCGTTACGAATTCCGTATGCTAATCACGAGGGCTTTTGCGCAGTTGCAGGAGATGGCACTATTGCACTCAGATAGGTGCGAAGCAACCGCTTTCATTCGATTTACCAATCCAGGTAAATAACGTGTGCGATATGCTACGTTTTCCTGCAGGTTCAGTATTCTTGCATTTCAGAAATAAATGTTGACTGAGCTCCCGGGTGTGGCTGTTCCTGATGTAAATGTTCACAATGTGTTTATCTGTCTAATACCTACCACCTCGTCCATACTGTCTCTAGGAGACTGTCGTTATTTGCTGGAGGGTACGGGGTGCCCCGTCCTCGTCACGGTGCCAGGTTCCGAGAGTGCTGCCATCATATGTGGAATGGGCTATGACCCGGCCACCGCCTTGTTTACATCCGTTATACATGATTTCCCAATAAGGAAGCATTCTTCTATTCTGCTTATTGAATGATTGTGGGCCGGCACCGTTGATGGAACCTGGCTGCCGTCCACACGTCTCCTGTTCTTATCCCTTCGGGTTTGCACTGGATAAGTAGTGTGCAGATTGAGCCGTGGGCGGTGCATCGCAGGCAACCAGTGGTAACATTTGTATGCACAGGCATCCTGTGGCTGTCCCCGATGAGGCCACCGTACCAGGAAAATCCGGACCCCGGATGCCGACAATTCATATGGTGAAAACACACGTATGCGGTTTACCGTGCTACCAAATGTCTTTTTCATTTACGTAATTAGCAACACTAGTCCACGAGCTAATAAAGCTTTGACTATGTCAGCGTACTGTACAATTGTCCTATTGTTGCAAATGAATATTTTACAAGTGAGTAGCTCTTATGGTCGATTGTGTTTAGTTTCATCCAAGTATTCAGGGAAAATATAAAACTATCCTTTGGTTGGTCATAACGACTCAGATCTTTATACGATGACTACAGCAAACCAGCTGAGCGTCACTTAATGCAACTCAACCTAATGTCGCCTGTAAGAGTGAGCAACTAATATTCCTAGATTAAAGAAAATTGCCATATCTACTCCATTAAACGGTTGTCTAACATTTCTATGGCTACTGCGGGTCTAGGCACATTGAATAAAAGACCAGATATTTAGAAATCGAATCAATTAATTTTTATCGAATACTCTCACCAGACTCCCGGACACATTAAATTGACTGAAAACCGTCCGGATCATGCGAAATGGTGCCCAGCGCTAAAGTAACTTGACCTGTGTCGTGTTAGACGTTTAATCATTAAATAAACTCTGTGATCTCGGCTGATCTTTACTTTTCAATATTATAATCCTGCTGTAAGCTTGATAATTATTGCATAGAAAACAAGTGTCCGCTTTAAGTGTAATGATTTCGATACTTTTTGAGATGATGAACAATCAAGCTCATGCTGAGGCCGACTAAGTCCACATTGACCATTCTCATTGTCCGACGTCGATTAAACTTTATACTAAATAGTGCAAATTTTCTCATCATCAATCCATCTGCCACGTAAGTTTAGAGGTCAGTTGATCAAATTACTTCTGACTCGACGTCACGGTCATTCCACACTTTTAGATTTAAGTAACTATAGACTGGTGAGAATGGAAGGTCGCAAAATTAAATCATCTCCAATCGGACATGTTTGGTCTAGCAAATTGAGTTATTCCAAACATCACTTAAGTTTGGGCGATGTTGATTAACTGCAACTGAATTCTTTAGTACCTTAGATATTTCATTAGTATTATCTTGCAAGGGTTATAAGTCTTCAAGCTAATACACAATGGGAGAGAAATATCCGTATGAGAAAAGCAATTAAACAGTGCTTGTGAGATTAAACTACATTGCCTCTGACCTCGGGTTTTCGAATTGGTGGGTTGATAAGGAACAGGCAGGGAAGATTATCCAAAACCTGGAGTTGTTTCAGATTAGCTTAATGAGAAAAGACAGGAAACTGCTGTTAACGTAATAATTCTACCTGCAAGACTTCCTGAGAAATTACTTTAATACTTCTCTCATTATTACCTTTTGACATTTCTTACACGACGGAGCAACATCGCTTTGATTTCGCGGAGAATCTGCAAGTGCTCAATGTATACAAGCTGGAAATTATGTGATCTTGTCAGCGAGTGCTTGCTAATCATGCAATCCTGTGCTTTGTGATAAATGCTGCTTAACCTCTCACATTCTTGCACTAAATCTTCGGATCTACGTTCACTCGATTCGGATCACCGACCTCTATTCACGGGGTCTAACATTTTTAAGTTGTCTAATAACATGCTTGTGCACTACAAACAATGTCATCGGCAGTTTCTCCACCAGGCAAACACATGAAATCTTGTCTTTTAAATTACCTAATGTCTTTGAGATACATTTCGTCGGAGCTCTAAGCTTGCCAAACTATATATGACATAGTATTGTGCACCACTGTGCAACGTAACTACATCCTATTATCTCGTCTCACATTAACCAATGCATTTTCATGTGTAGTTTACTGCACAAAGCGTTGTGTGATTTTGTCCATTCGTGTGCCGAGGACGCACCAATACTAAACCCGCCGACACGAGGACATTTCCGGCTGACCAGGCTATAAGTGAAACAGCCCAAAGAGTGCGACCAGCGTAAACTAAAATTACCTACAAGCCACTTAACAATGTGCTTGAGAAGATTGTCCGTCTAAGCGCGAGTTAAAGACAAACCCAATGTCAATCGTGGCGCAGACACTGTGACAGCAGTAATGGTCCCAGGAGTCACGTGCTCATTCTGCGCCAAATCGTTCCACGCAACAAACGGGAAAATGAAAAGTAACGGAAATAACAGCCTACCGACGGTAGGATGGGCCTCTGTGACGCATGTTCAGCTTGTCTCATAGTTAAGAATTTTCAAATGTTCAAGGTGTGGTTAGTTGCCAAGTCATTAGAGCGAAAAAAATTGATCGATGTATGGTGATGGAATATATCTGAATCGATTTGCAGATTAATCTGTTACAAAGACCGAATGCATGATATGTTAAAGGACCTAAACTCTCCAGAAAAATTGATATCCAGTCATGTGCAAAGAGAAAAGCCTGGGTTACAAACAGCAATGACGACAGACCGGTTAAACGTTCTCCAAACTCTCTCGAACTGCTGCTAGGTATGCAAAGCTATGCACAAATTGCGCGATCACCTCCGTTATTAGCTGGGCAACGATACATGACTCCAAAGGATAGCGCGATTAACGGTGTTGCACATGAACAAATTTGCTGTGGCCTTGGCCTGTTTTCCAGACCAGACAAGGTAATCATTCCCACACGACATATCCCCATACACAAGGAAGTGCAGAAAAACAGTTACTACGCAACCAATAGTCTAAGATTTATAATTTCAAATTTTCCAGAACCCATTACTGAGTCGATAAGATGTAGACAAGCCAAGGAACAAAACGGCTAGGCTGAAAATACCTGCGCACTTTGACTGAAAATTCGCCCATTAGTCTTACGCGCCAATCATGAAATACATCATCTGCACAGTTAGGGGAATCTCAGTTACTACGAGTAACATGTGACAACATACGCGTAATGGAAGATCTTCTCTAAGCAACCCACATACTAGTGAACTCTTCCGTCAGTGCCCTCGTTTATGCTGACAGGCCATGGACAGAAAGACAGAAGCGGAAATACAACCCTAGTTCGTCAACTTAATAGATGAAGGAAATGTTACTGGTTCATGATGTATCAGAATTGAAGAGGGACGAAAGCAGTGAACGGCAGAAGCACGACATCGAACAATGGAGGTATATCACAGAGCTCTATGACATTCAAAATGTCCTGGCATTTGACTTAACCGTCTAGTTGCCTTCACAAACCACCAAGGCAGCGGGCCACAAATTTTGAAATTTAACTTGACTACGCCTGAAGTGGTATCAGTAGCGATCCAAGCCTAGTATGACAATCATTTCATGATTATTCTCTTTCAACCGACATGTTGGATCCGGAGATGCAACTCACTGAGATATGTCAATGATCGTCCATCACGCGATGGCGGGGTTACCCCCACCCCGAATGAAATATGAGACACTTACTGAACATTCCCTTTTTATTCCTGAAGCATTATTTTGCCGACTGCAGCTAGTACGTCGAGATTGTTAAGCACAGCCGACACGTGATGCTTGCCTCTTAGCAGTTATCAATGGGGAACCGAAATTATCAGCAAACAGCGTAAACACTATGTTAAACGCTCACCGATATCCTGTTTCGCAAAAGTACTCTCATTTTCATAATGGGTGACATCAAATTACCTACAAATAGCATCAAAGTCACTTACTGGGCCATCATTTAAACGGAAGCTCTTTGATTTCATGGACATGTCAATTTTTCCAACCATGTGAATCGATCAACCAGACACCGCGGTTCAAACAAGCCTTCACTGCTGGACGCAATCCTGACTAATGTAAAGTTGATGGTTGCATCAGCAGCATACAATCCTCCACTGGGCCGTAGCGAACATGCAATCCTAACATTTGGTTATGTGTTATGCCAGCATTGTTGATGGAAAAGGAGAAACTCAGCGAACTCTTACGGATTAAGTAAATCTGCACAACTTAGCAGCAACCGTTGACTAGGACCTACAGACGCACAGTTAAGGGAACGACGCATGGAATAAATTGAATGCTAAACTTACCTGGGTCATACAATCCGCATAAAAAGTTGTATGGTTAGGAGCATCACGTTGAACCAATAGGTGGACTCGAAGGAGAACACGTAAATGGTTCAACAAAAATGGGATCGCTAGACCCATATGATACCACCTGGCAGAATTACAAAGAAATCCGAAACTACGGTACCTCGCTCTTTAGGGTCGATAAGTACGACTGGCAGGATACCATGATGTTGAATTTTATGAGTAACAACAAACATCTATACAGATTTTTGAACAGCGAACAAAAGTTTAAGCACGGAATAACACTATTCAGGACGGCCATTGGCTTTACAACTACTGCTGTAGATGCCGCGAAAGCTCTACTCCTGCACTTTGGCTCTGTGGCTACATATACCAAGTAACCATCGCTCTATCACCTCCCAACGTGTCGCTGGTTTATCCAGCCTCAACTTTACTCCAGAAGCTGTTGCAAACAAATTACGGCTTCTACGGGATTACAATGCTCCTAGAATCTACATGTTCTGCGCAAAAGTACTGTAAAGCCTTTCTCCCAAAATAACAGCACCACTTGCAGCCTTTTAAAGGGTCTGCTTAAAATACATGCACCCCCATCTGTGTCGAAACATATAATTATCAGTGTCTATACAACGGAGGTAAGTGCTCGGATCCGGCCACCGACCGACCCTATTAGTCTGCTTCCTGTTTTATCCAAATTGATGGAATCAGCAATCGCAGATGAACTGACGCGATACCTTAGAAATCTAATAATAATTTTTAAAGCCCAACCTAGTTTCAAGCACAGACGACCTTGCCTCAATAATGTGATGCCTACTCAGAATTCATAGACCAGGCGGCTAATGAAACATTCCCAATAGATGCGATTTACTTAGATTTTTTTAAAGAATTCGGTAGGGTCAATCATTTCTTTCCCCTACAAAAGCTTGCTGTCTACGGTGTCAATGTTTCCATGCTAACGTGGTTGGAAGACCACTTAAAGGACAGAGCAATCAAGGTAAGGGTAGCGGACACCCACTCTAAAAACCTGTGTATCTCCAGTAGTTTACGACAAGGTTCCGTCCTCGGCCCGCTAATGTTTTTAGTCTATACCATTTCCGAGTGAAGTTAGTTAATAGAGGAAAAAATTGGTTCGTAAGCATTTTCAACTTGGTTCATAAGCATTTTCAAGTTGGTGCTTTTCAAAGTTTGACTAAGGTCGTCTCCATGCATTTCGTATACATGGCCGGATACGTTTTTCGCTTCTGTTATCTGCGTATTACGTTAACTAACTATGTAAGATGCTTCCATAGCAGTTTTTACAGTCTGCGACGCGTGAAGCGTGTACGTTTGGGTGTTCAATATTCCATCTCGCATGCGCTGTAAGTGCAATATTCTGTCTTTACAGTCGGTATGAATTTTTCAAAACGCCGCTGCTTTTCAACAGGCACCATGTTCAGAAGAACTTTGTTAAACAAGTCACTTTGTGGACAATTATTGGACTCCAAAAATCCAAAACGAAGATAAATGTTGTATTTCGGCCTCTTACCCACTGGTACAGAGGATCCGGTAGGCAAATACCTATATTGCATCACATCAGGTAGTACAGAAACATCGCACGTCTCAGTTTCTGCATGTTCAGAAGGCACATTAGATGGCCCAACCAATGCTACATCTGAATTCGACTAAGAATATTCCTGTAAAACAATTAGCAGTATTCCATTCTTCATGTCATGGTCCCTGTTGATGTTACATGTCTAACTACCACAATGGAGATAGAGAATTAAACGCAAGAGTCCAAAACACATCAGGAATTTGGTTACTGTGATCAGTTGGGATTTGAAAGAAGTAAAGTAGTGAACGAAACAGCCACTCTTTTGTAAATTCGTTGATTTAGCTTCCCTCGAATTCGCGGAATCGGATGAGCACATTCGTTAAACCCAGAAACATCCATGATTTTCTTCTGAGCTTCCGTGGACACGATCTCGCAAACGGGCCGCTCCTTCCGGTTTGCTTATTTCGGAGGATAGTGACACTTGATAGGAACCTTAAAGTTGGCCCTATCGTATGGCATACTTCTCGCTGCCCCTCGATGGGCATAGCCTGGGTTATGTGAACTTGAGCGGACGTAGAATTACCCAGCCAGGCGCTGCACATGGCGTCACGGTGAAAGTAACACACGAGCTTTCTGAACTTGGAAAGCCTCGTTCGCTCACATTTTAACTCCCTGCCAAAACAGACTTCCTCCTTGGAAGGGGTATGTTTCCATGGGCAATGCACAAGGCTGTAATTTAAACCGCCAGATTTGATTTAACGACTGTCACAGCACGTTTGTCATAAATTCGTGAAATAGACTGATCGCGTCCATAACATTTCCTAATAGAATTTTAACACTTTGGGAGAACACGCGGATTCCTTGAAAGAAGTCCACGGACCCCCTGAGCATCTACGGACCACCTTTTGGGAAACAGTAATATAGAGATTCTTATACTCATAAATTATGCCCATTCAGACATGAAGAGAACAATTGTGAATAAATTTCTTGTCGATAAATATCGTCAGGCGCTATAAATAGGGAGCAGATAATAAAACTAGCAAAAAGCTATTGCTAGCTATGTACAAGGACAAGGACTTCAGATGATAGGGGAAACAGTTAAACTGGGAACTTATTATGTGCAGCAATCAATAACAGATTCAAACGAGTCACGATGGACCGGTGACCTTGAGGCCTGCAAAATGCGTGTGGGCCAGTTCAGAATTAGCGCTTGCACAAGAGCTCGCTGCTTGCATAATTCCTGCTGGAGGCGTCCAATAGCAAGAGCTTCAGCTATAGTCAGTAAGCTCCTTTGGAGTCCCTTTGAGCATCGCTATGGGGCAACTAGGAGAACCGTAAATCAGTCTTTAACACGGCCCTTATGCCTAGTGTTGATCAGGTGCTCACAGATGCGATGACCGCAGCGCAATAACTCTTCTGACTAAATAACAGTGTGATTGCATAACTGTGAACATGCACACTGATAACTGCACACGGTCAATAATACGACAGTCTTAGTGCATGTGCCACGATTGAACTGGTTGCACTGCTAGTTAGAGGGACACTTACAGGGAATAATATAATAGCACGGGCAATGAAGAGAGTGTTTGGCAACTCGTATGCTGTTAGGGTGCAAGCCACAGACACTAGTGCACAATTACAACGGTGATCCGCTTATGTACTATGAGAGGGAAGTATTATTGCAATACGCAGCTGGGAAGTGGGATCCACGGAAATGGTACAGGTAACCATCTTGCGATATGTAACCTATTATCGTGACATATGGGCTCAACTTGTCAACATGGTAGGTATATGGCGTGAGAACGAAATGTATCGACGCACCAAATCTGCTCGCGCCTCTTCGGGAAGAATCGTACGGTTCAGGAAGTTCATGCTTTGCTGATTGCTGTCTCTCCTCTAACAGGCACTTGTGGAACCCGCTTTATTGCTCACCCGGTTCATAGCCCACATCGCTTTATTTACCAGTTTCTCAAAATACCGATTATTTTCTCATAAATATGCTGCAATTTCACCGTATAAATGCCCACTGTCTGGGTTGTCCCACCGCTTAATCGCCCAGCTGCATTGGCTGTGCTCTTGACGCTTTGTCGATTTTACGCCCTCGCTCCGACTATCTTAATAAAACTGGGGAACTGAGCAAAGTTGAGTAATTTATCCGATCCACATGTGTCCCTGCTCTATTGGTTGCACGCAAGTATGGTCAGTAACAGAAAGGCTTTGCACTTGATAAAAACGTTGGATCGCGTGTCATGATTCATGCGGACAATGTGTTTACAGTTGGATGCCCTGTGACTCAAGCAAACAATACTATTCCTCTAAAGACTATGCGTCGATCGTTATGCACGAAATCGGAAAACAAGATGACACTGCTCAACGTGGTGGTTGTAACGGAATTTCCTACTGCACAACAAACTGTATCGTACTCGTGGCCACTTTCATTCAGTGCATTGACCATGGTGTTTGACTTGCGTTCCGAAAATATGCTTTACATGGCAGCTAGTGCAATGTGCATCACCGTGGTCACAAGCCGTTTGAAATCAGTTACTGCTTACATACTGATCTGCTTGCTAGATAGCGGGGACGTTGACATGCATACAGTTAGGTACACCCTATGTTTCGTACGTCGTTCCGAGGTACGGGTATTGAGTTCGGCTCTAGCCCGGAACAATTTGATGTATCCGTTACCCGGCCCCTGGTTCCCCAGACTGTTTTCACTACGACGGATTTAAAGCTACGTGCCCCCGGATCACGTTTGGTTGCAAGTTACCGAAACTTGACTAAACCGCTGGAAAGGTTAGCATTTGCTATGTTATGTTATTCGGATAGCAGAAGTCAAGTAATACTGCGTCATCAACGATGTGAGGACGCCACTTGACGCCCAACAAACTAGCCCCACTTAATGGCCATAACCTGCGGTACTGATGCTAAGTATGTTGATGGAATCATTCATCTCCTGTGCAGACATACATATCTAGGGATTCTAGGAATGCTACTTAAACAATTCTCCACAAATCTTCCGCTTGACACAGCTGCCCTCGGCTTTGTTAATAAGCAGGTCCTAAGCGATAGCTACGCAATGCGGAATTGTTACCAATAATACACCGCGAAACCTTTCCCTGAATATCCTTATCGTATCCTGCACGCCGCATCAATCATAAGGGACTTACTGAGGCAATGTCCATCCACCTGCGCTCTTTTCCTCGTGCAACCGATTATCCTATACCCATCGCCATCAAGCTTGCTACGTCACCACTCTGCACAACGGCACATACACGATTCCTGATACGTCTGTGATGCATAAGTAAACTGCTACGAAATCTATGATGAGAAATGAGCCAACATTGCCGATGAACCACATCGCAGCTTATGCGTTATCAGTAAAGCATATAGCATTATGTTATTTCATGGCACATTTAAAAAAACGGGTACGCTGAACGACGTTGCGCACTCCTTTCTAAACGGAAGCCAGGGTGTTCCACTCCCGCAAACTTGCATATTGCAAGTGGGGCATATAGTTTTCCAGGCAACCACTCGGTGATGAACAGAGGAAAACACCATTTCTATGTATAAAATTATATGTTAATCAGATGAAAAGCAGTTACAAATCGGACATGTGAATAGCACGTCCGTAATTCCTTGTCACATGCTGGTCCATGTTCTTGCAGTGGCGCGGTGTCACATGTGGTCGTGCCTCCGCGACAACCTGCTCCAGGAATCTGATGCGCCACTCGTTTTGGCTAAGAACACAATCAGGGTCCCCTCGGAGCATCTCCCCATAGCTG
>OX104064.1:225916359-225941608 GCA_944474145.2 Dicrocoelium dendriticum
CCAAACTGCTGCTTCATCACCTACGGTCCTAGTGATGGAATGGCCAAAGGTTCCCTTCAATGGGCATCACGGTCCACTTTGAGATTGCGCATCGCAACCTATCCACACAACGTTTACTTCAAATTGACTTTCCAATCAGTCTTCAATGTTGCTTTATCGAATCTGATCTCCACGATTCCTTTCATACTAATTCGAACTCCAGGCTTGTATTTGTCTGAATCCGTACTTTTGCTCATCTAGACTTGAAAAATAGCAGTTAGGTCTGTCAGTGTTGTTAGATGAGGTCCTATGCCATTCACAGTAAAGCAGCACAACGAGATTCCTAATGTCATTATATTGCTTCATTAAAACGGAAGCCCTAGGTGGGTAGAATTTGAATAGGGTTTCTACAGCTTTCTCAAAGGCCCTAAAATCTAATACAAATAACTGCTTATGAGAATTCTAAAATATCGAGTTGTTTGGTCCCATTTTATGCCTGACGATATTGTCGTTTTGACTTTGTTCCACTAATATCACTTCTTATATATAGTAGATTGCACTTAGAATCTGTATAAGGGTGGGGTAACAAAATTACACCAAAGAATTCACTTGCAACAAACTCTACTTTCCAAATATCCAAGCGCTAAAATTGATCTTCGATTTTTAAGTACAGAACACTTTTGCTTTGGATGAAAGAATGATATACGGTTACAAAGCCAAAGAACAGATCTGCCTAGTTCGTTGTCCCGTGAAAAAATAAGTCTCAAGATATGTATGTCGGCTAATAATATACTTACTATCTGTTATTAGTTATTAACACATCAAATTTCTTCAAATATATACACTGGAATTTTGACCACTCAATCCCATCAAAAGCCATCGGAAGAGTAACAAATTTACAGAGTGACTGATTAAGCAGCTTACATCTGTAAGCAGGTTTCCAACGAGATTAGGCTGTAGTAACCGGTTTTGTTGTGGTTTTTTAAGCGCTTCTATTAAAAAGTGCTATAGATTATCGAATAGGAAATTCAGAATAAGTAGATTGTGAATAGGCATTATTTTTTCGTGCCTGCTTTTTAGTCACATAAAATCCAACCGCAATATGTAAACAAAGAAACAGTGTTCTAATTAGCTATATTCGCCAAGCGCTTCCCTTTTCCATGATGGGATTGAGTGCTCAGTCAACTGTTTTTGCATGTACAGCGGAGGTCGTTCGCGCTCGTTAGCCATGGTCTCAAGTAGTCTAATCATATGAGGACGCCGATCACACAGTAGGAGTATAAACGGCTCATCAGGAATGATTCGGTGCCCGGTGGAATGCAAGTGCTTTGTGACTTCCGAAGCAAAACTTTTCCTGATTCAGATGATTCTGTTGCCACACACCTTATCCGGCTGGGTACCCAGGTTGACGTGAGTTCATTGATTTCAACACCTGGACTTTTGTCAGTGTGTCCAAAGTAGTTGTCTCCACAGATACAGGTGAATTTATATTTACAATGGGACATACATTGCTTCGTAGTCGCCTAAGCATAAGGCTTGTAGATATGAACAGCCGAGGATTCGCTGCATTGTACACTCATTTGAGTGAAGCGGTTATCCGATTATCTGAGAGATTCATAACATGTTTACTATTGACCGATTTCTGAGTGAGGATCGCCTTCATCAGGACTGTTGGCACCTGAACTCGGTTGGTTATTTCACTAAGGCGCATAACTTAGCGCAGCGAATAACCTTTGCATTGTACCGTAAGGAACAGTACATGTCTTAATGATTATCCACTTTCTGCTAGGCAGCTAATATGAACGCGATAGAAGAGTGCCCGGATGGAAAACTACTTGTGCGGAATAAAGGAGAAACTCAAAAGTCAGATTAAGGTCAGTCCAAGTTCGCTTCCTGTAGGCAGATCTTCTGATGGAAGGGTTAGTTAATATGCTTGGACCCAGCTGTAGCCTGTTAAATCTACTACTAGCTAGTGCTATTAGCGAGCAGCTGAACTGTAGCGACCGCCGGAATTTGGGTGTTGGTTTTGTAGTCTTTTTGCGGTGAACACTTTCGGAAATAATACTGGTATTTTAGTAATGCCTAGGTAAGTGCTGCTTGTTCAGCCTTAAATTAAGCACAATTAACGAAAAAGCGGCGTGATATTGAGTTTGTTTCTAGTCCGAAATCGGCTGGATAGACAAAACTGACTTTATTCGCATAAGTTAATTAATTACAATATAATAAGGGTGTGTGCGGCGGTTACTTGCTAAATTACATAACACGTGGAGCTAACATTTTGAGTACGATCGGCGGTTAATGTGAAGGATATGCTGTACTCTTGTTTTTCTGCATGCGGGATTTTATCTCAAATTAAATTTGCGGTAAAATGACAAGTAAACGTTTATAAACCATGATCTGGTGCCGTTAATTTTAGCTACTGCTTCTATAAAAGTTGAGATGTTAGCCAGCAACGTATGAAAACTTATATAACCTGGTTCCGCATAACAGTTGAATGTTTTCTGTGAAATGTGGGGTTGGTAGAAAAATGATGTCTGAATCAAACGGAAATGAAGCATGATTTCCTTCCTTTCCATTGGTTGCGTATTTTGACCGAATTTCTATCCTAAGGAAATTTTCAATTGTCTATTCACAAAAAACAATGCTGACTGCAATGAACAATATTGCGGACGTTATTAAGCTGTTGTTGGATTCATTGGGGAGAATAGTGGCTTTTCACAAAGCCGTTTACCAAATTCTGCATGCCTTGTAATCTTGATAAGTTATATGGTAATTGCTGAACTGACTTTGGTATATTTGTATGAATTCTTAAGCATACAAGGTTATCTTGTTGAACCATCACGACTGCGATTTTCCGCAAGCTGACTTTGTCAAGGCCGGTGCAATAATTACCGGAGACAGCAGGAGCGCTAAGTGGATCCAAAGTCATTCCAATATCACCAATGAACAGGACACGAAACAACAGTATGTACAATAGTACAACACGGATTCAAATTATAGTGCATTCTCGGCAAAGGTATACATACCCATCTTGAGATACTTATTTTGCAAAGCGGAACTCAGGTCACTTTTGAGTAAATGGCGGTAAAGTGACATCTAACGCTTTGCTCCCAAT
Source organism: Dicrocoelium dendriticum (assembly GCA_944474145.2). NCBI lineage: Eukaryota > Metazoa > Platyhelminthes > Trematoda > Plagiorchiida > Dicrocoeliidae > Dicrocoelium > Dicrocoelium dendriticum. Next base: position 225,919,454 of record OX104064.1, read on the forward strand.
TACAATATTTTAAGCAGTTCTAATAATACAAATTATGTCTATATCATAAACAACTGACTAATATTCCTTTATTGTTGTTATGACGTTAATGCACAACCGGCAAAAAGAGAAGTAATCAACACATTCTTATTTCATTACACTGTTTGTAAAGCGGTTTTACTGGGACATATTATATCACATGCAACTGTATATCAAAATGGAATTATGGCTGCTATTGTGGAGCATTGTGGATTACATTTCATACCTGGTCGTAAATGCGCAGCAGTAAGCACCTTGAACGCGGATGGAATATCTCCAGCCCCCATTCCTTTGTTCTGTGTCTTGCTGCCGCGTAATTTAGTGAGTGCGAGCTACAATTCTTCCTCCACCGTCCATAGATGCCGCTTGCTAGTCGGCACCTCATCCTATAGTGAATGAGCTCAGTGTTACTTTCACGTCCGCTTGTGCATCACGTGGTTTGTTGGCTGAGCGCAGTCTAGCCGTTGCACCAACCGATGCAGATGTTCTGAGTTTTCTTGCACTGCTTTGCAATTGGTCAAGACGATGGGCATGCATTTGTGCGTGTGCGCCACATCGGATTCAACTTGCTGTGCTTGTGAATTGATTTGAAGATTCTTAAGGAGGAGCTTGATTCCGTTATGGATTGACTTAAGTTGTACAATGTATAGTTCTTGTGGACGTCTAAGTTGTTAATTACACAGTCTTAGACACCATGTGCTGATTGCAATTCCTAGTTGAGACTGGTGAAATATAAGTGAGTTTCCCAGAGATTCTGAAGGGAAATCTGCTCGGTCGACTTTCCGCAAATTCGTATACGCTTCCCAGTGCACGTGAAGTTCCTTTTGCTTACCACTAATGGCCAGGAGAAAGTACTGCACGGAGGAAAATTAGCTGTAAATGTTACTAAGCAGTTTGTTAGTTGTGTTAACACAAACTGCTTTTCAAATCTTGTAATCCTATGACCTCTATGAATAATTTTCTCATTTAAGAGCACAAGGCAAATCTCTTTGGCTGACGTTGAGAATGGCTGAAATATGGGACAAGGAAAACACGCTCTAAACATAAACACAAACAACACAGTGCCGAGCAGAGCTCACCCTACGAGAACTGTGGCAAATTGTCCACACATCTTCACAAATTAAAACTATGTTTTCCTCAGTGAGAACGCGGACCACTTATTCTGCTTAGTTTCCAATAAATTTGCACCAGTCTCAACATGGTATCTCCCGGACTGTCGTCAAGCCGATAGTCTGCCTACTGCACCGTGTTCGTGCTAATGCCATAATAAACACATTAAGTAACCTTGTTTCATCCAAAATACCAACTGTATCGAACCCGAACATTCTCTGCCCAGAGCTCGGGTCATTACGTGGCAACCAGTACCAAAAAGTACGCCTTCATTTATATTTTAAATATTTTCTGCTGTTCAAGTGAATTGCAAATACCTTGGTGTAGAAGGCACCATCGAAATTGCCAAATCTACTATTTGTTGGTTTCAGCTCAGGTGTTCGGCGTTAAGCCATTCCGATTTCACGTCTGCCAGCTAAGTAAAATAATTGTTCCAATATGAATCGTCCATGGCCTAGACTCTAGGCTAATCTGAGCATGGTAAGCAACAATTTAGAGTGTCTGTTCAGACTAATACAGCCGCAGTTAACCAATAGGGTTACAATCGAATCACACTGTAACATATTATCCTTTAGCCTAAGTGCAATCACGGCGCAAGGTTAATATTTTACATAAGTGAAACATGCATTTCCCGATTAAATTTTCAGTAAAAACGTTGACACCGAAACATCGCACGATTTCATTCCGGACAAATTTCTCTGCATATTCTCAAATGCGTACTGCAGAACACGTGAAAATTAATAGCAGAACGGATGAGTGGGTACATTGATCGGTAAACCGTAAGCCACCGTGGAAGGGCCAGTATCTGAATTCGTATAGGTTTGTACCCCACCGCTAAAATCAGAGATTGTTGCAGACCCTGTTTGAAAAAGCAAGAAAAATCCGCATGCCAGACACGCCAGATGAAGAGGTGCAATTCCTCACTAACAGCCAAGAAGAAAACGGGTGTCCAATTATTTCATCGCACACTTCAGTTAGAAGATAAATAAATGCCCACCATACCAAAGCTTAAATTTACATTGGATCTACCGTTTAAGATAAAGTATATCAAATATTTCAAACTCGTTTGTAATCCGCGATTGCACGAGTGTTGTGTACACAACGACGAGCATTCCCACACCTTCGGTTAAATCGCAGCTACCTCTGTCCAACCATTCATACATCGTTTTCAAATGTACACGTAACTGCAAGGCCACTTACATAGTATGACAGAGCGCCAGTTGCAAATGAGAATCGCGGATCATAGCCAAGCGTCAAGTATCAGATTTCGAACTTAGCCCCGTTCACCATCCAACTTGCGCAGTCAAGGGATGCAAGTTGTCAACATTTTAAGACGCCTGCGTCATCAATCGACCGTCAACTCCTGACCGACAAAAACTTTGTTGACCCCACGTGTATGTTCATTGTGATCTGCCCATCAAACAACACTCAGGTGCTAATTTACGCTGAGGCGGTCGCAATCAAACAGCTTGACCCTAGTCTGTGTGTGCAGAAGGACGCGTTCGTCACTCTGGCTCTACCCTGGTAGTAAGCCAATAGACAGCTGATGAATTGACAAAGACGTGTGTGCGCATGTATGTGGGTTTACGTACGTTGGTGAATTTACTATTCCAATTTTCTTCACTACTCATGATGCTATTACTTTTCACGTGTACAGCAGTACTCACTTGAGAATATGCAGAGAAATATGTCCAAAATTAAATCGTGCGGTGCTTTGATGTTTACGATTTTACTTATAATATTTTACAGTTATGGGCGCAGAATGAGGCAGTTGTGGATAGCATACTCAAATGATATATCACGTTCATCCGAAGTGGTATGTGCTCGCCTATAATCGTGATGAGTTGTCATATTTTTAGCTCATCCGTGATGAGCAAGCAATCTGTGGTACTTGCTTCGTGTGACCGCTTATTTCATCAAGGAAATGGCATGCACCACGCAGTAAAAATCCATAGGGCATAGATAGTCCTCCAATCGCCCACATTCGCATACATTTGAAATAGGAAGTTAATTTTAATATCAGCGGCCGAATTATCGGTTTCAACGCACAGTAGCCTGCGTAGGCGAATGCGGTAGTTCAGAATGTAGAACATCTGTGGAGAATTTGCATAAAATATGCCAAATCTAACAACACCCCTCGACAGTTTTAGTCAAAATGCATTAATTTCCTCCATAATAATTGTAGTGGATAGTGTCTGCTTTTACAATGTTTCATTCGCATATAATCGCGAAATAGTTGAGTGAATCGGGAGATCGCTTCTGTCAAATATGCTGCATCCAGCCACCGTGGCATCGGCAATATCTTATCAACATGAGCAATGGTATTCTGATGCAAGAGAATTGTACTCTCCCGAAATTCTACGGCAGTACATGCGGTATGTTTCTTTGTGGTGGTATTGAGTGAACTTGCGTGAACAGCAAAGGCGAAGGATCTTTGCTTTATACGTCTGTAATATACTGTTATTGGGGCCGTTTGTATTTTACAACATGACAAGCGTTGGGCAAGATTCAATGCAGTTACGAAGGTTGGTAATCTCTCGGTGAAGAAGCTTTGGGTTGGGACATCATTTATCGACCCGACTCTGTGCGTGCTTATTTAATCTCAAGAAAATACGCCGAGGCATTTATTCCGTTGGATAGTGTTGGCTACCTAGGTTCAAGCGTCATCTGATTCCATGTAGATTCATTAGATAATATCAATTGTTTCCAAATATATCCGTTTCCTGCAGAGTAAATATGGCTTCTCCTGCATTTAGCGCAACCGTATGCTCCTAGTACCACTAGTTTTGATGTTGTATTTATTTACAAGTATCCCCAGACGACTTCAGGAGCAGTACATGTAGAAATGACAAAATTGGCTGAGTGATAACGGCGTCATCTACGGGATAATCTACAAAACGTTATGGTTGAAGAAGTGTGTTGCACCATCACTACGACAAACTGAGATTTCGATATATTACGTTTCGATAACAAGCTTCTCTTTGGTGAACACGATATCAAGTATATCTGGTTTGTTCATTGTCCTGAATTTCGTGTGTGAAATATGGTCGTAGGAAGCTAGCAATTCAGTGCTTAGTTACTGCAATACAATTTTGTATTGTTGTTATAGTCAGGCTTGGGTTTGTAAGGCGATCTGCTTCAAGTTAAAAACCATAGAATACGACTGTGGGAGAGTAGTCTTTAGAGCTGAAGTTATGTGACTGTCCATTTCAGAAGTGAGCGACAGTGGGCGCTAAACGATACCCACAAATAAAGTGTCACTGCGTCTTATGGAAGACTGCACCAATGAGCTTCAACCGACTGTCTTCGGGATCATCGATGAAGTCTAGATGCTGTGAACTGGGATAATATAAAGGTTGTCACTTATATTCGGTAGATCGTAACGCTGGAATGACATTCCAGTTAGCACAACTCAGCATCAGTAATCACTGCATTCAGTCATGTTTGGTTGTATATGATGAGGTTATTGACACAACCGGAGCTCTAAAAATTTGCTGATAATTGTGCGTAAGCCTGATATCAAGTGAATGTCGTAAACGCTAACAGATTGGTGGAATGTGTAGCCAGCATCAAAAACTCGGCTGCCAGTTGTTTACCACAGTAGCTGACTGTTGATATGGAGTTAGAATACTAGCTGCCCCATATACTCCGGATCAATATAACCCTAATGGTATTCTAATTATGCGCCGTCTCTCCTGTTACGACAGCTGTTATATTTGTCGCTGCGCTTTGGTTACCCTTCCAGTGTTTGCGCTGAGTTTGCTTTCACATTTCTTTACTAGTAGCCTCTGATCGTGTTGACATTGACTTCAGTAGATTTTCTGTTGGCACTATACAGCGGAACATATGTATTTGTAGAAGGACGTAAACCGTTAGGATAGACTGAAACTACCGAAAAATTTAACCGAGAAGAGATTAAATATGCCTACTGACAAATGCAGGAAGAATGGTTTTTTCTCTCTGTGAGTGTGTGTGTGTGTGTGACAAACTAGCTCTATTTATACTCGTCGTTTCGTAGCAGGAGTGGGTAATGGATTGCAAATCCAAGTTGTTCTCTCACGATTGTAATTGGCTACATGTCTAAATGACAAAACCTAGGTGGCTAACTGCGTCATACAGACATCATTAATGAACGATATAGTAGGTACGGAAACGATCGATTCGCGTGATTTCCAGGAGTGATGTTATGCACAGATAACAATTTATTGCTATATACTTACATATATATTCGATATGCACGTGGTACCTTTGAGGACCGATAAGCATGCTCTTTAATCAACGAGAAAAGAGGTGAAGTGTTTTTTCGCTGTCGGCACAGGCGGATTGAGGTCACTATACACAGTTGCCTTTGATCCGAAACTTCAATCATTATAACGCTACATCACATAGACTACCGCGAGTATCATATTCTTAACATGCATACACCGCTGCTCGGTAAATACCCGAATGTTGAAAATCAAGGGTTTTCCATTCGCTAAGAGATCTGCACTTATTCTATCCTGGCTTTTGTCATACTGTACCAGAGGCTTAGCCAAATGCTAATGCCAGAAAACCGGCGCTTTTATGGTAAGCTGCTTAATAGTTTCGAATGCGTTTTGCTGTTCCTTTCCTCATCTTTACATTACTGCTTTGTGAGTTGGCTTCCTGGTTGGCGTCATGATGTCAGCGAGTCTAAGTATAAAACGGCCCGAACAATTCAACAAACGGCTTAAAAGTTTTATGCCCTTCATGTAGTTAGCGTGCGGCATAACTTGAGTTGCATGAATTTTATTAAAATTACTCTGATTCCTTGGGATTTAGCACATGCCGTGAAAAAGCAACTCGCCTTTCCTAAGTCCCATATTCTCGCGTTTAGAAATGATGACGCTGCAAGTCAACGTGGAGCTTAGCATCATGCTTTTCTTCCATCGAGCATTAAACCAAATTCTCGTCTAGCACGCACTTTACACCATCTAAATCATTTCCCCCTTGTACCAACCACTTTTGAAATATTTCGCTCGATGCCTTTAAACCAAACGGTAAACACAGTCAACGATAACTGCCGAACCGTGTAGCAAATATAGTAAGATAAATTGATTCTTCATCTAGAACCGGCTACTACAATGCGGAAGATAGGTCTTCATTTGTGTAATAATTAGTTTTGGTCAAAGGAGACAAGGTTTCTTCTAGAGTAAGTGGCGCTGCAACTATTTAAACGATTATGGATCAGAACACACGCTACCTGATAACCCAGTGGGTTGACCGGTCAACTTTCAATCAATCCCTTCTTTACAAATCTGCTCAATGAAGCAGGGAACCTGCCATGCAGCGCAGATAGAACTCTACTAGCTGGTGGTGCATTTGGTCGTATCAAAGTATCTAACGACAGAGGAGCGGCCCCCATAAAGTGTTCAAAACCCAGGCTAAACACAGAAGGATGTTGATCAATTATATCGTTATCTCCCTGACATGCATGAAGGAAACAATCTGGATTATAAACAACAAGACTTAGAGACTGGATCGAATCAATGCCGAGAATCGACTTGAGCTCCTCCCTCACGATCACGAACTTCAGTTGATGTGAGGCCCTGTCTTTCGGGTTAACCAATGTAGCTGAGCTATTCGGATAAGTCTAGAACCATTCCACTGCGCAGATAATCTTGATAGGATCGAATGGACACACCGGGACAGGGCTTCTTTGGTATAGTGTTGACATCAGTACCTATCTCTAACCAAAATCTTACGGCCTAGTCTTTGGTGAAATTGCCTAGGTAGATACATTTCGAATCACCATCCAAGACACGTTGCCAAGTGAATGTTCTACGATTTTTGGTTATTTGTCACCAAAGAGCTTGCTCACATTGGTTGATTGGCATCAACGAGCATAGTGGTTCCTTCTTTCCCAATTACTACGTTTCCATCCCACATCTGGACACCGTTAGCGGGTGCTCGAATGTCGAGCAACACAAATTCACAAATCTGTCTCCATTTGGTAGCCTTCGTAGCTTTGCCTCAGGAAATTGCATACTTTCCTGCAGCAATTTCAGTTGTTTCGTTAGCATCGATGAGTGAACAAGGACTCATTGCTGAACACATTTGTGCAATGTTCGTGCGCTAAGTGGTGGTCATCAAATCCTTTTTGTCATAGTTTTATCAATAATGGCGCGGAGGACTAGCGCCCACTTATTTACAGAAATTGTAGGACCAGGACAAAACCTTCTGCTCTGTGATGCCTGCATCGACGGATAAATTTGGGCCTGTGCTTTGCGTAAATAAAAATTTGCCCCGCTAGGTCTTGTTCGTTTTGCCTTCGCGAAAATCACAGAACTTTACAATGAGCGTCTCCAAATCTTTGGGATCATTTTCTTTGCTGTAGTGTGATGACACTCGCAAACGGCGCGCGTTATTCCCTGTTGGGTGTCGAAACACGGCCAAGCGATATGTCAACAGTCATTCGTCCAAAACAAGTTGGTTGCAAAAATGCATCCACTGGCACATTCATAGAGACAAATTACTTGCCAAGTCCCGTCTATATATATATATATATATATATATATATATATTTATTTATTTATTGCGGCAGACTTTTGAACAACCAGTGTTGAAGCAGTCAGCATCTGAGTGGGGTCGGTGGGGTTCGTCTTGGTGTTCTCTGGCACCATGATGCCGACTACAGTTTTCAAGGACAAGCTTTCATTCGGCAAAGTCTACAAATGGAAAAGTACTGCATGTTCGGCAAGGTTGATTACTATATATACGTTGCAGGTGCACATACATAACTAACGACTCCTTTTGGTCGACGAATTTCTTCCCTTGACTCAACTGAAAAAACGGCAAATAACTCAAAGGAATGTCCGCCAGTCGGTGTACAGTAGTCGGATCCGCTACGCCCAACTCCGAACGGGTCTCTGACGGGCACGGCTGCTCCCTCCGTTCACAGTGGTATTACATCCCGTCACAGACTGGCCTTTCTCTGTGGTTGTCTTGCTTCACCGCGTGAATTTCGATCCCTTCATTCAAGTCTGCTTCAAGTCGTCTATCAATTGCAATCTGTATAAAAGAAAATTTGCGTTTATAGATAGCTTGCGGGGTCGGAAACTTGCATAGTCGCAATGCGGTGATGTAGGCTGACTAATTGTTCATTCTGCACTTGCCCTGCAAGCAGCAACAGACGTCGACGGTGCTGCGGTGGCATGCAGCGTGATGCTTCCATTTGCTTCCTGGCTGCTGCTTCTACCCATTATATTCATGGTAATTATACCATAGTGAATGCGTTATTTTTCCTAAGATTTAGTGAAGCACATATTAAACCGTCAGCAACAAGTGTTGTCCTGCTTCCCGAAAACGTGGGAGAAGATGAACAATGAATTTCATAGGAAGGAAAGGAGTTCTGTTTGCGGTTGCACAGAATCAAAGACCATTCATTGGAACAATCATTTTGAACTGCCCACATTTGAACATATATGCTCCTAACATCATAGATACTAACATAGTCTTGTTTAGCCGTCTTCGGCTGCTGCACTCGTCCCATAAGTTTTAGAAATTTTTGATATGGCATGAAACGCAGTTGGCGTTTGAAATTGGCATGTACTGCATCTACTAAGATATGGGAACTGGAAATGGGAGCAGCAGCCATACGACCGGCAAAAATTTGACCCGGTTCTCTTAGCGCTGTTTAGAGCAGCAGCAGATTCCTGCAATGTGAAGGCTTGAAATACAAACTCCGATTCATAAAGGCGGAAGCTAGACTGAGGCCTCAAACTACTGCCCAGTGTATTTTCTCTATTATACAAAATCATGGAATCCATCATTGCCGATCCGTTGGTGTGTTATCTAGAAAATGGTAACATTATTGCACGTGAGCGACCAAGATTTCTTCTACAGCGAGCGTGCGCAACGAATCTATTAATCGCAAGGTGTATTTGGACCGAGTCAGGTGAAGTTGATCGGGCCACTTATGTAATCTACTAAGGTTTGTGGAAGTCATTCGACCGATTAGATCAGTTGATTCTCCTATTAAAGCCCCAATATTATGGCATCGGTAGCCGCCTGTAAGCAGAAACGCCAACTTTCCCCTACAACGCCATTTCGTGGTCAGTATCCAGTGTGCTTTTCTGAATCCATCAAAGTCGAGTCTGGTTTGTCCTCTGACTGAGTTCTAGGTCCAGGATTATTTCCGTTTTCACCAGTGTTACTGCACGGATTATCGCCTCAAGTTTCCTGCTAATTGCTGGCGACATCAAGATAAGTTGGATGCCAATCAGCATTTACTTCAGTGTGACCCATCTATCGTACAGGGGTGTTCAACGCTAAATGTGCTACTGTTCAAAATGGACAAATACATGGTACTCTCCATGCAACACCAGCATACCTATTCCTATATGCAAAGAAAGCAAGTCATGCAGCGATCACATGTTGAATGCGAACTTGGCGTGCTTGTTCCAAAAACTTGGGTTGTTCATTGCAATCCGCAACAGCATCTACTAACAGCACGTCAACTTGCTACCACTAGCGTTCAAACAAATTGGACACCTCTATTTCCCAACAGACGCTGAATGCGGATGTCGAGTGCACAATCTAAACCTGGCAGCCATGGCTGGATCGTGAGCATTCTGCACTGGACTCACCTTAAAGTTCGGCTTCTAAATACCTCATTGGAATGCGTCACCTTTCATACGAGCGGAGGATGATTCGTTTGAGTGTATTCAGTGGGCGTTATCGTAAACTACCACTCGTCTTGATTCTGACGTGTTTGGCTTTACACAATAAAATCTTGGGTGCCGCTCTTTACTGTAACTCAGCAGTAAAACCAAACTTAGTTGCCACTCCTTGAAATTAGCACAACAGTACAGCCGTCCGCAGTGCCTTAGAAATTTCGTTTTTATATATGTGTCGTCGATAGAACGCCCTCCCCGAATCGGTTGTTTTTACTCCCACACAAGCCATACTTAAAAGTCACTTGGATGACGCACTCGGCCACTTTTAATTTGAAAAGCACAGTGAGAAACAAAAACTGGTAGATGCATGTATTTCGTCTTTTCTCCTCAGTACCATTAACAAGAACCGGTATTCAACTATATACTTAAATATGCGTGTGACCTAGTAAGCATGAGGTGTAAAATGACTAACGGATTTTCCACCCCTATGTGCACGGCAGTCTTAAGCTGATAAATAAATGCTTTTGTACACACAGGGCCGGCTTCATCCGGATTATCGCAACGGCTTCGGCGAAACGGAGGAAGCGGGGATTAGGATGACGTAATACAAGTGTGAACGATGATCTAAGCTCTATCCGGTGACGCATAGCCAGTAGGTGTTTGCCTATTGAGAAAGCTGGCGGCGTGCGCAAGCACAGAACTTCAGTGGGACAGGGATGCTAGTCACTTTCACCTTGAACCTACTTTGGCACGTGTTCCTTTATTAGGGAAGTCAAAGATCCATTGGTCATGCCTATGTAACTGTCCCCGCAGTCGCACAGGAATTTCTATATGTAGTGTGAGTTGGCCCCTATCGGTTGATTTTCCTTCGTTGGAGGCACCGGCAAGTTACAGGTTCTATTTATGACCACAATCTGAGCGGCACAGTAAATACTCTGCGCAGCAGAGATTAAACCTTTCGTGGTTTTAATACAGTAATGTCACTCTTGAAAGGCAACTCGATATAGATTCTTTTCTTGGCTGTTGAATGCACCAGGTCTTTCGGGCCCCGCTTTTGGCTGTGTTTCTCTATAAATCTACGTGGATAACCATTTGCAACAAGTGTTGTTGTAATTAACTCTAGCTCATCGGCTAGACAATCAGCCGAGCACAATCGTCTAGCACGACTAACTAAAGTTTACACAAGGGTCCGCTTGTACCGCACTGGTGTGAAGCTGGTGAAGTGCAGGTATTGGCCGGACCAGGTTGCTATTGTGTAGGTAGACCTTTCAATGAGCCCCTCATCCCTGCGACTGATGAGGATGTCTGAGAATGGCACACAGTTCTTCTGTTCCACTTCGCATGTGACCCGCAATTTGGGTTGTGCACAGTTGATTTGCTGTACAAACTGGACAACCTGCTGCTCTGATGGACAAAAAGACAATATGTCGTCCACATAACGCTTATAGTATGGTAACTGCTAATTCTGCGGATATGCCTCTTTCAATCATTAGCATGAAGAAATCAGCTTGTACAGATCCTAGTGGGCTACCCATGGCCACGCCATCGATTTGACGATATGTGAAAGTGGAAACCAAAATTAGCTGTACCAGAACTAAGGATCCCTTTGGAACTTCCACTGTAATCGGCAATGAATTACTAGATTGCTCAGCTAGCTCACATATGCAATCAACATATTTTGTAATGGGAAGTTGGTGAATAGAGATTCCGCATCCAAGGAACACATGAACTTGTCGGAGAGGTTGATGACATCTAAGCCATCCATAAGTTGAAAAGAATCTTTAATACTATGTGGATTGGACAGTTGTCGCAGAGGCGAAGGTATCTTCACTGGCCAGCGAGCCAATTTAGGCTGCGGCGCATTTATCATTGATACAATCGGCCTAAGTGGTACTCCACATTTGTGCGTCTTCAGTGACCCGTATAGCTGCGGAATAGTGCTGCCATTTGGCTTCAAACAATTATACGTGTCACTATCAAGCAGGAGGTGAAGGAGAAGCATTTCAAGATAGGCAACCATGCTAGCTTCAACTTCGGCTACGCTCTCCGTCTTATTAACTGGTTCAAATTTGATTTTGTCCTTTAGTATGCTGCTTATTTGCTGAGCGTACTCGACCTTGTTCATGACAACCAATCCAGATCCCTTATCCGGTTTCATCACAACTAAGTTCGTAGTACGCAGTTCATGCAGCGCCTGAAAGTGCCAGGTTGAAAATGCGCCTTTTTCAGTCACTGGCACAGTCAAAACTTCGTGAGCAATGTCGGTCAATTTGTTCTAAACCATACAACACTCTAGGGACTGAATAGTTGAAGCTCCTTAAATTGATAAACGATGTTCTCAAAAGCAGCTTCTTTAAGCAACCCGTTCAGTCTTCTGGGAGGAATTTTGTAATCAAGCCCATATGACAAAGCTTCTAACTGCAAAGCGTCTAGGTGTGCGTCTGCTAAATTCACCACCTACTTACTAGCATCACGGACGATTAACTCCTGTTCGTAAGCGAGTTCTCCAACCGAATATTCCGATTGCGCTTTGTATGGTCGGGAGTGGATTTGCAAAAGTTAGTGAATAAAACACAACGGTAGATCCTCTACCACATGTAGTATTTGTGCGTGAGTTTCCAGAGAACTCAAAAGTTTAGACTCGGCCGTCTCCAATTGAGCGAATGCCGCACGTTTAAGATTAGCCACAGATGGTTTGAGTTTATTTCTACGCAGTTGTGTTAGAATTGAGCGGGGGTATCCACACAGTAGCGTACACTTCATAAGAAAGTTTGATTCCACACGTGCGCACACGACCTTGCATCTCAGGCTGACTATACCATGAAACAATTTGATAGTTTCAGTGGGAATTCGTCGTTTGAGAAATTTAAAGCAGTTAGTTCCCTTCGGAAATTTGAAAAGCACTTTAAGCAGACGAAAACTGGTAGATGCATGCGTTTCGTATTGTCTCATCAGTACCATTGTCTACTGAGTAGATAAAAATAGATGCATGCATCTACCAGTTATCGTCTTCTTATCGTGCTTTTTAACATTTTAAAAGGAACCAACCAATTATATTTTGTTACTTTACTCTCCATCGTAATCCCGGGAAATAACTTGGATTCATCTTATCGCTTGATGAATTTATGGAAAGACTCGGAGTACAGCGACACCACATTACATACGATAAGTCCATTGGTTTGACAGTATAACTACTAAATGCATTTTTTCAGTAACGATTTTCGATAACTCACCAGACTTTTCAATTAAGCATGTAATGTATTGCTTCCCAACCCGTATAAAATCACTGTTGATTGTTTATCAACCAAATTGCGTTACATCTTTTTCTTGTCTCAAGATTTTCCAAAATTGTTGGCTCATTTAGATTTCCAGAAAAGAGAAATAAACCGGTGTGATACAATTTGCAAAACACAGCTTTAAGTTGTGACGAACCTTACGACAAACCACGAATTTCCACAGCCTGGAGAAGCAGACATAAATATGGGAGCTATATTTCCATATAACAAATACAATGCACTTTTAAATTCACCAAGACACAATACTGGAAGTTGCGACAGCGAGGGAACCAAATACTCCTAATCAGTAGACTGTTATATGCAAGTGACGAAGAATGTGCCATACTTTGTCAAAACTGCACATGTAGCACTGACTGCATTCTCCAGTCAGTTTACTCACAAAAGGCCTCAATCTATCATACGTAACGCTCCATTTGGCAGTATCCCCCGATGGTTATCCCCTTAAAATGATTAATCTTTCACAAGTGAAAGGAATTAGTTATGTTAATTCAAGGTTTAATAATAGACAAATTGTTTACCTACGGCCTGCAGGAGCAAAGTATCTCATCCAGTTGTACTACAGTCGGCGGATGCGCAAAACATTTGATACAAAACGCTATCCACCAGATTCGAATAAATTACCTACATATAATCTCAGTCGCTATAGATCTGAACGAAAGAAATTACAGGAGATTTTAGACGGAACAGAAGGGGAAACGTTCGGCAAGACATGAATATTCAACACCTCTTCCTGTATCATTCCTGATTTACCGGATCGACAGAGAAAAGGAGCGACAACTTGACCTATCCAAGTGAGTGAATCGAAGACTGACATTTAAAACAGGAGCCGATCAATATTCACTTGGATCTGGTAGTGGCTTACGAGGCGCTGCGGATAAGACCCTATTAGCCGCACTGAGGAGGTTGCCTAGCTTGGCAATGAAACGTCCGCCACAAAAGTACCCAGCTTGGAGAGCACGTCAATGCTCTCACTCTTGAATAATGTTGGTTACCGTCAGTACAGGAAGATATTTAGTGACTATTTCCATTCAATCATGTTTAGATTCCATTCCTCTTATCACATGTTCAAATTATTTAGATTGGAGGATTGTATAAATTCTTCAACATCTGGTAAGCTTCTGCCAGTCTCAAGGGCTAACATTTGTCTTTTTGTTAACTAGATGATAATAAGTAAACTTTTCCAAACAGTGCCAAAGAATCATTGGAAAGCCTTACGGGCTGCCGCTACGATTCACTAGTATTTTGCAAAAGAGATATTGCACGTAGTTGTATGCAAAGTTTCACTAGGCATGTCTACATCAAGTGCTAAAATATATCCATTTGATTTGCTCGTTAAGAGTTGTGAGAACCCTTGTCAGAGGAGAATAAGAATATGAAAATCATGGCACTCGGCTGACATCTGGGACGTTCCGAATTCCAATATCTGCCTAGCTATTCCTAATGAGTCGGGCGTTGTGTAAAGATTTGAATGCAGATGAATCTTTACGTTCCTCACATTCAGATAAGATCCTATTAAGCGAACTGACTGAAATGCACGCGAGCAGTAACCTAAATGACTTCCACATCTATTGAGTAAAAGAAATACCTTCTAATGGTACCTGATGTTTGGTATTATTAGTTTACTTTGTCGACTGGTTTTAGGTAATGTATCCAGCTCGCGTAACCTAAGCTGTTTTCTCAGACGCACATGCAAATGTTGTTTATCGTAATTTTCGGACTATGAGGCGCAATTAAAAGCATTACATTTTAGAAAAAATAGGCAGTACGCTTTTTATATCGGTGCGCCTTGTGCATGAATAGTTGTTCTGAGGCCTAGTGACGTATGATCCATTTCTAGGTTCACACTACGCCGAAAAATCTGTCAGAAGCTTTTATTACGACTTACATTGTCGAATTATAATCTCTGCTCGGGAACCTCTTGATGTCAGCTTTATATGTCGTCTAAACATATTTGTTTTCGGGATGGCAAACTCTCTGCCGGAGCCAACTGTTTCGAGCTTTTCTGGCGACGATAATTAACTATTCAAGCTAATTTCCCGTACGGTGATATATGTGATGGTTACTCCACCCGGCGAATAGAGGGACAAACAGCAAAGAATCAACCTTTGCCAGCTGGTCAGGACAAACGAGTACTGTAACTTGTAGAGCAACGAAAATGTGATCCATAAAGAGTGCCCTGACTGTTGTATGCTCAAATGTCTGAATCTACCGCCATCACATTACGGGATAAGTTATCAGATGACCAAAACCAAAAGAACTCATTGTGCATGCGGATGATTATCTAATTCAAGCCCATAAACTTCTTACGAATTACTGGTCATCCGAACTCGCCACACTATGGAAAACCCAGACATATTCGAGTAAAACTAGAATCCTCCATTGACATAGAAAATATTTTGCTTTCCGTAAGTGGGCTAAAACACGGATCCTGTGGGATACGTATCTATCCTGATGTCCTTGGTGCGCACGACAACCAAAACGAAACACCGAAGACGGCACAGCAAGCAAGACCGCTAAACAAATCTTCATACATGGCGTGCCAGAACATCTTTCTAACGATGTTCAAGTGACCGGAAAGTAGGATTTAGTACACTGGCGGTTCGTACGTGAAAAACTTGCTTTGTATAATATCCTGGCACTAGCGCTGACAAAGATACCTCTCTCACAAAAGTATAGTGTATGCGGCTCTAGAATCCTAAAACTTGTATTTAAGTCAGAGCAAAAGGCAATGGATATTTTAGATCGATGACGGTGAAATCGGAAACATCTTCCTTCTGAAAATCCGTTAAAGGTTGCAAACGCCTTGCACAGCTTACATATTAAAGCAACTGAAGCAGCAAGCATACCGAAGAATGTACAGAAGCGCAACTTGACTGTTGCTTTAATTGATTCTGACATACATCTAAACGACTGATTGGACTCACCTTGGCCGGATCAATCTGCAAACGAGGTATCATTATCCCCTTCAAAAAATCGAGTAACTGCCGACCCCCCATCTGTCGGCATCCTCCCACACGTGACCCTTCACCCATCTGTGGGCACCTAGAGACAGAGAAACTGGCCCGCATTCATATGAATGCTCAGAAACTTTCTAAAATTCAGGCTGAACTGAAAGATCGCCAAGATTCCGGCTCGTATGATGTCCTTGGTATCACGGAGACATGGTTGCACACGGGAATGATGGACGCTGAAGTTTCGCTACCCGGCATGTCGCTGATCCGGAACGACAGGCTCACAAAAGGAGGAGGGGTAATTCTGTATTAGCGAAACGACTTACAGTGCGAAGACGTGGATGATTCAGACTCGCAATTCCTCGACTCTCTTTGGTGCCGGTTGCAGCTAAAACGCAGGAGTGCTTGCCTTATTGTCTTGGTGTACCACACCCCTAACTCAACACCTGAAACCGACTATCACCTAATGGTTGTTTTAATATGCAGTTCACAACAAACGTACACCTACATTCTTATCACGGGTGAGTTTACGTACATTGTTTAGAAAATTCCGCCACGATCGAAGAAAAATTCAAAGCCCATCTACAAGATCTAGTAACTAGTGTTCCTCTTTACAATCACTTCACATTGTCCATTCGGTTCAGAAGAGGTAACAGGCCATCTGTGCTGGATCTTGTGCTTACAACGAGTAGCATATGATTGATGCTTTGGTTTTAGTCTGCCCGTTGGGTCGCAGTGATCACGCCGTGATCAGTTTCAACTTCATCTGCTATGCAGAATATCTGAATGAGAAAGAGATGACTGTGCGAACCATCACAAGCTACGATCCAATAGTTCAGCTCGTCAGCGTCAAAACTTGGTCGTTCTTGGATGAAGAAACCCCGGAATTCGCCTGGCACGAGTTGGTCCAATAATTCAGTAGGCTGATGAGAGAGGCTTCAGAGGTAAAAGATTGCTATACATGTAATTCAGTTTCTTACGTTAGGAGCAGAACTCAAAAATTGATGACAGTACTGAACGCGGCATGGGGAGTATAAAGAGAAGCTCCAGAACAAACAACCTGGGGCAGCTACGTAGACTAACGTAACCACCGCACTCAACGGTTATGGGAAGATGAAGCCGCCTATCAGCAGAATATCGCAAAAGCCTTCAGTGCTAATCACGAACTGCTGGAAAATCACGTTAATAACCCACGAAATGTGAGGCAAGGATTTCTTCCACTCAGGTTGGCTGATCACCAACAGAACGGCTGTGGAAGCAGCAAACGCACTGCAAAGGATCTTGCCACCAGGCCATCTACCAAGCCTTGTCTTCTCCTTGCCAGGACGAACCCACATCACTTTTTCCGCAGAGAATGTATTGCAAAATTTGACGACGCTACGCAACACAGCTCGCCGGGTGTCGACACCATTCCTCTAGATGCACGGGAAGCAGCAGCAAGCCAACTGGTAGGAACTTTAGTCAGTTTTTCCTGCGCTGTTTAGAAGGGAACCAATTTCCCTCCATGTGGAACTTGGAATAATAACCCCGATTCACAGAGGGGGATGCAGAAATTATCTCTCCAACTGCCGCTCAATTTTGCTTATTCCCATTCTATCCAAGTTCATGGAATCCACAGTTGCCGATGCCCTGATGTGCTATCTGGAAAACTGCAACATCATCACTCCTGAGCGGCACGGTTTACGTCGACAGCTGTCATGTACAAGGAATTTCCTGATTGCACGCAATAGTTTGACCGAGGCGGCTGACGCTGGAGAAGGCGTTGATGTGAACTACCTGGATTTTTCCAAGGATTTCGATCGTCCAGATCATCGGATACTACTCTCCAGGTTGCAGCATTACGGGATCGGCGACCCTCTTTTAAGCTGGTTTAGTCAAACTTTCTACTTTAACGGAAATTTGTGGTCAGAGTTCGGTGCTCTTTATCGAACCCCACATGAGTTGAGTGCTGAGTCGAATGACTCAGTTGCAGGTCCACGTTTGTTTTTGGTTTTTATTTATGACCTTGCACAGGGAATCGCTTCAAACTTCCTAATTTTTCCCGAGGACATCAAGATCTGGCGCAGGATCCAGGAGAACGTCGACAAACATGTTTTTCAGATTGAACTTTATACGTTTTGTCAATGGTCGACCCACATATTATTACATTTCAACGTCAGTAAATGCAAGGTGCTTTCCATCCGACATCAGAGCAGCTACACATACCGACTCGACCGAATAAGGTAAGGTATTTCGTTGATTTGAATCAGGAAAGATTTGTACCCATTACTGTGGCATTATTGCGCAAATATCGGATGGGTACCGGTCCGTTAACTGGTCATCTACCTGTAACCACATTTGTCCAAATAAGTATTCTGTTATCCAATGTACAATGAGCCAACTACCCCTCACATCCTCCGCTGATTTAGGAGAGCGGTTCAGTGTCCCCTGTAAAACCGGTAACCTCCGTTCTCTAACACGACTGCAACATGCTAGCCGTTATCTCTATTACGCGACACTTATATAGAGCCTCAAAAGCACGAGACGTATCTCTCATCTAAGTTTTGTTTACTGCACGAATTTATTAGTGAATAAACTCCTTTATAATTTTGTATGTTTCACTGCTGCCAGTTATAGCATGTGTGTGTTTTCCCGCAGATACAGGGTATTTGGGTGCCGCTACCCCGATAGCGATGCGTGTGCTGAGCATGTGAACGAATTCTCATGTGAAAATTTCGTTTGCTTTCGCATGCAGATTACTTTGATGTTTATAACGACATTGTCGAATGCGCGACAGTCAATGTATGCGCATCTGAAACCACTTACTGCAGGGCTACTCGGCATTTCATTCGAAAATATGCGATTGGCAGTTAAATGTTTTAAAATGCAGATGACATTTCCAACCAAATGTTTGCCAAAAATCAACATGTTGACACGTGTTCCGGCGGCAGCAGACACACATCCAGCATTCCGAAAATCAAATTGATTCAAACTATTCTATATAGGCCGAAACCGGTGAGCTAAAGCATATTTTGGATACCTCCCAAATTATATTGCCATAAATTTAGTCAAATGGATTACGAATTTTATTTTCCGCCCTGCATATTTACTCGTACATTGTTAATGCCACGTACCAATCAGCAGGATGTTTAGTTTAACTTCCATTGAAGCACAAATTAGAGATTGTAACATGCATGACACAAATGGAGTAGAAAACAAAGCCGACTGCAGAAAGAACATAGTGCCACTCATTTTTGTCCACAATTTGGCTGCACACTTGCTATTGGCGACATTTCGGGCTACTGATTACCCAGATATATTCGACCATGGAGTACGAGAGAACCTGGGTAGTGATAGATGAGAATCAGATAAGAAAGGGTATATTGTTCAAGTGCAGGGCACATCAGGGCAGGTATGCAACAACTGGTTGCTCTCCCCTCTTTGTTTGTTGTGCTGAGTGGGGGGGGTGGGAATTGCTTCCGCACTCTGCCGCAGTTGGTATGATTGATTGTCTGGATAAGGCATGCGTCCTCAAATGAGGGACGGATTATTGTCAGCGGACTGTTTGCAGATAACGTTGGGGGAAGTACAAGTGGAAGGAATTAGTAGAAAATGTGGAAGAAGCGGTGGACCCTGGACCACTGGACAATTGGCTTAGGAAGACATAATCGTTTACCGAGAAGTGTTTGCGATACATGCCGTATGAAATTTAGGTTAACCTGGCAGAAGTGACTGCAAGCATTAGATAAGATAAATATCTCGTGTTAACATAACAAATAGTTAACTATCACGATGGAAAATCGCTGCTGAATTAATGCCCAGGTTAATAATCACAATACCGCTATAGAACCATACTTCCTAAACTTCGTTCCCTTCCGTTCAGCCCGAGCACACGCAGACAGCATGCGATGTTGATCAGCAGCATCGATAAAGAACCCATTTAATTTGGCTAACTCGTTTAAAACTATAAGCACTTGGAAACCAGATGTGTATTTAGTGGTTTGAAATTATTATTTGTCGAGTGGGCTGATGAACCGTCAAACCGAAATCTTAATGTTTTCTTTAATGAAATTGAGCTGGTTTATATAAGCTGCGGATCGATCTGCGGATTTCCATTGTATATTCCGGGATGAAATTCATTTGCCTAAGTAACAGCCGCTGTACAAACGGCGGATAATGAAAGGCAATACATTTGAAATACTTTCCATAATGTATTTAAGCAACAGAAGTAAATGTTTTTAAATATCCCAATTAATTTATATTGATGCAATGGTTTATTACGGGTATAATTGAAAATAACTGGAATATCCGTAGGAATGTTTGAATATAATTTAAAAGAAAAGGCACTTTACGTAAAAAGAGAGCGCATGATGCGTGGCTCAAAAACGATATTAAAGTCGCATATGTGTGAGTATCCTTGCATACCTTTTATGTGTATTCTGCCTCTTCTCTGTGTTCTGCGCTAACGCTGCTATTTGATGGTCACGGGTTACATATTATAGTGAACATTTGTTCTCACGTTGTCAACTCGTCTTTTAAACATGGAAAATGTAAGTGTCAGCCCCTAGTCTACGGTGTATCGTGAATTCGTGCCAGTGCACGTCACCTCTTCGAAATAGGATGACATAAATCGCTATACTTCTATGTATGAGGCAAAAGTAGCATTAGTGAAATTCGGAGTAAAGTGCCGCGGTTATTCAACGCTTATTTACGAAGCGATTTGACAGCTCGATTCAGTTTTAGACCATATTGAACTAGCAAGTCTGATGCATCTGAGACGCGTATTGTGGTCGCAAACTTATAGAAGTTTTTCCCTTCAGTCACCGACATATTGATCTCGTTTTCTCTCAGAGCGTAAGTCACACCAGCGTACGATGTTTTATGCGAGATTATGAGTATCCAGTTTCGGAGTAAAGACAGCTGATTTTGCTCTCGAAGACAAAATACCTAGGTTTATCGGTGGTGAATATTCACGCCCGTGCAACGGTTGATCATAAGCAGCTGCGTTTTCTGAATCGACGGAATTTACACCCAATTCATTTGTTACTGATGCAATTGTGATAGCTCTGCATGTTGATTTGCCCAATTTTCCACATTTTGACAAATAATATGCCCCTCAGTCATAGACAACAATTTTGGGCTTGCGCTTATCTGATACTTCTATAACCTTCGCGCTCTCACATTTGAAACCTCTCCATGGAAACTGCTAAATGTTCTACCCGTAATCTGGTTCTAATCCCACATTAATTAAAATGAAGCTACTATGTACAACGCAACGTGAAGCAAGTTTTGTCTGTTGGGTCAACCGTGCGCACAACCGCAGCTTGTGGTACGCAAGGACGACCGTCTAGTACAGTGTTCAGGATAAACCTAAATACGATCAGTTGAACGAATGTTTAGTGACACATAATAAACCGTGTAACATCCTCTTGAGGTTTCTACGATACACAACAATTGATGCGGACAAATAGTTAGGAATTTAAGCTAAAGGTTTTCTCTAACATTCTACACGAACAGAAAGAATACAAAAATTTCTGCCTTTTAATGCGACCAATTCATTATTTGAAATGAATGTCTCGGAAACTCAAATGTTTTTGTCAATTTGTATACCGTCGTCGATGGCATTTTACAGGGATAGTTGCTAACATCATTTCAAAGCGTAACTATTTTCATATAGATAAGATTGGTATCGGCAATTCTTAATGGCAGTATATATATCAGATAGGCTTTTCTGTAAACCTACACAACAAAATGGGGGTAAACAGAGTTAACAAGAAATGAGATGCAAACCGGAATTTTCCCGAAGACAAGATGGCTTGCTACTGTATTTTACTCTGGACAACATCAGCTGCAAACCACTGAGCCGTGTCTGTGAATTCAATAGTTCTACATCTTTTCTGTGTCCAAATAAAGGCATTGCTGACGATGTGTGTCCGGAATATGATGTATAGCATAAATGACCACATTCTGATTTTAATAATCTACCGCCTTACACATCCGGTATAGTTTATTTACCAGAGAATGATTCCGGTGAATGCAAACTTAATAGGTAATTGTGTTTCCAAAAATGATTGAAGCGTGTCCAAACAAGATAATGAGGAGCGAAAAATCCTAAATTTTTATTTTTCAACTCATGTTCATAGTAGCGGAATGACAAAGAAAATT
>OX104064.1:225941703-226010418 GCA_944474145.2 Dicrocoelium dendriticum
AGTAGTCATTGAAGACCAAATATATGATTGCACGATCGGTTATGGCAGTTCCGTCAGAGTTTACAATAATATTTATACAACTTGATTTTCTATTCAGCCTGCGGTCCAAAAGTTTTGAGATGCAGCCTACCACGTTAGAGGCCTTCAGTGCCATCGCTTCCTACGGGACGTGTCAAGCACTTGCTTTTATCCCGTGATAAATCATTCTTAATTGTTAAATGTTCAGAGCATAGCATTTTGTGGTAGTCTTGGTATAACGCTGTAAGCAAGCTGGTGTGGAGCATCAGCAGTTTTGGTTTATTTTTAAGGGACCATGGGATTTCGGGCATATTAAATTCCCCAGCGATTATTTTATTAGCGTATGAGGTCAACAATAAAAACCCAATTTTGAAGTATGCGTCGGTAAGTGCATCCCGACTGCCTGGCTAGGGTCCTAAGGATGATGAACACCTTTGGTTGGACACATTTGCTGACATGGCTAAGATTCGATCTCAGTGCCGTTCCTGCTGTGAGATTCTTTGTCCCTCCCTCTTTCCTTTTTAGCCTCCTTTTCTAACCACGGTCTCATTTTGTAACAAAATATATTTTGCATATAATTTTCCTAGTAGCCGGCTGCTAGCTTTCCGGAACGATGCCCATCCGTTTCCGTTAGCTCCGCTGGCATGCCGCCGTTGTATTTCTTTTTCTTTTTCTATTATGTATTGAGGTACAGTAGCTGAGGTGTTTTACACTTCGGGCTAATGTGTATAATGAGGATGATGTCGCATCATTACTCAAGTAATTTGAGATCTTCTTGAGTGAGCGGCATTGTGCTATATAGTTCATCTCGTCGGAATTAATAAACAATATGTACTTCAATCGCGAACAAAAATGGCCTGCCATGTTTTACGAATATTGCGATATCATCAGCAGTAAGTAGAAGATAGGAAGGATCAATTAATTTTTCTTGGATGACTCTACTTGGAGGACGTGGAGAGGAGTAATTATTACCCAGCAAGACTAACTGGCAAGACCCATGTTTGATGATAACCAGGCAAATAGCCAGTATCTGATTCCAAATAAATCGATTCTTTTACGTAGCTGTTTGTGCTGCACTCTGTCGAATGGCTTTTTGCATATCCAGTAATAGTATTATAACTGCATATATGGATGCAAGGGCTTCTACGATGTAATCCAGGTAGTGCAACTGACACCTTGTAAACGAAGCTTTATCGAGGCACCCACTCTGGGATTTGCTGTGGCCCGGGACGATGGATAAAGTCCACAACTCCAATTTTTATTAATTTTTCGAGTAATCTAGCGACGAATGTAGTATGATGGATAGGTCGACAATTAGTGACGTATTGTTTGGACCCCACTATGACCACAGAAAATAAAATAAGTTTTCCACTGATCCGGAAAGTAACTAGATTCTAAGAACAAGCTGAATAGGTTCAGCGAACGCACTGGTATATATGGTACACCGAGTTTAATAATCGAAAGGGTAATGCCATCGGAGATCGTTATGAGATAATGTTTTTATGGTCTTCAATGCCAGTTGGATAGTCGAAAAATAAACCTTGGCATTATGTATGACGCTTGCTGTAAGTTCCGGAAAGCAAGAATTTGCGTCGGTTTCTACGTTCATGGAAGCAGAGAAAGAAGAACTACTCGCATCGTAAATAGCAGGTTAGTCGTTAAGGTAGCGACCCTCTACAACAATCAGTTCTGTAAGCAAATACATCCGATCGTTTGTCCTGTGACAAAGTAATTTGTTCAGTTTCTTTCCTTTGTATGTTATCCTCAAGGCGTTCTGCTCCTTCTATTCAATCAGTTTCACTTGAAAGCGCTTGATACGGGCGATGGATGGGTGCAGATAAAATATTATTGGGAATTCTCACGTTTTCCGGAAATTCCCGATTATTCTTCTCCTTTGTAGGTACGTCAGAGTGTCATTTACATTCATAAGATCAGGAGTGACAGGTTACTTTTAAGGGACAAGTGCAGTTCTCATACCATTGAGTTCATAGTAAAACTGTCCTTTTTTACTGAGGGCGCTATTGGGGAGAAAATTAGTATCATAATTGGAGGACCGGATCAGCTTTCCGAAATATTCCCAGTCACCCCTTTACACTGGGGTAGTTGAGTCAAGTTTGATATTCCGTCCCAAGTAGAAGGTTTGGCGTAGCATCTTGTGGTCACTATCGTGAAGGTTGTCTACGATGTCAATTATTGCGTGGGTGTGTGTGGTTGAAGGATAAATCCAGTACGTTGTCACAACTAGTTGGTCTGGTGACCTACTGGGTCCAATCCCCAAATCTGATAGTCCATAAGAAAGGTCTGTGCAAGGGTACCGGCATGTAGCTTATCGTTTTGCAGCAGACTGCTAAAGTTCCTTTTTAAAGTGGCGTCATCCATGTTAACAGGCGAAAAGGAAAACCCCATCAAATTTGCTGTCGCACCTATTATAGTAGTATTACTCAGACCGCCGCCAAAACGAGTGGCTACACCTAATATATTGTGAAAGATAGTTGCGAAAAGGGTAAACAATAGCGTCGATGTTTCTGAGCATATTCCTTTGTCACTGCGATAAATGAATAATTTATTTACTGAACTTTCACTCCGCTGTGGTATGCCACTAGAAACCTACCTCCTGCGATCCAATAATGATATCACAGATGCTTATCGCATGTACGAAATAACAAAGACCTCTTCAAATAAGTTGCAGAAAATGGACTATGTTAAACGGCCAGCGCTTAGAACGTCTTGTTTTTGAAAGCTAACTGATCTCAGAACATTTCATAAGTCGAAGTGACGATAAACGTCATTTCCAATGTTTAAAGTCATCACCAAAGTAAAGAAAGTTGGAACACTTACTACCGCAACGTCCTTCGCAGCCGGTCAGTGAATAGCACGGAGACACTCGGTGCCAACTGGAAATGGTAATTTCGCAGGCGATATGAAAACATAGTGACTTGCGCCCGTCGTTTATCAGCAACGCATGTCTAATCCAGAGCGGGATTATCGTCTGATCATTGTTCTCAGAATTTGCAACGAATGAAATACAGCCACATCTACAGCCTAGATGTAACGACCTTGTTTCGTAATCATGCTGTGTAGGTTTGAATCCGTAAGTGGGCGGACCTCCTCGTGGTATACTCAACCCGCAGTGACTATTGGTGGTAGGACGGCAGCGAAGCGCCGTTAAGGGGTACAGCTGATACATGATTATTCATTACATTACATTTACAGCTAACTTGGCTCCAATGTTAACGGCCTAACCGTTATGACATCACATAACAAAGAATTCAACACCGACCTACAGCACGGTTTGCCGAGCAATCCGCCCGTCAGCTTTGACAGCTCGGCCAACCGTTTAAGAGCAGGAAAATAATAATTTCTTGGTTTTTGCTTCTAAATAAGAGCCTATTTACAACAAGTAAAATATGGTGAATTAGTGATTACGATACCGTAAATTCTGACTATGTATGTTGTACAGGGTATTCCTTAGGAGACACTGCTTTATGAGGATCAATCAAACGTTAAGGTAAGCTTACATAAATCATTGAATACGCCACCTGGTATAATTGAAATGCTCCATTTATGAAAGTCGGATAAAGAAAGAAATAAAGTTGTATATTTACTGACAAGCAGCACACGGTCCCATAAGCTGAAGCGATCCTTTGTACAGCGAATAGGTTTCCAGATTTATATGACATAAATTTATATAGAAAATTTAAATAATAATATTTTAGGACCATGTTTTATCTTTCGGGGTCCAAACCCGATCACCTAATATGAAAAACGTACCGATATTGGTATCCTCGTTTTCTAGTTTTTGAGACTAATGAATACACAATAAACGGGAGTGGTTAATAGGTTTACCAGAATTTGTTTCTTGGGTAATACATGGAATTGAAAAAATGATTGTAGCAACTAGCTGCTCATATGTTATTTATACCAGCTTCTGTCAACGTTTTCAGAGTTTGTTATGAGTCAAAGATCTTCACTGCATTTGATATAGTAGGAAATGTCGGTGGGGAATTTTGAACTTTGATTCGGTTATCACTCGTGCTTGTCTTTAAGTGTCGTTTTATCCGCAAATCGGTGTACCTCATTAAGAAGAAATTCGGTCGAGTTTTTTTCACTTATTAACATTGTGCGTAGAAAATAGCCCCCATTTTGTGTTGGGTAAACTGCAGTTCAAAATATAACAACAAACGCATATGAACTCAGACATCGTCATTTTACAAGGGTATTATGCTGAACGCAGTGGAATTCCGTAATGGATGACAAGAAGGACCCTGGTCACCGTACATGCACAATCGACCTCAGACCAGCTACCTGGGATAATCATTTTGTATAATGAATTTAATACATCACACTTGCTAGTGATGAAATAAGAGCGCAACAGCAGTTCAAATAAAATGTATATTTTGTCAACTGCATGCTACTGTGGAATCAATTGGACAGCCTCCGATAGGTGAATTGTTGTAATTAGCTACCAGTAATAGCATGTAGCCAGTCCCAAGGCGCTGCAGGTTCAATCAACTCGGTGCGGTAGCAAATTGCCACAGCATTATAACAAATTCCCAACTTGTGTTATTTGTCTTCTCAAACTCTAAATGTTATCAGATTTTACCCAGTGTACTGATAATTCAAAGCATGTATTTGACGGAATGCTGTTGTCAAACTTCACAAAGTTGTAACGGAGTTAATGAAGTTCGCCGAATGCGCTAGATCTAGCTGCTTTTTGGTAAGCTAGCTGTTAATGCGATTAATTTGCAGTTTCCTGGAGAAACCGCATGTCACTGTTATGTGGAATCATGGCAGAATTACTCCACTATTTTAAAAGATAATTGTTCTAGAATTATAAACAGCCGCACCTTTAGGCTCCATCCGGTTCATCCTTAACTGTTGGCATCTTGAATTACTATTGGGCTAAATAGCAGTGTAGAATGACTTTTCGAAATGATTTGGAATATCCGAAGCTCAGGGGGCTTGTTCAGTTTTTGTGCAATTATCCCGGCCTTGCAACTTAATTGTAAACGTTACGCCACCATTCGTGGTGGCATCTTCAGCACAAGATTGGTAGCAGTCAGGAAGCAGGATCTGGTAGGAAGCAAACCAAATAGAATGACTATTAAAGCCATAGGCTAAGGTAACATGACTTTATCAAAAGAAAGTTCCTGTTTGCGCGTTTCAGTTAAATTGAAACAACTGGTAAGCAAATTGAAGGTAGTGGCATCGCAGCAATTTAAAATGCCTCTGTTCGCCTGGGTGACGACACTTCGAAATAAGTGAAAGACGGTACTAGAAACTTGCTAATTGATTAACTACGTTGATACCTTTTCCCTTTTTCTCGAGTAAATTATGTTACTATTCACCGCAGGCAAACAGTACATCCTTAGATTGCACTTTATGACAATAAGTTCTGCATCGTGCGCGTGTGAATAATTAAACATGTAACTGATCCGTTTGACATGGGCAAACGGAAGTGCCTAATCTAACTCAAGGTCGCACGATGCAAAAGTTTCTGATTCGCTAGTCATGAAATCAGCCCCTTTTGGTGAAAGTTGACTCGTTTGCATATTAATGCGTTTAAAATGTCTTGCCTTTAAGCTGCAAATCGTTATTGCATTAACTATTAGTTGTTCTGTGCTCCTCATCTCTACTATTGCCTAGTTATTGCATATAGTTTGTAAATTCTATCGATTTACTGTCAGGTAAAATGGAAACGGTACTTCCGCAGTATTAACTACATTTAGTGAATCCATAAACCGATATACCCTAACTAAAATTTTGTCCTCAGGATTATGCAAAACGATAAGTGAGATTGAAGTATTATGCGTAGCAATGAAAGAGTATTACTTATAGCAGCACTCTATTGACGGATCGGATAAAACATTTTGAGAAACTCTGGGCTAAACGAAGTAACACATTAGCGCAACGAGATGATTTGGTAAATATCCTCGATTCCTTTTCATACTTTGTTGGCTACGGTACATCCGCAGAGAAAACAAAATCGGAACATTAAAATTCTAAAGGATGATGCCTCTGAGCTATAATAAGTGAAGACGTGGAAAACTCGGTTGAACTTAACATAGAATAAAGAAGCATGTCTGAAATCATAAGATATTTTGTTTCGCTAGGATGCAACAAAAGGAAAACCAAGTTAGCACATGAATAATTATGTAGATTTTACAACCGGATATCTATGCATTTCAAAGAAAAGTTCAACAATTGTTTGGGATTAGGCAAAAGTACTTTGGACTCCTAAATTGTATTTGGAGAATCTGCTGTGTCCCTGGATTCGTAAAAGCAACCACTATTGAGACCTCTGTTCACTTGAGATGAACCTCGGTCCTTCCGATCACAAGGACCGGCTGTGAAATGGAAATATTTTCGTGTTGCTAACCAAAACACTGGCACCCACGACCGAGGTTTCCTCATGGTTCGGAATCATTAGATGGAAGTAGCCAGAGCTAAGGTGGAAATAAAAGCATTGTAGTTCACGGCTGATGCCTTAAAAACAACGACACTGAGATCTGTGAGCAACGCTTCGTATAGCGGAAAGTAATTCAAAGTAGGACTTGTAGCATCTGCTTTGTTGTTGTGTTGCTATAAGTGAACTGCATTGCTCCTGGGTTCATTTGAGGTGAACCTTGGTCATTCCGATAACAAAAAGCGAAGGTGATAGGGAAATATTTAAGTGTTGCTGATAACAGCACTGGCATCCAACGACCGATGCCTCGTTCTGCTTTGGACTTACCAGGTTGAGATAGCCTGAGCTGTACCAAGCTTTGTTCACTGGTCTCAGTGGCATGGTGATTATGACATCAAAAGTAAATCACTAGTCGCTGGTTTTCACCCATGCTCAGGAAATCTGCATCTGTTGAGCCCAAACCCGGACGAAACTGCGGTCGCAGGAGGAGCCGCACAAAAATATTCCCTTTTTCCATTCGATCATTTTGATCGGAATAAAAGAATACCACCCCAATTGATCCAATGTCTCGATAGAGTTTGGTTGTAGCAACCCAAACACAGCGTATACTTCAAGTCCAACGTTGAATTCGTATCCTCTGTATCATTCGTTGTACATTCGTTTATTTCCACCCAAGCTCAAGTCCGGTCCAACTGATGAGACCGAACCAGAACGAAACCACTGTCTCGGGGTGCCAACACCAAGATATTTTCGTTTCACATTTCGTAATTTTGTTTGGAAAGAGCGAGGTCCACCTTAAGTGAACCGAGGTCTCAAAAGAGGTTGCTTGTATTAAACCAACCTCCCAGCAATGGCTCCAACTCCAACATTGAATTCTTAATTACTGTAGCAAGCGTTGCTCACGAATCTCAGTGGCATATTGTTCATTGCGCCAGCCGTGAAACATTTGGCTTTGATTTCCACCCAAGCTCATGTTCTCTCCAACTGATGAGTCTAATCCATGACGAAAAAGCTTTTGAGTTGTGCCAGTGTTTGGATTAGCAACACGAAACTATTTTAGTTTAACGTTCGATCCCTATGATCGGAATGACTGTGGTCCACCTTAAGTAAACCGAGGTCCTAATAAAGGTTTATTGTGCTATCCACAATACACAACGTAATTTCCAAGGCTAACTTTGTATTCGTTCCTGCTGTAACAAAAGTTGCTCACGGATCTCGGTGGCATAGTGTTTATGGTCTCAGCAGTAAACGACTAGGCTTTGATTACAAACCAGTTCAGACTATCCCTAAGTGAGCAGCAGCGGGCATGGGGTGCCAGTTTTGGAATGAGCAATACCAAACTTTTTCCATTTCAGAATCCGTCACTTTGATCGTAATGACCGAACTACACCTCAACCGACACAATGTCACAAAGAGGTTGCAAGTATTAACCCAACAACAGAGCGGGTTCTCTAAGCACAACTTTGATTTCCTTTCTGCTGTGCCAAGCGTTGATCTCGGATTTCAGTGGCATAATTTTTATGGCATCAGCCGTTAACTAATTCGCTCTCATTTTTACCCCAGCTCAGGCATCTCAAAATGGTAAGTCTAAACCAGGACGAAACGGTGGTCATGAGTTGCCAGTGTCAGGATCAGCAACACAACATATTTCCATTTCGCTTTCCGGCACTGTGATTGGAATGACTGAGGTCCACCTTGAGTGAACCGAAGTATAAATAGAATTTGCTTGCATTAACCCAACCAAACAGTGGGTTCCCAAGTCCAAGCTATAATTTCTTTCCGCAATACCACATTTCTCACGGGCCACAGGGCATACCATTTTGGATCTAACCGTGAACTCCTAGGCTCTGATTTCAACATCACTTCAGATTATTTTGTTTTATGAGTACAAACCAGTTCGCAACCGCGTTCATGGGGTGCCAGGGTAGGGAAGAGCGACCCCAAAATATTTCCATTTCGCATTCGGTAATTGTAATAGGACTGAATGTGGTCCATCTCAAGTGAACCGCGTTAAAAACAAAGGTCTCGGGTAGTATCAACATTACATAGGGTTTTCAAAAAGCCGTAATTTGAAATCGTTTCCGTGGTACGAAGCGTTACTCACAGATCTCAGTGGCACAGTGGTTATAGCATCAGCCGTGAATCGCTATTATCGGACTTCCACCTCGGCTCTCCTATCTCCACTTGCTAATTGCAAACCAGGACAAAACCGCGGTCGTAGGATGCTAGAGTCGCAATGAGTAACACCAATTTATTTCCATTTTATATTCAGTCTTTTTGTCTAAATGGCCGAAGTCCACCTCAAGCGAAAAGAAATCAAATAGAGGTAGTTTGTATAACCCAAATCAGAGAGCGGATTCTCTAAGTACAACTATGGATTCGTTGCCGCAATACCAAGCGTTGTTCAAGGATCTTAGTGGCATTGCGTTTATGGAAATAAGCCGTGAACCACTAGGCTCTGCTTTCTAACAGGTTTCAGTTAATTTCCAACTGATGAATCCAAACCAGGAAAAAACCGCGGTCGTGTGGTTTCATTTTTAAGATAAGTAACTCCAAAATATTTTCATTTCAGATTCAATCCTTACGATCGGAATGACCGTGCTCCAGCTTAAGCGAAACGAATTCACAAAGGAGGTGGCTTGTAGGAATCCAATCACACAGTGGATTCTCTAACTCACACTTTAATTTTGTTTCCGCTGTTTAAAGCAATGCGCACGGATCTCAGTGACATATTCTTTAGGCAGCAGATGTAAACTGAAGTTATTTATTTCCACCACAGCTCAGGTTATCTCAAACTGATTAGTCTAAACCAGGACGAAACCGTGAACCTACAGTGCCAGTGTTAGGATGAGAAACATCAAAATATTTCTATTTTACTTTCCGTCCTTTTGATCGGAATGACCGAGATCCACCTCAAGTGAACCGAGGTCACAATAGAGGTTGCTTGTAGCAACCCAAACACAGAGCGGATTCTGCATGTCCAACTATTAATTCGTTTCCGCTGTACCCAGCTTTGCATACGGATTTCAGTGTCATAGAGTTAATTCATTAGCTTTGAACCACTAGGCTTTTTCTTCCAACCAAGCTCATTCAACCTCCACCTGACGGGTTCAATTCAGGAAGAAATCGCGGTCTTCGGGTGCTAGTGTTGGGATAAGCAAAACCAATTATTTCCATTTCACATGCGGTCCATACGATCGGAATGACCGAATTCCACCTCAATTGATCCGAATTCTCAATAAAGTTTGCTTGCACTAACCCAAACACATAGCAGATTTTCAATGGCTAACTTTCAATTCGTGTCCGCTATACTAAGCGGCGCTCAAAGTTCTCATTGACATAGTTTTTATAGCGTCAGTGGTGAATCCTTAGTCTCTGACTTCCAGTTCAGACTATGTTCACGAGATGAATTTAAACCAGAACGATACCGCAGTCGTTAGGTGCCAGTATGAGGAGGAGCCATACTAACATATATCCATTTCACTTTGAACTCCTCTCAAAAATTGCGTTTCATGATTGCTTTTAAGATAGGTCTCCATCAAGTCGCGGAACTCTTGTCACCGGTTTTACAAACGAGACATGTTAACAGAAAATGTACCATTCCACTTGCTTCTTTCATGAACAAACCATTACACGCTGCTTAATACAACTGACCACCATTTTGACTCAAATGACGGTGAGTGAACTACAGTTAAATATATCATGCCTCGCATACAAGCACATGTTCATTCAACGCGCCACGTTCTCTGTAATTAGGAAAGTCTGTTTTAGTTCCTCAATCTACGCTTAAAATGGTACACTTTTAAAATCATCATAGGGAACTGGGTTCTATAGTGAATAACAATACCTGGTTATTACCTATCTAGCAAACCTGCATTCTGAGGATGCCGACCTATAATGATGAACGTAGCTCACATAATAAGTTTTCTAGCCTCAACTAGCGTCCGTATGCTGGAAAGATGCAATTCCATCTTTCAAAACGTCTGCGGGATATCTTTCTTTTTCACATATGGACAAGTTGTACATCCCCACTGTTAGACGGATGCAACCAAGCCCCTTTTCAACTAAAATTTTAAAATTTTTTTATTGAAATTTCAGCTGCTTACACTACTAATTCTCAGATATTAGACATCCAGTTAAAACGCCCACTGTTAGCACAGGCTTTAATGCATTAAAACAATCATACTTAGTTCTCACCGCAATAAGTTTAACTTTGCACCCACTATGCCATCAAATCTAACCTAGAGCAAATTATTAATTCACACAATGTAAGCACAGATGTGAAGTTTACACTAATACATATTCAGTCTCTCTTAGCTTAATATTCACACGGGTCGTCCTACTAAGACTTGTCGTGTCCACCTGAATGTACATTCCACTATTATACCATTGCGCTATAACTCTATCTTTAAGGTGTAGATAAGTGTAAAAGTGCTAGTGGGTTTTTTGAATGTTGACTAGGTAGCATGCTTGTTTTACTGCTGGTCACAGGAAGACAACGGATGTGACGAAAGTTGCCACCGAGGCTAAAGAGTCAAATGGAAGAAGTTTTCACCGTCAACAGCCAAAATCAATTTTGAGTTTTGCTTCCACCTTGCAACGTTCTGAAGGAAAATTTACCGAACCATTCGTCAAATAAATTTTTTCAACCAAAACAACGAGCAGGTAATCTCCTAAAGCTATTAGTAATTCGCAACTAGTAATTACATTGCCCAGTAACATTTATGTTGTAGGTAAATGAACCGTGATTCACGTCTATTTTTAGCAAATTAAAATGAAAGCAAACCTTCTTTCTCTGTGAGTTGCGCATCAAAAATGCAATAGTAGCTTTTGAACATTTTCGCTACTATAATACTAGTCAAATCGCGGTCATGTTTGAAAATCGAATGATATTTTAAACTTCTGGGGTGAAACAGTGCCCGTTGTTAAGACTATTTTCTCTTATATTCTGGGAATTACTGGTAAACTTATTTATGATAAGTAGTATGATTTGATCGTTTTACTTGAAAATGTTTTAGCATGCACTTCGTCCTATTCATATATTCACTTAAAATTAAAACAGGTTCTTAATTACAACTGAGAAAAAAACCAGTTCATTTGATAGTCACTGAATACAGGACATAATACGGCTAACGATTACAGTACATTTGGTCCGAATGCTTAGTCAGACGTGTAGTGTCCGTCTTGTTTGGTCAAATTTAGACGTACAATCAACTATATATTGCAGCTTTCCCCTAGCATTGTTATGGAATGGAAGGCATCAATCATCATATTTTAACTGCGTGGCAAAGCAAGGATATTATTAAAAACCTTAAGGATAATAAGTAAGCAAATGCAGTTCTCGTCATAACAATATCATAAAAATCTTGCTTTATTTTTACTAAGTGGTGTATGTTAATTTTTGCCTTCTCAAGACAGCATAACATTAAGCATTTTACTGTTTTAAAGAGGGAAACTTTCTTAAGTGAAAAGACAAGCACATAGTTAATACCAACTTTTCACGTGATTTTCAAATATTCTAATTAATATTTGGCAATTTCATTGCAAATGTTTCTCTTATTTGCTTATCTTCAGAAACAGCACTGCGTTCAGTATTTTAAACCACTGTTAAAGGTTACAACAGCTACCCTTCCAGCCTTACCAGCTGGGAACAAGTCTACGGTGAAAGTGGCTATCCTTCACCCAAACCGTTCAGTTTTCATGATTGTGATTAAACTGATGTGCACATTGAAACAAACCCAATTCGATTTTTAGGCTTCTAAGTCTGTTGTGCTTTTATCGTTGTGACATGAATCGAAACTATTTGCTTAATACTCATCCGTAAACACTTTGATATTTCGCTGTTTCTTAGCTGTCGTCAGAAAAGCAACATGTTTTTACATTCAATAGACTCATTTCATTAGCGCTATATATTGCGCACTGTTATTCCGAGCAAGCTTGTATGGGTCGCCTTTTTCTGTCCACATTGTGATTTTCGCACTATTCCAGCATAATAGCAACCGCGTAATATTCCGGATAACGAACCAAACAGAAACATATATGATCTCAACGGAAGCTAACTCCGGGTTTTATCCAACGAGACAGCGTACACAAACGTAGGACAATCATCCGGAAAGTTAGATTACGCAACTACTAATCCGAAAATGCACCTGACGGCCGTTTCACCATATTGTGGCTCGTAACTGGTACGCATCCTTCCATCCTATTCCGAGGAACGAACCCACAACTGCTTGTCTCTTGCTCTAACTAGCCGGCAGCTTATGCCACTGGGCCATTAGGGACGGTAGCCGACCAGCATGAATTGTTAGCTAACACTAATATAGCCCTACCTATAGTTTACTTCCATGAAGTAACCAGCCATTCGGATGACATCGGTTGGCATTCGGATGTCATGACTTCTCGGTTACGGCAGGCATGAATTTATATAGCATTGAGGAAGCCCGTAACGGCGAATTTGTGTTAATTATGAGTAGA
This sequence comes from Dicrocoelium dendriticum, assembly GCA_944474145.2. Classification (NCBI taxonomy): domain Eukaryota; kingdom Metazoa; phylum Platyhelminthes; class Trematoda; order Plagiorchiida; family Dicrocoeliidae; genus Dicrocoelium; species Dicrocoelium dendriticum. The sequence goes on from OX104064.1 coordinate 225,954,602, forward strand.
ATTATTTCGGAGTTTTTGAGTTCAAGACAAGCAGCGGACAATTCAGATAACGCAACTCCTCAAAAATGGACCGAAGAACGTGCAGCACTGACGTTCCCCAATAAGTAAAACAGTCGTCAGTTTCTTTTCCGGATTGGTAGCTAGGTTATCTGATTTGTCCACTAATTGGCACAAACCAAAATACGGACTAAAATCCTTCTACTCATAATTTATGCAAATTCGCCCTTACGGAATTATCAAACATTAGGTCGATTCATATCGGCCGAACCCGGGAAGTCCTGACGTTCTAATGCCAATCGTTTTCATCTGGATGGCAGCTGCATGCAGGGCAGTGGAGAATAGCTAAATAAATCCAGTTGTTCAAATACTCATGGGATGCTCATGGAATGAGCATGTTCAATGCCTTCTCCATCCTAAAACAGTTCTGAAATTTCAAAAAATCGTAGAGAGCAATGGTGCTGGCAAATCGGTTACTGCTAAAGATGAAGGAAATTATAGACCTTCAGCTTCTTTCACTTGGCACAAATTAAAGGAAGAAGACGACGTCGCACTTACAAGCTTAAATCGGCCCTATGCAGACCAGCTAGGTGGTTAAACTCAATCCGGTAATCTGGACTAACGTCCAAGAATCAAGAGCAAATCAAAACACATTAGGGAAACTTCTTGACGTGAAACATTGTGTCTCTGTAGTTAATACTCTGGGTGTTGTAGCTAGGCCCGCCAAATTGATACATGTCACTAGGCGCCTAAACATAAAACCTCACGGTGAACCAAAGCTTCTTTGTGTTGTGTTGACTTTCGCTTATGAAGCGGAAGCTGTACTGTTGTCGACAGCTCGCCTCCGGAATGGATCAAGTTCCATCTGCCACTTCCCGGATATTCAGCAAAGCAAGCGCAGACAAGCGAAGCAAGATTTGAAAGAATACCGGGAGGAATCCCTAACCAGGACCATAGCTCTATATGGTGATCAACACGCTGGAGGTCATGATGAGTGGGGAGCGACTATGTAAGGCTAGGAACGGTGTCGGTGCATTCCTGAGGGCCTTATTATATTAAGCGTCATACCGTAACCTATCTCGAGGCTGCGGCGATCGACAAACTAATAAGGATTTGATCCAAGAATGGTGAAAATTGTCCTTCAAACTAGAATACATTGGCATAGGTGTTGGATCCTGAGTATGCAGACCGCAGCAGCCTACTTTCCTTACTCAACAGCAAATCAACATACCATAAGCAAACACCTGACAGCATCGGACCACTTCCCGACAACACCTGGGATAATTTCAATTAACTAGCCAACGATAATGGCAACCCTACCCATGGAACACATAAAACAGAACAGCACATATGCGGTTGTTGGATCCAAAGATCTGTTGTAGATGAGTTCGCCATCGCCCAACCCAGAAAATTTTATTGGCATTTCTGTCCTCCGTCGGTAAAACAGTTCGCCCGAAAATGTATCTTACGATTTCTAGCTAACAGAGAAGCTATCCCGAATGAAAATAAATGCACAATATATCCAGAAAAACCTTGATGAACTGTGCCTTCGTCGATTACCATATTTCTGGGATCTCATTTTCGTAAATAAGCCATGGCCGCATTCAGTAATTACGATCGCCCCAGCATGGGCGGTGAGGTAATCTAATACTACCGTTGTGACCTGCATTTTGAACCGGGAAACGATCGGGAAACATTTATCATTGACTCAATCTTGTGCGGTCTGTGACGAAGGCACAACGACTTCTTCCATTTGGTAGTTGTTTTTGTTCGCCAATATAGAATCCAGAGATGAACTCCCACCTGACATCAATATTGGGGAAAGTACGTCGACGACGGTGCAGCAATGCTCTCATCTCCAGCGACTTCAACTTTCACGTACTGGGTGTTTCGGCACACTCAACGAGCAATTCAAGACATGCATGCCAAAACACCTTGCAAGTATTCCGCTATTCAGCCATGTCAGTTAGCCCACTACATTCATATGCGGAGAAAAGCCATCTGTGCTTGATTTAGTGCTCACGAACGAAGAGGACATGACCGATAAAACATTGATTGCAAGCAGTTTGGTTCGAAGTTATCATGCAACAATGTTTATGACTATGTGTTTCGAGGAGTATATACAAAATCTTAGTGACTTGTTTCAAACAATCACCCAGTAATATATCCTAAGAGAATTCGTTGTTGATGCCGCTGTTTAAAAGATTATTTACACGTTGCAAACCCATTGAAAGTTATAACAGAAATCAAAAAAATCTGGCATAATCAGTGCCAATGTTTTACTTCGCGGTTTTGTCATAGAGCAAGCGTACCCATGCGCAACATTTGCCGTTGCACTGCCAGCGATAACTCAGATGAAGATTGTGCGTTCGACTGAGAAGTCTTATATGTGGTGGAGCCCTGCGAAGTTTTTCCCATTTAAGCAATTGAAACTAGGGTCTTGTTTCCAACTGTCCTTTTTGAATCAGTACTCTCAGGGGATAAGGAGCATTCAAATAATAACCACCGAAAACTACTGAACCATTCCGGTAGTGGTCTTGTTTCAAAGCGAACATGTCGGTAACCGATAAGCAACCCGTTAACCTAATCATCAATAACGGTCACTTCTGATCTACTTGCTACGTTACTCAGCATTGATGGGACTACTATGGATAAACGGTCAAATTGCTTGTGCACCAATCATATTAGGCTTCTGAACGAATAAAGCTCTCCCTGATCGTGTCTGAGATACCTGCGGTAACACTAGAATGCATATGGTAAAGGGGAAAGGTATGTTAACGGAATACAGTTCCTTGCGTGCAAAATTTTATGTAGCGATTAATGGTATGGCTGAAAAGAAGCTCTATCTACCGAATAATGTATACGGAGAATAGAGAGCAAGCAAATAAGAATGCAGTGTTGCACTTTCGTAGGTAGATCGGGCGGTCAACCTATGATATGACGGAGTCTGCAGTGCAATTTTTCTTTGTCATTCCGCTACTAGGAACAAGAGTTAAAAAATAACAATGTAGGACTTTCCTCAGCTCATTATTTTGTTTGGACACTCCTCTATCATTTATTGAAACACAATTACTTATTAATTCTGCATTAACCGAAATCATTTCTGGTAAGTAAACTATGCCGGTTATATAAGGAGGTAGATTATTAAAATCATAATCCAGTCATGTCTGCTATACATTATATTCCTGACACACTGATTGTTTATATGGTGGTGTACACTATTCCAGGTGTTGGGCTGTGTTTTCGTAACGTCAGTAATGCCTTTATTTGGGACACAGATAAAGATGTAGAACTATTGAATTCACAGACATTGATCAGTGGTTTGCAGCTGATGTTGTCCCTAGTAAAATACAGTAGCAAACCATCTTTTTTTCCGGAAAATTCCGGTTTGCATCTCAGTTCTTGTTAACTCTACTTTACCCCCATTTATGTTGTGTAGGTTTACAGAAAAGGCTCTCTGATATATATACTGACATTAAGAATTGCCGATACCAATTTTATCTATCTGAAAAAAGTTACACTTTAGAAATGGCTTTAGTACCTATCCCTGTAAAATGCCACTGACAACGGTATACAAATTGACATAAACCGTTGAGTTTCCGAGACTTTTATCTCAAATCATGAAACGGTCGCATTAAAGTGTAGAAATACATTTGCATTCTTTCTGTTCGTGTAGAATGTTGGGGAAAACTTTTAGCCTAAATTCCTACTTATTTGTGAGCGTCAATTGTTGTGTATCGTGGAAACCTCAAGCGGATGTTCCACTTTTCATTATGTGTCACTAAACTTTCGTTCAACTGATCTTATTTAGCTTTATCCTGAACACTGTAAAAGACGGTCGTCCTTGTGCACCACAAGTTATGGTTGTGCGCACGGTTGACCCATTGACAAAACTTGCATCACGTTGCGTTGTACATAGTAGCTTCATTTTAAGTAATGTGGGATCAGAACCAGATTACGGGTAGGACATTTAGCAGTTTCCATGGAGGGGTTTTAAAAGTGAGAGCGCGAAGTTTAAAGAAGAATCATATAAGCGCAAGCCCAATGTTCTGAAGGGATCTGAGCTAATGGTTCATGAGTGGGGGCATATTATTATACAAAATAAGAAAAACTGAGCAACTCAACTTACAGAGCTATCACAATTGCCTCAGTACGAAATGTATTGGGTGTAAATTCCGTCGATTCAGAAAACGCAGCTGCTAATGATCAACCAGTACACGGGCGTGAATATACACCAGCGATATACCTAAGTATTGTGTCTTCGAGAGCACAAATCAGCTGCCGTTACTCCGAAACTAGATACGCATGATCTCGCATAAAACATCGTGTGCTGGTGTGACTTACGCTCTGAGAGGAAACGAGATCAATATGTCGGTGACTGAAGGGAAATGGTTTTAGAAGTTTGAGACCACAATACGCCTCTCCGATGCATCAGACTTGCCTGTGCAATAAGGTCTAAAACTGAATCGAGCTGTCACATCGCTTCCTAAATAAGCGTCAAATAACCGCGGCACTTTACTCCGAATTTCACCAATGCTGCTTTTGCCTCATACATAGAAGCATAGCGATTTATATCATCCTAGTTGGACTAGGTGACGTGCATTAACACGAATTCATGATACACCGAAGACTAGCGGCTGACACCCACATTTCTAATGTTTAAAAGACGACTTGACAACATGAGAACAAATGTTCACTATAAAATATAACCCGTGACCATCAGATAGTGGCGTTAGCGCAGAACAGAGAGAAAAGGCAGAATGCACATAAAAGCTCTGCAAGAATACTCACACATATGCTACTTCAATACCGTTTTTGAGCCACGCATCATGCGCCCTCTTTTTACCTAAAGTGCCTTTTTCTTGTAAATTTTATCCAAACATTCCTACGGAACTTCCAGTAATTTTCATTTATACCCGTAATAAACCATTGCTTCAATATAAATTAATTGGGATATTTAAACACTTTCACTTCTGTTGCCTAAATAATTTATGGAAAGTATTTCAAATAAGTTGCCGTTCATTATCCGCCGTTTGTACAGCGGCTGTTACTTAGGCCAATTACTTTCATCTCGGAACATACAATTGAACGCCGCAGATCGATCCGCTGCTCAATTATTTACAGAAAATATCGGGATCTCGGTTTGACGGTTCATCAATCCACATTAAATTAACTCGACTAATAATAATTTCAAACCACTAAATGCATATCAGGTTTACCGTTACTTATGGTTTAAACGAGATAGCCAAATTAAAATGGGTTCTTTATCGATGCTGCTGACCAACATCGCATGCTGTCTGCGTGTGCTCGGTGTGAACGGAAAGTAGCGAAATTTCGGAAGTATGGTTCTAAAGCGGTGTTGTGATCAGTAACCTGGTCATTAACTCAGCAGCGAACTTCCATCGTGATAATTAAATATATGTCATGTTAACACGAGACATTTCTCTCATCCAATGCTTGCAGTCACTTCTGTCAGATTAACCTAATTTTCAGACGGCATGTATCGCAAGCACATCTCGGTCCATCCCTTATCCCTGCCTAAGCCAATTGTCCAGTAGTCCAAGGTCCACCGCTTCTTCCAAATTTTCTACTAATTCCTTCCACTGTTACTTCCCCCAACGTTATCTACAAACTCCTTGCAGACAATAATCCGACCCTCATTTGAGCACGCATGCCTTATCCAGACAATCAATCATACCAACTGCGAGAGAGTGCGGAAGCAATTCTCCCCCCCCCCAGTCAGTGCAGCAAACAAAGAGGGGAGAGCAACCAGTTGTTGCATACCTGCCCTGATGTGCCCTGCACTTGAACAACATACCCTTTCTTATCTGATTCTCATCTGTCATTGCCCAGGTTCTGTAGTACCCCATGGCCGTATATATCTGGGTAATCAGTAGCCGGAAATATCGCCAATAGCAAGCATGCAGCCAAATTATGAGGAAAAATGAGTGGCATTATGATGTTTCTGCAGTCGGCTTTGTTTTCTACTCCATTTGTGTCATTCACGTTACAATCTCTAATTTATGCTTTAATGGAAGGTGAACTAAACATCCTGCTGATTGGTACGTAGCATTAACAATGTACGGGTAAATATGCAGTGCAAAAATCAAAATCAGTTATCCATATGACTAAATTTATGGTAGTATAATTTGGGAGATATCACAAATATTTTAGTTCACCAGTATCGGAATTTTTAGAATATTTTGAATCAATTTGATTTTCGGAATGCATGATGTGGGTCTGCTTCCACCGGAACACGTGTCAACATGTTGAATATTAGCATACACTTTGCTAGAGAGGTCACCTTTATTTCAAAGCGTGGAACTGCAAAAGCATGTTTTCGAATGCAGCGCCGAGTAGCCCTGCAGTAGCTGGTTTCAGATGTGCATTCATTAACCGTCGTGTATACGAAAACGTTGTTATAAACGGCAAATTAATCTGCTTGCGAATGTGAACGAAATGTTCACATGAGAAATCATTCACATACTCACCACACGCATCGCCATTTTTGTGGCGGCAACCAAATACCCTGTTTCTGCGTGGCAAATAACACAATGCAATAAATGGCAGCAGTAAAACCTACAAAATTATAAAGAAGTTTATTGCACCAATGAACTCGTGCAGATACCAAACGCTGAGATGGGAGAATCGTCTCGTCCTTTTGAGACTCTATATAGGTGCTGCGTAAAAGAAATAACGGCTAGGATGTTGCAGATTGGTGTTAGAGGACGGGGGTTACCGGTTTTAGGTGCCACCCTGTACCGCTCTCCTAAATCAGCGGAGGATGTGATGGGTTGTTGCTTCATTACACACTATATAACAGACTATTCTTTGCACAAATGTGGAGGTTACAGGTGAATGACCAGGTAACAGACTGGTAACCATCCGATATTTGCGTAACTATGACACAGTAATGGGTACAAATCCTTTCCTGATCCACATCAACGAAATAACCTGTTCGCTCGCTTGTGACTTGTTTGCAGACGAAGTGAGGGTTTGGAGATTAAATGATACTCAACGCGACCGCGTGATATCGACTGCCTTTTTATTTGGTCTACTGAGGTCCATCTGTCAGCTAACCTAGTCAAATCAATAAATATGTGTCTGGGGACGTGTTGGCCAATGTACACACCAGCCAGCCGTGCGCCACTTCCCACAAATACCGTAAAAGGTTTCACACAATGACGTAAATTCCGCAGGTAACACAAACAATCTATATGGAAACGGACTGCGCATACTTTTGGTGATCAGACGCACTTTTCTTCATAAGACCAATGCTAGATTAACGATCCCTTGCGCATTGTCCAATTACCCTTGTCGACGTGAAGAGACTGGAACTAGTTCAGCATGTAGCTAACGTGTTCATCCCCGAATGCGGTGTATGTTGCACGACGACCGATGCAGTCGACTAAGGTTGTATGCACTGTCCTCATGCTGAGTTGATGTTACATTCATGCTGCTTCTTTATCGCACTGGAGCTAATCCAACTTAGGCTTTAACAATCTGTTTGATCTGGATAGTATGCATTCTACTGTATTTGTTTTGCTGAATTCTGTTAGTCTGCCTCATATTCTTTGTTAATTTTGCCCTTTTCCTCCCCTAACATGCCACCTTATTTGTTTGACTTCGCCTGTGTGGATGCCCTTGATGTGGATGTTGACAAGGTGCCTACCTGCTTAACACCCCTACATAGATAAACGTAAATGCTGCTGCCGTGCATATTGACTGATTTTGGGCCGGCTCCTTTGGTGAAACGTGGCTCCCACCCACATGCGTCCCGCGTCTTACCTTCCGGTTTGCACTGGATATTATGTGTGTGGATGGAGCTGTGGGTTGTACTTCGCAAACGACCCGTGCTTCCTCTGTAAGTGCAGGCGATCCATGGCCTTCCTGTGGAAACTATACAGACTGGTGAATCCGGAACCGGATGTCGCCAACCATAATCGTTTGGAAGGAACCCGAAATAGCATATCGGTCACTTCCCTATGTTAAGGCAGATACTGTCATGACGACATAGAAAGCTGACCCCGAAAGGTTCCTGATCAGTGATTAAGCTTCAACAATCTAAGTCGTAAGGAAATATTTCGACAGATTTTTCAACGCAGTGTAAACATAGAAATTGATGGTAGTTCACTAGGCCCCAGGACAACTATTCATACACAAGGCGCACTGCTCAATTTTTTGTAAAATATAAGCATTTTCAGTGCGCCTTATAGTCTGAAAAATACGGTAAACAAAATTTGTACGTGGGTCAGGTAAAACAGCGTAAATTACTCGCACTGGAAACATTATCTAAAACCAGTCGACCAAGTATACTAATATTTTCAAATATAAGGTGTCATTCGAAGAAACTCCTTCTTTTAAAGGGAGGTGGAAATCATTTTGTATCCTGCTCGAGAGCATTTCTGTCATTTCGCTTAACAGGATGTTATATGAATCAGAGAAACGTAAGTATTTCTCTGTATTCAAATCTGTACGCAACGGCAGGCGCATTAGGAAGAGATAGCTAGGCTATTGGAACTCGGAAAGCCCCAGATTTCAGCCGAGTGCCACGCATTTCTTATTCGCTTCTGACAAAACATCTCACAAATCGTAATGAGTTATTCATGTGGATAGTTTTAGCACCTGATGTAGACATGGATAGTAAAATCCAGCATTCGCCTACGTGCAATATTCTTTGCAAAATACTAGTAAATCGCAGCTGTAGCCCGTAGTGCTTTCCAGTGGTTTTTTGAAACAGTTTGCAAAAGTTTATTTACTATCGTCTAGTTAAGGAAAAGACAAATGAGAAATCACTGGTAGAACGAACCGATTACTGCGCGAACATTTCCACCGTTTTGTTGTCATTTTATTTCTTTCAATTAACATATAACATTTAACACATTATGAATGCCATAAATTCCACAAATATAAAAACTATCATGCAATTGATTAATCACCAAACCTCATATTTCTTATCAAGCCTTCAAAGAACCCTATGCCGCCTTTGTCCATAAACAAAGCAAAAGTTTGCTCGCATCTCCTATGTAAACACCATTAAATGACATTATATATAAACGCAGCCTCTTAGGATGAGATCATTTAAAATCCATCGGGGACGGTATTTACGTACCCTGAAGATTTGTTAAACTGCCAAAATTATTTTAATTTAGTTACAAAACAGCACTAAACGTAAGTTGAACAAAACAAACATAACACCTACAAATAATTAACTACGTTACTTCACTAAAAATAAAATGGTGTGTTGCTATTTTCGTATTTATGTTTAGTCTTTTATAGGGTGCATTTACTTAATCTCATGCTTTTTAATACCCATAATGTAGAGAAGCAGCTTAACAGTAGTTACTTACAAGAGATATGCTCCGTCTTATAGTTCGCATCAGCAAAATGCAAGTAACGAAACATATCACCCGTATTATGTTTCAGTGTTATAGTTTTATCTGATTAGACAATATAATGAAACAGGCAGCATTTCAATAAAAACATAGTAATTATTCGTAAATGTTTATGAAACTCTGAACCAGATTTACTTTTATACATCCTCAGATTGTTTAGGAAAATTTATGACAAGCTATTTTGTTAAATTTATTGTACGTATATGTGAAGTAAATGTTGCATTAAAGCAACTTGGCCGAACCAAGTTTCAGAGGAGTTTTCATTATCCCAAGAAAAAGCGAGTATCTGCGGACCTCCCATTGCTCGGCGTCCTCCCCTCCCTTAACCCCTTTAAACCTCTGTGGGCTCCTAGAGACCGAGAAACTGACCTGCTTGTATTAGAATGCTCAGGGTCTTTTTGATAAACAAGCCGAACAGAAAGATTGCCACACTACCAGGTTTTATGAGGTCATTGGCATCATCGAGACTTGGTTTCATACGGGAATGACGCACGCTGAAGTTTTACTACCGGGCATGTCTTTGATCCGAAAATATATGCTCACAAAAGGAGGAAGGGTAATTCTGTGATACCAAAGCGACTTACATTGCGTAGCCATGGAGGGTTCAGACTCGCAGTTCCCTGACTCTCTTTGGTTTCGCTTGCAGTAAGAGGCAGGGTCGCTTGCCCCCCTAAATCTACACCCATAAAAGACGGCCAAGTTGAGGATGCTTTAGGATATATTTTATTGCAAAAATACACTTACATACTTATTAAGGGTGATTTCAAATTACACTGTGTATAAATTGCCACGATCAGAGAGCAATTTAAAGCCGAACTACAAGATCTCGTAACCAATCTTCCTGTTTATAATTACAGCACTTTTTTCACTCGGTTCAGAAAAGGTAACAGGAAATCTGTGCTGGATCTTGTTCTTACCAACGAGGAGCATCTGATTGATATGTTGGTTTTAGACTGTCGGTTGCGTTGCAGTGCTTATGCTGCCATCATCTTCAAATTCGTCTGCTGTGCAGAATATCGGATTGAGGACGAGGAGACTAACCAAGCCATCACAAGCTACGACGGATTAGCGCAGTTCCTCAGCACTACAACTAGGTTGTTCCTTGCCGAAAAACCCCGGAAGATGCCAGGCTTGAGTTCGTCAACAAATTCAGTCAGCTGATTACACAGGCTCCAGAAATAGTAGTTTACAATAAGTCTGGAACAAATTCCTTCGTCAGGAGCAGAACTGGAAATACATGACAGTAGGCAACGCAGCATGGCGAGTGTGCAGAGAAGCTCCAGCACCAGAAACTTGGGAGAAATATGTAGACCAACCTAGCCACTGTACTAAACGACTAAGAGAAGACAAAGCCGAATATCAGCAGAACATCGCCAAGATCTGCAGTGCTAATGACTAACTGCTAGACGAGCACTTCGATAGCCTACGAAGTGTGAAGTAAAGATTGCCTCAACTCAGGAGGGCTGATAGCACAACAAAAACGGTCGTGGAAGCAGCAAACTCCTCTACGGAGGCAACATGCACTCACGTTTCAGAGTGCCTTGCCATCAAGCTATCATTCACCATTTGTCGTCTCTTTGCCTTGACTTACACAAATCATTTTACCGCGGAAGCTGTATTGCAAAAGTTGTCCACTCTACGCAAACATAGCTCGCTGGCTTTCGACACCATTCATCCAGAGGCACTGGAAGCGGCAGCAAGCTAACTGGCAGGAGATTTAACCCAGATTTTCTAGCATTGCTTAGAGCGGAACCAAGTTCCTGTCATGTGGAATCTTGGAATAATAACGCTGATTCACAAAGGCGAAAGCAGAAATGATCCCTTCAACTACCGCCCAATATCACTTCTTCCCATACTTCTCAAGTTCGTGGAGTTAGTATATGCGAAGCACTGGTGTGCTATCCGAAAAACTGTAACATCATTACGACTGAACAGCGTGCTTTCATCGACAGCGGCCACGCACAACGAATTTACTAATCACGCAGTATTTGGACCGAGTCAGATGACCTGTGAGAAGGCGTTAATGTGATACACTTGGATTTTCCCAAGGCTTTCGATCGTCTAGACAACCGAATATTACTCTTGATTCTCCTGCGTAACGGGATCAGCGACCCTCTCTTAAGCTAGACTGCGAAATTACTAATTTAACAGCAATTAGTTATTATCGGAAAGCATACGAGTCAAGTGTGATGTGCCGCAAGGCTGACGTCTAGGTACACGTTTGGTTTTAGGGTTTATTACCGACGTTATACAAAGAATCGCTTCAAACTTCCTAATGTTTGCCGACGATTCGGCGTAGGATCCCGGCGAACCACACCCAGCATCTGATTCAGATTGAACTAGATGCGGTGTATCAATGCTCAACCCAAAATTGATGCATTTTAACGTCAGTAAATGCAAAGTACTTTCTATCCGACATTAGAGTTATTATTCATACCGGTTCGGAACAAATGTATTGCGACAAGCAGCAGTGGAACTTGAATTTGGTGTCCTCGTTCAAGATGACTTGGGTTGCTCCAGGCAATCCGAAAAGGCCTCGAAGATTGCGAACCAATACGTCGGGCTGTTGCGACGGACGTCTGGACAAATAAACAGCTCCATATTTCCACAAATGCTCAGTATGTATGTTCGCCGCGATGTCAAATACGCAATTCAAGCCTGGCATTTATGGCTGAAACACGACCTTACTGCACTGGAACACCACAACTTCGGGCATTTAAGATTGTAGTCGGAATGCGCAATCAGTCCTACCAGGATAGGCTTCAACGATTAGGATTATTCAGTGGAAACTATCGCAGATTACGAGGCGACCTGATTAGAGCATAATTGATTCTGCGAGACCCATATCATGTGTGCCATCATATGATTAGACTTAATACCAATAAAACAAATAGGGGCCACATACCGAAACTCGTAAAAGAATATAGCGGTTAGGAGTGCCACAGAAATTTATTTTTGATTCGTGTCTGTCACCCGTGGAATGATGTCTCAGAATCTATCGTCTCTGCACCGACACTTACAGTATTTGAAAGACGGTTGGATGATGCATTCATCCACTTGCACCTTGTCACTTAGCACTACGTCTTCCTCCTACACCTGGAGTTTACCATGGAATTATTTGATGTTGACTGCGGGAGCTGTGAATGTCAGCGGATTGCAGAACTACGGCAGATAAACCGATAAGTCCTTAAATACATATTTGAGGTACTAACAATTTTACTGTGATAATTGACATTACGTTTATTTCGATATCCACGCCAACTATCCAATGGGACTTTTAATGCAACGCTTCTTAACCCGTATACATTCATTGTTCTTTGTTATGGTTACATTGCTGTTCTTACCCAAAACGTGTTATTTTAATGAACAGATGAGTGTAAAGTAAGCTCAGTCTACATTCCTACTCTTTTTTACTGCTATATTTGATCTTCTTGGTTAACACAAAAATGAGGGAACAAATCCGTTGATTTTGTCAAGTATAAAGTGCTTATTACAGAGCTTACAACTTGGTAACTTCGCAAATATTGTGCTTATTTTTACGAAATTCACCATGAACTACATGCAATTCAGCGTAAGGTGAAGTTACCGTCTAATTTGAACAATATACATTGCAAATCTGAATGCAGAAGGGCGAATTGAGCTAACTTCAACGACATTGTTCTTAGTTCCCACAGCAGGATAACTTTGATTGTAACAATGCCACTCTAAGCCTGTTTATCTGTGGCTCAAGCAGTAGAAAAAATTCAACAAAATGCATTCAAAGAAATGCTCAAAAGGCGTTCCTCTTTCACCTGCGTTAGTAGCGTTATGAAATTTATCAGTCTGTCCAGAATTAATAAAGTCTGCTAATTTCAGCCATCAATGACTGTCTTTTTATCGAGAATGCCGTCCGTGATAGGGGAGAACCAAGATACGTTTTAAGAGCGTTCCTTAGTTAGGACATTTGAAGTGAAAAGAAATTCTGGCGACAACCAGAAGGGCTATAGTTTTGGTCATTTTTGGCTGATGACCTCAGAGTTTAATATTGTGATTCAAAATTCAAAAGATGACTACGTCGATATTGTTCACCTTAGGCTATAAGCCTTTTCAACCTCAGATGGAAAGAACGATTAAACAGACCCTTTACATTCTTGGTAGCCCTTCTCTCTAGCAGTTCAAATGCGGTGATGTCACGGTTGTGCCAGGTAGGCAAATCGTGGATGACGTATTCTTAATGAAGCCTAAATTATGGATTGAGCCATTAGAGCAAATTGAAGGGATAATGATTACAACCAACAAACAGTGATTTAATCAATTGTTGTATAAGATCTGTACGCTGAATTTTACGAAATCCTTTTTACCGCTTCTTCGTCACAAGCGTTTTATCATTTTGTTTGTTAATGTAACTCTGAGTTACTCACACAACCGGTCTGTCAATCTTAGTTCCCTGGCAATAATTAGTACGACATTCCGTTTCCATCCTTTTATAAATGCTCAACGCGTATGTGAGGCCCTATTCATAGTATGCATGCAGGCTTGACAGCCCTGATAAGAAAGCTATCTGACTGCACTAGATATCGTACAGCTAAGGGCAACCAAAAATGAATAAAACGTTGTTCTACATATCACACCATATGCGACTGAAAGCCTTAGGGGAGTGAACAGCGAAAGATATTGCCGTCTAAGAGGTGAACTCACTTTGGCCTTCTAGATCTTGTAGAACCTCGATCACGATTGCCGCCAACAACTGACAGGCAGGCGCAACCCAGCATTTTGTGCCTTATACTCTGAAACAAACCAGTCAAAAGAGTCGACTGGAATGCCACTGGAATTGTTTTTCCCTTTGAGTTTGTCAACCGTGGAAAGTTCTTTCGACTTTTGTTATTTACGCGTCCACGCGACCCAATTTTACAAAACGGCTCGACGATACTTTGCACCATTTACGTTACTTGAGTTGATTCCTATTAATTGAGTGACGACAAGGCGCAGAAAACATTGTGCTCACCAATCCCATGTAATAGGAGTAGAAGGATATACCTGTGTTAACGTGGATATAATGGTAAATTCACTGATGTATTTTTCAGCATTGTGTAACTTCATTTAACTAACATTATTCTCACAAGCAAGCCCACAGGAATGTCAAGTCATGGCCATTTTTATGCTTATTGAACCATTGCTACATCGTTCCATCTATATTTCTCCCAAAGATCCTATAGCTAATGCTAAAACGTCAATGACGATTTTAAAACTACCGTCATTCAAACTCTAGCATTTTCTTTATGGGTTTTGCCGGTGACTAATAGATTCAAAACTATTTGTATTACCATTCCTGGACTGAATAACATCGCGCAGTCTGAAAAGAATTTACTAGCAACCCCGTACTTAAAGTTTGTCAATGAATTAACAAGTTGTTTTTGTACCAAGGCAACACTTGGAGGCTTAGATCAGGCCACTAACAAGTTCTCACTTATATTCTACAGCCAAACGAATTACAGAAATATTATTCGTCACAGAGATCACAAGTTTACGCAAAGACAATATCTTTTCCAAAGCATTGAGCCACTATGCAAAATCTTTGACTCTACAGAATTCCAAAATTTTTAATATTTTGACTTATCGAAGTACGTTGAGTATGTAATTAGCTACTTTAAGTTTGCATCGATATTTTTGTCCTTCAGAGACCATTCTCATTCCAGCAGATATTTTTTCATTTCAGTGTCTTAAACGACTGGCTAGAATCAAAGAAAAAGCGTACAAACGCAAAGACGCCGCTTTAGTTAAGTCATTATTGACTGATATAAAAAATAAAATGTGTCACCATACCCATATTTAGATCCAAACTATACTTGAAAAGAATAACTTCTAAAAATATGGAAATTATGATAAACAAGAATGGAGTAGACTGAAGTGTCACGCACACTGCTCACGATGTGGGAAACCGCAACTTATGTGGTCATATTGATGATTCAGTAACACACTTACCATATTTAACGTTGCAAATCTATTCTCAGTCTTCACCACTTATAGATGGCTTCACAGTTTACAAAGAATTAACAAGGAAAACAGACATGCATAGCACTCGGTCAGAACGGACTCTCTCCTATGGTCCTCAAGGAATGTGCTAATTTCTTATCACATTCGTTTTCTAAATTCTGCACCATGTACTTACATCAGCAAATTATAGCCGACTGCTGGCGTAGCGCCCGCACTACATGTGTAAAAAACGAACCCGTAATTACCGGCTATTTGCTTGTACGTCTGTGGATTAGAAGACGTTAAAGCGAATTGAGTGTTCATACGCTGAAGCTGACCACCCAATACAGTAGGGTGGAGTACCACCGGAATTATTTTCCCCCTCGAGTTAGCTAACCGTGGAACGTTCCTTGGACTTTTGTTATTTCGGCACCCACAACACCCATATTTTAAAAGTGGCTCGACAATGCTTTAAACGAGGTACATTAGTTGATCCGATTTCTATTCGTTGAGTATTCACTAGACGCAGAAATACATCGTGCTCATCAAACCACAGGTAATCGGGGTAGACGGATATACATTGTTTTATCGCGGATAATATGGTGAGTCCACACATGCGCATTATACTTGTGTAAAGGTTTTTGCAAATCATTTGCATACAAAATATCCTAGGGACTGGTCGAGCAAGTTTTTCCATTTTTCATTGAATTCTCTATATATTCCTTTATTTGGAAATGGATTAGAATTGAAGGAATGTGAGTGCACGGAACAATATTTTACACTTATATTCTAGACTGTTCAATTTTAACCATCTACGTATCGATAAATTCAACATCCAAATTCACGTTGAGCTGACTGTGTTGTCAACAACCTTTACGAAAATTTCGAAGGCTTACCCACATGGCCGTGGAGAGAACATTATATTTTAACGAATGGCAACTCAACCTCAATATGAACCATTGCACTGAAGCTATGTAAATCTTTAAAAAAGCAATACACCAACCCAAAAGATGAAATATGTTTGTTAACAAGGTGACTGAGCCTGTTTATATACTGCGTTATCCTAAACAGCGCAAATATAAATTGGTTTAAAATTAAGATTATTCCACGTAAACGATTTAAAAGTGCAGACATGATAATGAAATACTCTAAGGCACATCGCACTAATCAGTTTGTAGTAATCTAACGCGAAATACATGCACTATGATAAAATGAATCTAACGTTGTTTGAGCTGTAAGATAATTGACAATGGCGGGTGTTTGTATAGTGTTTTCTCATTATTGTCGTGCAATCTTGGCATCGGTGTAGTTTTTCAGCGTGTGAGCTGTTGTGTCATATCTGACCTCGCATAAGTAGGGCATGAATATTCTAAACAAAAAATTGCTCTATCCTTCTAATATTCTGGTTTGCTCCGACGAATTCAGCTGTCGATCCTATGTTTACACGTTATAACGCTGTTTACCTTAGTGATTGCAAAGGCGCCATAAGGCTTTTCCAATATGTTTTGTTTGCTTCTGAGTTCAAAACACTGTTAACATATTAAATCGATGAAGATGATCTACCGTGATAACATCACGACAATAATCACCGCATGAAGACTGAAAATTAAATGTGCGGTTTTGTAAATGCAAGGATTGTTTAAGACATTCCATTTTAGCCTGCATCAGCATTTTTAGAATATTACGCCAAATTATCTTGACCATAGCTAAATTCAGCGACAAAAGCAAATAATTCAGTAAAATAACCCAAAAATGTAACTACAGATATCCAAATACTACTGCCTTGCTTTCGAAAATTTTGTGACCCAATAGGAAGAAATCGAAGTACTACACAAAAAACATTTTAGGATAAATTTCGTCAGCTACAAATACTTAGGGTTTCAAGTTCATATCTAAACGACAAATTGTAGGAGAAAACCAAACGATATACCTTCTATTTACACTGATAAAAAATAGAATTTTAACTTAAAAGTCCCTTTCAAGATATTTTGCAGTTCATGTATACAACGAGTAAACTAAACTAAGTAACACGCAGTTTGTTATTTCATCACATTAGTCAAAAGAGCAAGTTATTGTGGACTGAAGTATTCCGGTAGATATATTTATGTCACGTTCATCCAATAGTAACAAAATGATAACCCGAATGCTTCTGTGCATTTAACTAGATGTATATATAAATATAGAGAAATGTCCAACCTTAGTATAAAGTATGGATTTAAGGCGCATATTGTCATTATAGCTTTTGTCACCTAGTAACAAGCCTTGCTTTGGCAATTCAAATTTGCTTCGTTGTATTTATATATGAAGCAACAATAAGTGTTTATATTTTGCCGTTTAGATAAGTCACAAAATCTGCAGGCAGCTCGACATAAAATTAGTATTATATCTAACTATCATTTGTTATAGCTTGTGAAGGATAACTATCAAAACTTCTGACTTTATTTTGACCTTGCCAATCAATTAGAGAAAATATAATTTATGACAACGCGCGTATGTTAGCATCAATCAATGGAGCCCTAATATTGTATTTGTATGACTAAAAGTTAGCGACTATTGCGTATTCAACCGTACTTTGTTTAATATAACATAGGTGATATATTGGCAATGTAATTCCAACATTGATGTTCTGGATAATTGTTAGAATTGTAGACCAACTTTTTCTCCTTTGCTAATGTGAACCTTGTAAGTTTTACATAAGGTCATTAGAATTCAAAGCAGCTGATATTAGATGCATGAGGCCGAAAAATTCAAAACGCGCTATTCACTTTAAAAAGAGTATTGATGGCATGACTGCAGTAGTGTTGATTACATTCATAAATCGCGTCAGTGAATATCATGCAGTAATGTCAAAGGAAGTTGGACAAGTCTAGCTTGTATTCATCTGCTCAATAAATGGTAAAAACAGTGGTGCTGCGGAAAACATTCTTAGACTCCAATTTTTAATATATGGAACACTAGATGCAATGTAACTACAAGCGAACCTGGCGTCTCAAGACCAATAAATGCCTGTCGAACATCTGTTTTGTGGATATTATGTTGATTGTTGCATGGAAGTGAAGCATACCTAATTAAAACAATTAGCCTGTTTGTGTTTGTTAAGATCCTTTGAAGAAATATAGGCATTGTAATGCAAGATAATCCATAGTATTTGGTAGTTACAATTTGAACGAACAAAATCTTTTTGTGCTTTTTATCTGGTATGGTGGCTCCGTAACATTTTAGGTTAAACTTTAGACGTGTCTAGGATTTGAATGAAACAAATTCACCTTTGATTAGCAAAAGTGTAGGTCACATATTGGAATCGAAAACAACACCACTGAGAAATATATTGTAGTACGTTTTCCGTGTTCTGTACAATTTTGACATTATGGAAAAATGGTTTTGCAGGGTATTCGCAATGAATATTAATAGAAAGGGAAGTGGTAACAGACGTGGTGTAGAAAAACAATAAGTGTAATTTAAGTTCACAGACATGGTATATATAATCATCTTATTGATTGTGATAAAGTTTTCTCTAATTTATCATTAATAAAACTTTTAAAATCAATTGGTTGTGTTGTGAGAAATGCCAGCAAATTAAGTGCAGACGTTAAATACTTTTGGAATATATCCTACCTTGTAATATTTAAGTTGATAACTTTGTCTTCGCCGATATAACTTTACAATGGTAATTGTGTGGATTATTGATTTGGAAATTAAAAGAAGTCATTGGAGCAGCAACTGCGGAAGGCTTTGGGAGCAGGAGCAAAAGTTTGAGTTTCAAATCCCATAGAATCAGAGCACTGGTAGCACTAATTGTTAGCTTACCATCTAAATCAATAGGCAGAATGTTACAATAAAAACCGCCGGTTACTTGAATGAATTAGGAAAAGCTGTTCCGTAATGGACTGAATTAAATACAACCGATTCGTTGAAGTTAAATAACACGGTCCCAAACACACCAGATTCAGAGTAAATTGAAAAACACTTGGAAATTGTTTACCTACGTTTACCTATGAAATTCAGCAGCCGCTAAGGCCATAACGTATATGATGTTAACACTTATTAAAAACGCATTTTCAGCAATCAGTTTTGACATAATGGAAAAAATGTTACACGCATGGCTAATATTTATATTCAATTGCTAATGATCGCTAATTGAACACACATTTATGCTATTTCGCACTACTTTTATCCAGTGAATTGGCAAAAGTTATAGAAAGAATCACAAATGGATTATATCATTGCTACATAGGCACGCACCCAAAGAGAAAACGTGATTTTTCTTATCTTTCAATGTAAAAACTGTGGTGCAAGCGTGCGCGAAAAGATTGAGGAAATTATGCACACGCATGCTATGGGGCTAGGTAAGATAAAATTTTGATAATGTCCTCCTTCCTAACCTCCATTGACCAAGATTCTAGTCGTGAGATTTCCAACGTTCAATATGATCTTAAAAGTGATCCCCAGAGAATTGTTTAAATATGCCTTAATAATTACGTAAAGTGCAAAAAATAAAGGTAATATATTAAATGGAAAACCGCAGAGAATTTATTTCAAATGATTTACATTTACCCAGTGGTAATTATAACTAAGGCAGATTTTATGGAAAAACACGAATTATAATAGTTTATGTTTGCATATTTTCCACAAATTTTATGCCACCTGATAATCGATGACTTCGTTCATTCTCATTGGAAAATGATGCATTTAGTTGTAAGCACATCACATATTAGATCTGCAGTATTAACAGAGATTAAGGCTATTCGTGCACAGTTCGTCAAAACGTGGTTACACACTATTTTTAAGCGAACTATTTAGGTGCGCATTTCTTTCGCATAATGCTACGTTCATCTTCTCTTGTGCGTAGAATATAAGGTCGAAGGTGGTTTTGTGATGTTGATTCTGGCAATGATATGCTTTCCTTAATGTCAAACATTTTATTTTCAATCTAACCCTTGTCGTGTCATATCACCTGATCCTTATGGGGTTAGCTATGCATTATTATCCTGGCCTGCCCGTTTTGGATCGTTTCTTTGGTGCAATACACAGTTGCCTGATATTTGTAGCTCCAGGTGTACCACATTGGACGTATATCATTCAGGACAAGGCCAACTCCGAATTATATTCTAGGCATCCATTCTTCTTCAGCGCAATCGTACAAAACAGTTATGCACTAGGAAAAATAGATGAGGGTCCTAATAGTAAAATATCAAGCTGCGCTTTCCCTCAGTAACCTTTTGATTTCAGGCCACCTGTTTGAATTGATACGTAAACCTCAAGTTTCTGAATTGACACGGTTGCAGGATCACTGTCCCGACAAGGGTTTCTCCGGAGAGGGTAGCAACCAACTTGTAACTTAAGGATTTGATCTACGTTAGATTCAATGATGTATTTGGAGGGAAGCGCAACTAATGTCAATGTCTAGCGTGGCCACATCGGTTAAATCAATCAAATAGCAAGCGTAATATTGCAACATTTGTAGACCTTACGTCTTAAATTGGTAAGATATAAGCAACGCAATGCAATCCTGGCTTCATGCATACTGACCATTAGATAAAAAGATTCAAAAATGTAAAACCTACGGTTAACGCGTCTTAGTTGCTGTTTGATCGTCCAAGCCTAATTAATTCAAGATTAAAGTAAACCATAAACCATGGATTGATTACATTTGCTAATTAGTTTGCACAACACTGTTATGATATATGTGAAAAATCGAGTTAGACCATCTATTTTCTTTGGTTTTTTAGGTGAGCAACATGTTATACATAGTTTAGTAAAACCTTTGCGGCCGTAAGAGCAGCGAAACACGTAAATAAGCCATTGGAGGTTTGTAATTCGCTACAATCGAAAGCTGGCAACCTGCGAATGTAGTATTTTAGGCACGATATCTGGGTACTAATAAGAAGGGTGCAAAAGAGAATATATATATGGAAATTAATTTCCCCTTAAAATGCAGTTTGAAATTATTTAACCGGATATTGGCATCAGCTTTTCAGTTAAGGGTGCATTTCTGCTATAATTTATAAGCGGTTAGAGGTAAAATGTAAATAAGGTATTTGGGTTTAACATTAGAACACTAATGCAAAGAAATTCTCCCTGAAAATAATTTGTGGTAAGGCAAATTAAACCAATCCATTATGGAGGAGCTCTTCAAATTAACATACACAACCGTTATTCTTTGACTTTTTCACGATTGTAACAAAGCAATTGCACCATAACAGCATGCACAAATACATAACAAATTAACAACGGCGTCGTCCCGACATGAATCGTTTGCAGGTTTCTATCCCTCAGGTAATGATGGTAATACAACACGAATCCCTACAAACTAATAAGGAAGTTCAGCAAATTGATAATGAGCAGCCAATGAAATCCATTTTGCATTAGAACCGTTTTAACTGGTAATTAAACATAAGCGCTATTTCGCAAGAAGACATCTAGCTTCCTGGACAGTTATAGCTTTTTTCCTATGATATGACAAGCCCGTTAGTGGGATTACTAGTGGTCCGTCGCTTCCACTCATAGCTCAGCATATGAAGCCGCTACCTCACAAAGGGGTAATATGCTTGAACAGAGCAATATGTTTAGATGAATTTTATCATATACCGACACGGATGTCGAGTACATTATGGATTTTGTTTGCACTTCCGATGCAAACCAACGCATTTATTAATAGCAGCTATTACTTTCTGCAAGACATATTTGTGTGGTTTCAGTACTTTAAAAAGGACGGAATTTTTAATAAATTTTACCTCAGGTGAAAAATATCAAAAGCCCATTGCTAAACCCCATAACTCGGAAGCCAATTGTACGGTTTAGGTTAATATAACTGCCTCGATATTTAGCAACGAAATACTTGCCATTGAAACCTTAAGAAAGTTATTGCAGTTTATGTCCACATGAAGGTGGCAAATTAACAGTTTCGGATTACAGTAAATCGGCAAGAATTTTCAAGTTTAACAGCGTACAATCAGAAGCACCTGTGTCGTGTATTCAAATCAAGTCAGCGTAGCTCATATAGTGTTTCTTCCAATGCACAGAAATATCATTACAGTTATTTTATATATTAATTGCTGCTACCAGAGTTGAATCGTGTGGATCAAATGCAAATGGAAGCGTACCCCTATTGCCATGGCTGGCTGTAAAACATTTGATCACGGAGTGAAAAAATGTATTGAATTTAAAGCGCGCAATGAGTTAATTGACTGCTAGTTTCTTTTATCTATCCGACGATGCCTGAATTATTGGAAGTAAATATATTTTAGGACATTTATTTGCAATGCTAACTTAGACAGTTTGCATTGGATTCCCTTAAATTCGTTCAGAGGTAAAAGTTTTATCTAAGAATATCTATATAAACCAAAATGGTTCGAATGCGTCTGCCGCCAGATTTTTGTCGTATCTTTCGTGAAAAATCCTAATGTCATCCTAAAGTTCATAACTTGCTTAAAACTAATACACAGATAAAAAACCCAAATGTTAATCTGCATCATCAACATATTTTCAATTGAACCTCATCCGAATACATGGGATTTCTGCTGGTATATTTCGTACAAAATGTCGCAGCTTATTAACCTAACGTATATATGCATTCTTTTATTTGATTTCTCATCCTAATACTACTTTGTTGGGTGCCAGAACCAACGGACTGTACGTGAAAAATAAACTTGACTTCAATCTGCAACCCAACTGAAGGATCATGGTCATTCAAATCAAGTTAAGTAAAGTAAAAGTATGGTGTATATAACCTGACGTGCTCATTTGCAGCAAGTACGCAACCACTGCGGACAGATGCATGATAATATCAATATGGCAGCTGGGGAGAAAAATGGGAAGTATGCGCAACTGTCACTAAAACAACTGCTTGCGCAACATGTTGGTGACGTTCGCTGAGTGAATAAGCGAGGCTGCCAGATAATGCAAAGAGGATTACGATAAAATGGCAGAAAGAAAAATTTCTAAATTTTGAGCGAGTAGAAAAGAGAGCCTTTTAGAATGATTATTGTGAAGTGGATTAAATCAATCAATTATTCCCCCGAAATATAGTGTTGCAGGCATCAAGATGTCTAGGTATGATGTAATCATCCAAAGTATCTACACAAGCTGCAGCATCAAGGAATGTACTTTATGGATCACATAACTAAGATGTAGTCCTTCTGAAGTAGTTCAGGGAAAATGACAGGTGAGCAGTAAAGCCACTGGAAATATTCAATTTACATAATTGAATATTAAAGCACCTGACACTGAAAGCACAGTGTGAGTGATAAAATTAAAGTAATGTGACTTATTGTAAAGTGTTACCGATATGCGTGGATCAATAAATGTTTTGGGACAAAATTATACTTATCGGTGGAAGAGTTGGTAGGAGATTTTCATTCACAATAAGGGTGGTGGAGATAGCTATGGAGGACTGAAAGTTATAGCTACGAAGGCAAAATGTTATACCACTAATGTTAGAAGCATTACTTGGAAGAAAAGATAAGTCCTTATTTGCATATTTATGCTAGGGTTTGACTATTATTATTGTTATCATTTCTATTATTATTTCGATATCCCCACACGCTATCCAACAGGACATTTTATTAGGGCTTCTTAATACATGTAAACTCATATTTAATTGTTCTTTGTTCTGGATGAAGATCATTCCACCGTTAATTGCAACCAACTTTGAAGTGAAGTGGAATCCTGGATAATGGAGGTCTCGCATCCCAGAACAACCTCGTCAGCATTTTCAAGCCCTCTAAATACGGGTAGCATTAGGAGGCGTACAATATACAGAATAATAAAAGGTTTACGATCGCTGCCTGCGTAACCTCACAGTCGGTAGGAAGGGCAGAGTATTTCTTGCCGTTTACGTCGAGAAAATGAATAACATCCATAAAATTTTCAAAAATGGATTACACCAACGGGTAAGCTCCAATCTTTTATTTCAGATTTAGCAACAATGACCTATCCAGGCTCCAAAATGCTTTCAATTAATCCAGGAAGAGAAGTCTACGGATTTGCATTTATGATCCTACGCAGAGGCCATACGGTCAAAAATACATGCCACTCTACTTAATGTGGAGCGCTAGAGTCTATTCGCAAACTGGTGTATATTGTCCTCAGGGGCGTCCGTACAAAGCCGCAAGAGTAAAGTCTTCGAAAACATTGATAAGCACAGATATGCATGCACTTGGGTGAAGCATTTGATTTTTATTATTTGGTACTGCAGTTATACTGGCCGTTCTCCAATTGAGGGGGATCGCACTGATAGCAAGGCATTATTGTTAAAGTGATTTATTAAAATCAGGGTGAATCAGCACATTCATTCATAGTTATGGGCAAGTGAGCTTTCCAACCTCAAACATTGTTTACCTTAACACTTATGAGTTTCTTTTGAACGTTGTTTTGATCGAATGGCGCAGTTTGACATGAACGAATATAGGAGGGCAAGGAAGGTTAGATTCATGAGGCGGAAATAAACTCAGAGTTCAGTTTTTCCACATTCACTTCACCGCTCTGGCTGCAAGCGCTCTTGCCACAGAGTTGTCTCAGAATCCTGCATTGATCGCGACAGTTATGGTAGCCTTGAGCAGCTTCGAGGTATAAGTGATTTAGCCTTCTTATCTCGGACGTAATTGCAGTGGTTAGGCTTTTGACACAAGTAGCATTCATGTACCTGCAAGCCCCTTCTTTCCTCCTGCGAACTGCTTTAGTATTGGTGCTGAAAATATTCGACGTAGGCATATCGTTACAACAGGGCATAACATGGCAAAGCAATATTTTCTGTAGCCCGTAAGATGGTCAGAATTTCCGTTCTGAACTGTGTGAACTTAATAACCGAGCCTGCCCAGTTAGTATGGGATAAATCTAAGGGATACATTTCGGAGGTTTCTACTTAATATATTTCCCTCATGAGTGAAGTGGGTTAGGGGGAAAAGCCTCCAGGTTAGGTACCACAACCGAGTGCCTACTCAAGCAACGGTCTAATTGCTGACGAATACACCAAGCAAGTCCAACAGACAGAACCAACGAAAGTTATCGAGAGATTAGAAATAAATATAAGCAACATATCAGGACTGCTAGTCTCCAATACGAGCATGGCGGTAGCCGTTCCGATCCTGCAAACTATCGTCCAGGGACTCTCCTCCCTGTGCTCGCGAAGGTGATGGAAGCAGTCGTCGCTGACACTTTAATGGACTACCTAGAAAAATGCAACATTTTGGTACCAAAACAGCATGGTTTCCCTCAACACCGGTCATGCACTACCAACCTACTTATTGCACGAGGTAGTTGGACGGAAGTGGCCGATGATGGGGTCGGAGTCGACGTCATCTATCTGGACTTCTCCAAAGCTTTCGACCGCCTTGATCACCGCATCCTACTTCAAAGACTACAGAGTTACGGAATCGGAGATTGGTTGGATTGGCAACTTCCTTTACCAACGAAAGCTTCAAGTACGTGTTAGGGGATCACCTTCTAACCCAATTGAGGTGGAATGTGGTGTCCCACAAGGCTCAGTGACGGGACCGCGTTTATTCCTGGTGTTTATCAACGACCTGGCAAGGGTCATCTCCTCAAATTTCCTGCTTTTCGCCGATGATGTCAAGATATGGCGGGCGATTGGTAACAAGTCCGATCAGGATCTGCTCCAACATGACTTAGATCACATTTACGAATGGTCAAAGAGGAACAAGCTTTAATTGAACATAGCTAAGTGCAATTGATGCATCTGCGTCACCAGCCGGTGAGCACTTACAAGATTGGAGACCACATATTGGCGAAAGTTTCTCAGGAGCGTGACCTGGGTGTATTAGTGCAGGAAGATCTCGGGTGTTCAAAACAAGCAGAGAAGGCGACGAGAACCGGCAATCAACACTTCGGCCTTCTTCGCAGAGCCTTCGGTCGGTTTGAACCCTCAATCTTTCCCCGAATGCTTAACGCCTACGTGCGACCTCACGTGGAATATGCTATTCAGGTGTGGCAGCAGTGGCAGAAACAAGACCTTGTTGCTCTCGAGACTCTTCAACGACGGGCAACCAAGAATGTCAGGGGCCTCTTTCATCTGCCCTATCAGCTTAGGCTGAAATCTCTAAGAATCTACAGCAGTCGATATCGGCTTTTATGGGGGGATCTCATAATGGTTTACCAGATTCTGAAGAACCCAAACCACATTTGTCGTCCGCTGCTGGAATTGAACCACAACACCAAACTAAGAGGTCACCCTCTGAAACTGACAATTCAGTACAGCCGGCTTGAATGCCGCAAAAATTTCTTTTCTCTCCGCGTGTGCCAGCCTTGGAACGCCCTCCCTAATTATGTCGTCTCTGCTCCCAATCTGGCAATATTTAAAAAACGTGTTGACGATGCATTGTCTCACTTACATTTCATTTTATGGCTTGTTAGCCAGGGGCTACAAAACGCAATCAAACGATGTCTTGCCAAACTCCTAACCAATGGATTTATAGTTTCATATGTTTCATACGCGAACTTCTCCGCTATTCCGCATAAGTCTATGGTGAGTCCACCACAACGCTTTTCCCTTTATCATGCAATTGATTTTCACAATAGTTTTCCATCCTACGGGACTTGTTAAGCAACGCTTTTTTGCCCGTAATAAACCATTGTTCCATTGTTCCATTGTACTCGGCCGCAGCTTATCCAAATAATCTTATGTTTAAGTTAAAAGATACAGCAGAGGGAAACTGCTTACGAAAGCGTTATCTCGATCAGACATGACCGGTGCGCAAACTGACTATGAAAAAGCTTGTAAAATTAGTAATGTTTTAATAGTTCTTGGTTCGGAAGACCAATATGACATAGGTTGAATTGGTTTCAAGTGTTACTGGGTATTTTTGCTTAACTGAGTGTAACCTCACGGAGAATAATGTCTTCGTACTATTGCAAGGCATTAATTCCTCTAAAGCTTCCGGGCCTAATTCAATTCATCCGAAGTTGTTGCATTAATTAGCTGCTAATCTTAGTGGTACTGTCGCATGCGTGTTTTAAATTTGCTTGACAGCTGCGTCCTACCTTCGGAATGGAAGGAGGCAATCATCAGTCCGATCCTTGAGGGAAGTGACACCCCTCTCCCGTGAATTTCCGGCCTGTCATTTAGACAAGCATATTAGCCAATTTGTTTAAATAGCTGAAAATGATTCATTAGAGCAACACCTAAATAGATTAAATCATCTCAGTATTGCGCAACATGGATTTCGCAAGGGATTTCATGTCAGACTAATCTACTTTTAGATTGTAAAAGCTGGACGGAAGCGGAAGAGAATGGCTGTAGACTTGTTATTCGTGAACTTTTTGGAAGTTTATGACGCTGTTCCTCAACTTCGAATCTCACTAAATTTGAGATCTTACGGGATATCTGGTAGCGTCCTTAAATGTGTGTCTGCTTTCCTTGAGGCAAGGAACAGTGCGTGCGGGTGGGCGTAGGTATTCGCTTAGGTGAACTATCCTTGGTGGTTTTTCCCAAAGTTTTGGAATTATGGCCTTTGTGGTTCGTAATCGAGGATAATGACTTAACGGGGGAGATAAGATTGTCATCACTAACTTTTACTGACGACCATAAGCTCTGGAATATTGTGGATCTCCTTGGGATACTGAGGCAGTCCATGGTGATTTGGACAGGCTCTATAAATTCTGTAACTTTTGACTCATGCCAATTGATTAGGCCGGGTGATCTGCTTTCCGAATCTGACCTGCTAGTCTTAATAATCGATATGTATTTGGCAGTGGTAAAATCACTGTTGCCATTTAGCAGCCTGTTTTAGTTTTCGTACGCTCACCAACACTTAATTTTGCGACAACTGGAAGAAGGCTGCTTTTAGGGGTTTCGTATGACGTTGTTTATCCGCCGCTTTTCGGAGTCCTAACGGCCATTTTGTTGTGAAGCCATTCTCGGCATTTCTCCGACCCCATCTGGAATATTGTATCCAGGCTTGTGAACCATGTCTTACCCGAGACAAAATGGACTAGATTATTGCAGGAGCTACGGAGACATACGTATCCTGAAAGCTTGCATATTTTGAAGACGTACTCCATGCAACACCGAAGGATAAGTGGGACCCTGATTCTCTATTAAGGTAATTTGACGGATAAGTGCGGCCCATAGTTGTCACGACAATTTAGTCCCGCTAATTTACCTAATATTCGCTGTCCTCCACTGAAAATGCACAAACCGCGGACTGATAGGATTAAGAAGGAAAATCGTCTGTCGCTCCAAACTATCGATTGCTAGAATTCGCTTAGAGATAATGGGCTCAAGGAATCTACAGTTAAGCGCTTTGCGCGCTAGCTTATTGCTCTTGGCTGGCTTACTCAACTATGGTTTCAGTTCACGTTTAAATGACGAATACCTTTGTATCCTACGTGCGTTTATCTTCCCACTTTTTCTTCTTGCCTTCTCAGTTGACTTCTTATCTTTCTTTCTTTACGTAACTGACCCTGCAGGGACTACTAGGGCAGAATACATGGATATTTTTTGGTTGGACAGGTTATAATGCGGCCTTGTTTATAGGTTCAAATGTTTTTTAAAGTCTGCCGAATCCTGGTCCCTCTACCCGCTGAAGGAGAGCCACTCGCAATATCGTCCTTTATTTTCAGTCCAATTTAAAGATGAGGCGACAGTTTAGGCCGTTCAATATAGAAAATCAGTTTGTGCAACATAGTCTGTAGCTTTATGATATATCCGAAAGATGAAATTTCGCCCTTTGGTAATCATGTAAGGACGTCGGTTCAGCGTTAACAAAGTAGGTTTGCTGCATATGACGTAATTTAAAACGCCACTGCAAAGAAAGTGGGTTTTAATGGGCCTGTTAGACCTGATGAGAGAGCGAACGTTGGGATGAATTACCGCTTTTTTCACATCATTATAAACATCAGTGTACAAAATTTAAGGTCAGTAATCCTGTACTACCATACTCCTTTCACTCCATACCTGACATTGAGATCATTGGTGTTACCAAGAAGCGAGAGAACATTACTGGAAAATATCAAGTAACTAGCGCTTTGTTGGCGAAACTACGATCGAATCAAGATTGCCAGCCAGCAGCGTGCTTTCGCTTTTTTCCAAAGTTATATTCTCAGTTCGTTAAATGAATTTCCTGTTTTTGTGACCGTATACGATGAGGCACCGATATACTTCAGTAACCTGTAGCGTTTGCAAATGGTTGATAGAGAAAGATTTTAATATTGAGAGTGAAAATATAAAACGTGTGCTTCAAATATAGAAATAAATTATATAATTCACAGTAATTAGTGTATAATACTATTTCAGCGTGAACAACATTGCCTGAATTTGAAGGCACTGCTACTAAGGAAATGTGTTCACACTTACCAGATTAACTCAGAGTGCTCTTACGTTAAATAATTGAGCCGCTGGAGCTAGCCAATCAACGTAATAAGTATATGATGCTGTTTTCTAAACGATGTGTTTTATTAAATTAACTATATCCCATATTTTTTGGTGGCCAAGTATGCCTTCAGCTATAATGCAAGATGCGTTATGAGGATTTCAAAATTATATAAATGCTTATTCATGGATACAATCAAATATATATATAGTATAAGAAAGCAATACCCCGGTAATACTTCAACGAGATTCAGTCCTTAAAAAACCCAGGTGACGTCATGGCCATTACATACGTGAAAATTGTCAATAGCAAACGTGATGTAGGTACTTTAATATCCTGATGAAATTTGCATCTTTGTCACTAACAAGGCATCATTTTATTAAGCCCACTTCAATTATATGCATTACCTCAGGTAGGATTAGCGTGCGCATGGCAACTATAATCTTTGCGTTTATGTACCAACAATCGAGGCCGGTAAGGGTAAATGTTCGACCCGATGTCAAGACCAGTTGCAGCAACGTTGCCAAAAGTACTCGAATATTCCTTGATATCACGTAAGTTACAAGGAAATAAAAATCCTACAGTAGTTTATATGTAATTGAGTAGAATTTGTCCCTTATATCCTGGGTTGGGATCTCATTGAATCGCTATGAATTTTGAGTTCTTTTCTTAGATAGTTGCCAGCATGCAAAACAGTCAGAGCAGCAACCGCAAGCTAGATATAAATAGACATATTGCTGTTAAAATGTGTGCACAGGAGATTAGTTTTATTGTAACATTCTGCCTATTGATTTAGATGGTAAGCTAACAATTAGTGCTACCAGTGCTCTGATTCTATGGGATTTGAAACTCAAACTTTTGCTCCTGCACCCAAAGCCTTCCGCAGTTGCTGCTCCAATGACTTCTTTTAATTTCCAAATCAATAATCCGCACGATTACCATTGTAAAGTTATATCGGCGAAGACAAAGTTATCAACTTAAATATTACAAGGTAGGATATATTCCAAAATTATTTAACGTCTACACTTAATTTGCTGGCATTTCTCACAACACAACCAATTGATTTTAAAAGTTTTATTAATGATAAATTAGAGAAAACTTTATCACAATCAATAAGATGATTATATATACCATGTCTGTGAACTTAAATTACAGTTATTGTTTTTCTACACCACGTCTGTTACCACTTCCCTTTCTATTAATATTCATTGCGAATACCCTGCAAAACCTTTTTTCCATAATGCCAAAATTGCACAGAACATGGAAAACGTACTACAATATATTTCTCAGTGGTGTTGTTTTCGATTCCAATATGTGACCTACACTTTTGTTAATCAAAGGTGAAATTGTTTCATTCAAATCCTAGCCACGTGTAAAGTTTAACCTAAAATATTACGGAGCCACCATACCAGATAAAAAGGACAAAAACATTTTGCTCGTTTAAATTGTAACTATCAAATGCTATGGATTATCTTGCATTACAATGCCTATATTTCTTCAATCGATCTTAACAAACACAAACAGGCTAATTGTTTTAATTATGTATGCTTCACTTGATGCAACAATCAGCATTATATCCACAAAACAGATGTTCCGCAGGCATTTATTGGTCTTGAGACGCCAGGTTCGCTTGTAGTTACATTGCATCTAGTGTTCCATATATTAAAAATTGGAGTCTAAGAATGCTTTCCGCAGCACCACTGCTTTTATCCTTTATCGAGTTGATGAATACAAGCTCGACTTGTCCAACTTCCTTTGACATTACGGCATGATATTCACCGGGGCGATTTATGAATGTAATCAACACTACTGCAGGCATGCCATCAGTATTCTTTTTAAAATGCAAAGCGCGTTTTGAGTTTTTCGGCCTCATGCAACTAATATCAGCTGCTTTGAACTATAATGACCTTATGTAAAAATTGCAAGGTTTATATTAGCAAAGGAGAAAAAGTTGCTCCACAATTCTAACAATTATCCAGAACATCAATGTTGGAATTACATTGCCAATATATCACCTATGGTATATTAAACAAAGTACGGTTGAATATGCAATAGTCGCTAACTTTTAGTCATACAAAGAACAATATTAGGGCTCCATTTATTGATGCTATCATACGCGCGTTGTCATAAAATATATTTTCTCTAATTAATTGGCAATGTCAAAATAAAGTCAGAAGTTTTGATAGTTATCCCTCAGAAGCTATAACAAAGGATAGTTAGATATAATAATAATTTTATGTCAAGCTGCCTGCAGATTTTGTGACTTATCTAAATGGCAAAATATAAACACTTATTGTTGCCTCATTTTTAAATACTACGAAGCAAATTTGATTTGATAAAGCAAGGCTTGCTACTAGGTGACAAAAGCTATAATGGCAATATGCGCCTTAAATCCATACTTTATACTAAGGTTGGACATTTCTCTTTATTTATATAAACATCTAGTTAAACGCACAGAAGCATTCGGGTTATCATTTTGTTGCTACTGGATGAACGTGACATAAATATATCTACCGGAATACTTCAGTCCACAATAACTTGCTCTTTTGACTATTGTGATAAAATAACAAAATGCATGTTACCTAGTTTAGTTTACTCGTTGTATACATCAACTGCAAAATATCTTGAAAGGGCCATTTAAGTTAAAATTCTATTTTTTATTAGTGTAAATAGAAGGTATATCGTTTGGTTTTCTCCTAAAATATGTCGTTTAGATATGAACTTGAAACCATAAGTGATTGTAGCTGACGAAATTTATCCTAAAATGCTGTTTGTGTAGTACTTGGATTTCGTTCCTATTGGGTCACAAAACTTTCGAAAGCAAGGCAGTAGTATTTGGATATCTGTAGTTTCATTTTTGGGTTACTTTACTGAATTATTTGCTTTTGTCGCTGAATTTAGCTATGGTCAATATAATTTGGAGTAATATTCTTAAAATGCCGATGCAGGCTAAAATGGAATGCCTTAAACAATCCTTGCATTTACAAAACCGCACATTTAATTTTTGTCTTCATGCGGTGATTATTGTCGTGATGTTATCGCGGTAGATCATCTTCATTGATTTTATATGTTATCACTGTTTTGAACTCAGAAGCAAGCAAAACCTATTGGAAAAGCATTATGGTGCCTTTACAATCACTAAGGTAAACAGAGTTATAACGTCAAACATAGGATCGACAGCTGAATTCGGCGGGGCAAACCAGAATATTAGAAGGATAGAACAATTTTTTGTTTATAATATTCATGCCCAAGTTATGCGAGGTCGGATATGACACAGCAGCTCACATGCTGAAAAATTAAACCGATGCCAAGATTGCACACTTTACAAACACCAGCCATTGTCAACTATCTTACAGCTCAAACGACGTTAGCTTCATTTTATCATAGTGCATGTATTTCGCGTTAGATTACTACAAACTGATTAGTGCGATGTGCTTTAGAGTATTTCATTATCATGTCTGCCTTTTTAATTCTTTTACGTGGAATAATATTAATTTTAAACCAATTTATATTTGCGTTGTTTAGGATAGCGCAGTATATAAACAGGCTCAGTCACCTTGTTAACAAACATATTGCATCTTTTGGGTTGGTGTATTGCTTTTTTAAAGATTTACATAGCTTCAGTGCAATGGTTCATATGGAGGTTAAGTTGTCATTGGTTAAAATATAATATTCTCTCCACAGCCATGTGTGTAAGCCTTGGAAGTGTTCGTAAAGGTTGTTGACAACGCAGTCAGCTCAACGGGAATTTGGATGTTGAATTTATCGATACGTAGATGGTTAAAATTGAACAATCTAGAATATAAGTGTAAAATATTGTTCCGTGCACTCACATTCCATTAATTCTAATCCATTTCCAAATAAAGAAATATATAGAGAATTCAATGAAAAATGGAAAAAACTTGCTCGATCAGTCCCTAGGATATTTTGTATGCAAATGATTTGCAAAAACCTTTGCACAACTATAATGCGCATGTGTGGACTCACCATATTATCCGCGATAAAACAATGTATATCCGTCTACCCCGATTACCTGTGGTTTGATGAGCACGATGTTTGTCTGCGTCTAGTCGATACTCAACGAATAGAATTCGGATCGAATTATGTACCACGTTTAAAGCATTGTCGAGCCACTTTTAAAATAAGGGTGTTTTGGTGCCGAAATAACAAAAGTCGAAGGAACGTTCACGGTTAGCTAACTCGAGGAGAAAAATAATTTCGCTGGTACTCCACCCTACTCTATTGGGTGGTCAGTTTCAGCGTATGAACACTCAATTCGCTTTAACGTCTTCTAATCCACAGACGTACAAGCAAATAGCCGGTAATTACGGGTTCGTTTTTTACACATGTAATGCGGGCGCTACGCCAGCAGTCGGCTATAATTTGCTGATGTAAGTGCGTGGTGCAGAATTTAGAAAACGAATGTGATAAGAAATTAACACATTCCTTGAGGACCATAGGAGAGAGTCCGTTCTGACCGAGTGCTATGCATGTCTGTTATACTTGTTAATTCTTTGTAAACTGTGAAGCCATCTATAAGTGGTCAAGACTGAGAATTGAGTTGCAACGGTAAATATGGTAAGTGTGTTACTGAATCATCAATCTGACCACATAAGTTGCGGTTTCCCACATCGTAAGCAGTGTGCGTGACACTTCAGTCTACTCAATTCTTGTTCATCATCATTTCTGTATTTTTAGAAGTTATTCTTTTTAAGTACAGTTTGGATCTAAATATGGGTATGGTGGCACATTTAATTTTGTATATCAGTCAATAATAACTTAACTAAAGCGGCGTCTTCGTGTTTGTACGCTTTTCTTTGATTCTAGCCAGTCGTTTAAGACACTGAAATGAAAAAAGTATTTGCTGGAATAAGAATGGTCTCTGAAGGACAAAAATATTGATGCAAAATTAAAGTAGCTAATTACATACTCAACGTACTTCGATAAGTCAAAATATTAAAAATTTTGGAATTCTGTAGAGTCAAATGTTTTGCATAGTGGCTCAATGCTTTGGAAAAGATATTGTCTTTGGGTAAACTTGTGATCTCTGTGGCGAATAATATTTCTTTATTTTGTTCGGCTGTAGAATCTAATAGAGAACTTGTTAGTGGCCTGATCTAAGCATCCAAGTGTTGCCTTGGTGCAAAAGCAACTTGTTAAGTCATTGACAGACGTTACGTATGGGGTTGGTAGTAAATTCGTTGCAGACTGCGCGATGTTATTCAGTCCAGAAATGGTAATACAAATAGTTTTGAATCTATTAGTCACCGGCAAAAGCCCATAAAGAAAAAGCTAGAGTTTGAAGGACGGTGGTTTTACAATCGTTATTGACGTTATAACATTAGCTATAGGACATTTGGGAGAACTATAGATGGAACAATGTAGCAATGTTATAATAAGCATAAAAATGGCCATGACTTGACATTCTTGTGGGCTTGCTTGTGAGAATAATGTTAGTTTTACGAAATTAACTAATGCTGAAAAATACATCAGTGAATTTGCCATTATATCCACGTTAACACAGTTATATTATTCTACTCCTATTACATGGGATTGGTGAGCACAATATTTTCTGCCCCTTGTCGTCACTCATTGAATAGGAATCAACTCAAGTAACGTAAATGGTGCAAAGTATTGTCGAGCCGTTTTGTAAAAATGGGTCGCGTGAACGCGTAAATATCAAAAGCCGAAAGAACTTTCCACGGTTGACAAACTCAAAGGGAAAAGTAATTCCAGTGGCATTCCAGCCGACTGCTTTGACTGGTCTATTTCAGCTTATGAGCACAAAATTCTGGGTTGCGCCTGCGTGTCAGTAGTAGGCGGCAAGCGCGATCGGTGTTCTACAAGATCTAGAAGGCCAAATTGAGTTCACCACTTAGACGGCAATATCTTTTGTTGTTCGCTCCCCTATGGCTTTCAGTCGAATATGGTGTTGTAGTAGAACAATATTTTATTCATTTTTGTTTGCCCTAAGCTGTACGATATCTAGTGCAGTCAGATAGCTTTCTAATCAGGGCTGTCAAGCCTGCATGCATACTATGAATAGGGCCTCACATTCGCGTTGAGCATTTGTAAAAGGATGGAAACGGAATGTCGTACAAATTATTGCCAGGGAAATAAGAGTGACAGACAGGTGTATGAGTAACTCAAAGCTACATTACTAAACAAAATGATAAAATGCTTGTGACGAAGAAGCATTAAAAAGGATTTCGTAAAATTCAGCGTACAGATCTTATACAACAATTAATTAACTCAGCTTTTGTTGGTTGTAATAATTATCCCTTCAATTTGCTCTAATGTTTCAATCCATAATTTAGGCTTCAATAAGAATACGTCATCCACGATTTGCCTACCTGGCACAACCGTGATATTGTCGCTTTTTAACTGCTAGAGAGAAGGGCTACCAAGAACGTAAAGGGTCTGTTTCATCTTTCTTTCCATCTGAGGTTGAAAAGGCTCATGGTCTAAGGTGAACAATATCGATGTTGTCATCCGTTGAATTTTGAATCAAAATATAAAACCCTGAGGTCATCAGCCAAAAATGACCAAAACTATAGCCCTTCTGGTTGGCACCAGAATTACTTTTCACTTCAAATGTCCTAACTAACGAACGCTTTTAAAACGTATCTTGGTTCTTCCCTATCACTGACGGCATTCTCGATAAATAGACAGTCATTGATGGCTGAAATTATCAGACTTAATTAATACTAGACAGACTGATAAATTTCATAACGCTACTAACACAGGTGAAAGAAGAAAGTCTTTTGAGCAATTGTTTGAATGCTTTGTTTAAATTTATTCTACTGCTTGAGCCACAGATAAACAGGCATAGAGTGGCATTGTTACAATCAAAGTTATCCTGCTGTGGGAACTAAGAACAATGTCGTTTAAGTTAGCTCAATTCGCCCTTCTGCATTCAGCTATGCTATGTTTGAAATTAGCTGGTAACTCCACCATACGCTGAATTGCATGTAGTTCAGGGTGAATTTCGTACAAAATAAGCACAATATTTGCGAAGTTACCAAGTTGTAAACTCTGTAATAAGCATTTTTATACTTGACAAAGTCAACGGATTTGTTCCATCATTGCTGTGTTAAACAAGAAGATCAAATATAGCAGTAAAAGAGTAGAAATGTAGGCTGAGCTTTCTTTACACGCATCTGCTCATAAAAATAACACGTTTTGGGTGAGAACAGCTATGTAACAATAACAAAGAACAATGAATGTATACAGGTTAAGACGCGTTGCATTACAAGTCCAGTTAGATAGTTGGTGTGGATATCGAAATAACCGTAATGTCAATTATCACAGTAATATAGTCAGTACCTCAAATATGAAATTAAGGACTTATCGTTTTATCTGCCGTAGTTCTGCAATCCGCTGACATTCACAGCTCCCACAGTCAACAGCAAATAATTCCATGGTACACTCCAGGTGTAGGAGGAAGACGTAGTGCTAAGTGACAAGGTGCAAGTGGATGAATGCATCATCCAACCGTCTTTCAAATACTTAAGTGTCGGTGCAGAGACGATGGATTCTTAGACATCACTGCACGGGTGACTGACACGAATCGAAACTAAATTTCTGCGGCACTCCAAACCGCTATACTCTTTTACGCGTTTCGGTGTGTGGCCCCTCTTTGTTTTCTTGGTAGTAAGTCGAATCATATGATGGCAAACATGATGTGGGTCTCGCAGAATCAATTAGGCCATAATCAGGTCGCCTCGTAGTATGCGATAGTTTCCACTGAATAAGCCTAAACGTTGAAGCCTCTCCTGGTATGACTGATTGAGCATTCCAATTACCTTCTTAAATGTCTAAAGTTTTGGCTGCTCCAGTGCATTAAGGTCGTGTTTCAGCCATGGATACCAGGCTTGAATTGCGTATTCGACTGTGGGGCGAACATACATACTGAGCATTTGTGGAAATATGGAGCTGTTTATTTGTACAAATGTCCGTCGCAAAAGCCCGACGTGTTTGTTCCCCGTCTTCGAAGCCTTTTCGGATTGCCTAGAGCAACCCAAGTCATCTTGAACAGGGACACCAAATTCAGGTTCTACAGCTGGTTGTTGCGATACATTTGTTCCGAGCCAGTATGAATAATAACTCTAATGTCGGATAGAAAGTACCTTGCATTTACTGACGTTAAAATGCGTTAAATTTTGGGTTGAGCATTGATACACCGCATCTAGTTCAATCTGAATCAGATGCTGGGTATGTTTCGTCGGGATCCTACGCCAAATCGTCGGCAAACATTAGGAAGTCTGAAGCGATTCTTTGTATAACGTCGGTAATAAACCCTAAAGCCAAACGTGTACCTAGAAGTGAGCCTTGCGGCACACCACACTTGTCTCGTATGCGGTCCGATAAAGAGCTCCTAACCATGACAAATAATTGCTGTTAAATTAGTAATTTCGCAATCTAGCTTAAGAGAGGGTCACTGTTCCCGTAACACAGGAGATTCAAGAGTAATATCCGGTTGTCTAGACGATCGAAAGCCTTGGAAAAATCCAGGTGTTTCACATTAACGCCTTCTCACAGGTAACCTGACTCGGTCCAAATACTGCGTGATTAGTAAATTCGTTGTGCGTGGCCGCTGTCGATGAAAGCGCGCTGCTCGAACGTGATGATGTTACAGTTTTCTGGATAGCACACAAGTGCTTCGCATATACTAACTCCATGAACTTGAAGAGTATGGGAAGAAGTGATATTGGGTGGTAGTTGAAGGGATCATTTCTGCCTTTACCTTTGTGAATCAGCTTATTATTCCAAGATTTCACATGACAGGAACTTGGTTCCGCTCTAAGCAATGCTCGAAAATCTGAGTGGTATCTCCTGCCAGTTAGCTTGCTGCCGCTTTCAGTGCCTCTGGATGAATGGTGTCGAAAGCCGGCAAGCTGTGTTTGCGTAGAGTGGACAACTTTGCAATACAGCCTCCGCGGTAAAATGATTTGTGTATGTCATGGCAAAGAGACGACAAATGGTGAATGATAGTTTGGTGGCAGGGCACTCTGAAACGTGAGGGCATATTGCCTCCGTAGAGGAGTTTGCTGCTTCCACGACCGACTTTTTGTGCTATCAGCCATCCTGGGTGGAGGCAATCTTTACTTCACACTTCGTAGGCTACTGAAGTCCTCGTCTAACAGTTAGTAATTAGCACTGCAGATCTTTGCGGTTTTCTGCTGATATTCGGCTTTGTCTTCTCTTAGTCGTTTAGTACAGTGGTTTGGTTGGTCTACATATATCTCCCAAGTTTCTGGTGCTGGAGCTTTTCTGCACACTCGCCATGCGGCGTTGCCTACTGTCATGTATTTTCCAGTTCTGCTCCTGACGAAGGAAGTTGTCCCAGACTTGTTGCAAACTCTTATTTCTGAAGCCTGTGTAAACAGCTGACTGAATTTGTTGACGAACTCAAGCCAGGCGTCTTCCGGGGGTTTTACGGCAAGGAACAACCTAGTTGTAGTGCTGAGGAACTGGGCTAATCCATCGTAGCTTGTGATGGTTTGCTTAGTCTCCTCGTTCTCACTCCGATATTCTGCATAGCAGGCGAAGTTGAAGCTGATGACAGCATGAGCACTGCAACGCAACGGGCAGTCTAAAACCAACATATCAATCAGATGCTCCTCGTTTGTAAGCACAAGATCCAGCACAGATTTCCTGTTACCTTTTCAGAACTGAGTGAAAAAAGTGCTGTAATTTTAAAGAGGAACATTGGTTACGGGATCTTGTAGTTCGGCTTTAAATTGCTCTCCGATCGTGGAAGGAGTTTATACACAGTGTACTTTGGAATCACGCTTAATAAGTATGTAAGTGTATTTTTGCCATGAAATACATCTTAAAGCAGCCTTAAGTTGGCCGTCGGTTTCGGATGTAGATTTAGGGGGCAAGCGACCCTGCCTCTTAACTGCAAGCGAAATCAAAGAGAGTCAGGGAACCGCGAGTCTGAACCCACCATGGCTACGCAATGTAAGTCGCTTTGGTAATACAGAATTACCCTTCCTCCTTTTGTGAGTATATCTTTTCGGATCAGCGACATGCCCGGTACTGAAACTTCAGCGTCCGTCATTCCCGTATGAAACCAGGTCTCGATGATGCCAATGACCTCATAAGACCTGGTAGTGTGGCAATCTTTCTGTTCGGCTTGCTTATTAAAAAGCCCCTGATCATTCGCATACAAGCACGTCAGTTTCTCGGTCTCTAGGAGCCCACAGAGGTGTGAAGGGGTTAAGGGAGGGGGAGGACGCCGAGCAATGGGAAGTCCGCAGATAATCGCTTTTTGTTGGGATAATGTTACCTCGTCTGAAACTATGTTCGGCCAATTTGCTTTAATGCAACATTTACTTCACATATACGTACAACAAATTTAACCAAATAGCATGTCATAAACTTTCCTAAACAATCTGCGAATGTATAAATGGTAATCTGGTTCAGAGTTTCATAAACATTTACAAATAATACATCTGCTTTTTAGTGAAATGCTGCCTCTCACATTATATTGTCTAATCAGCTAAAATTTTAACACTGAAACATATTACAGGTGCTATGATATGTTACGTGCGTTTTGCTGCTGCGAACTAAAAGATGGAGAATATCTCTTGTCAGTAACTCCTGTTAAGCTGTTTATTTTACATTATTAGTGTTAAAAAGCATGAGAGTAAGTAAATGCTCTCTATAAAAGACAATTCATAAATTCGAAAATAGCGTCATACCATTTTATTTTTAGTGAAGTAATGTAATTAATTATTTGTAGGTGTTATGTTTGTTTTGAGCAACTTAGGTTTAGTGCAGTTTTTTAAGTAAATTAAAATAATTTAGCAGTTTAAAAAATCTTCAGGGTAGGTAAATGCGATCCCCGATGGATTTTAAATGATCTCGTCCTAAGAGGCTGCGTTTATAACTGATGTCATTTAATGGCGTTAACATAGGAGGTCCGCCAAACTTTTAGTTTGTTTATGGACAAAGTCGGCATAGGGTTCTTTGGAAAATTGATCAGAAATATGCGGTTTGGTGATTAAGCAATGGCATGATAGTTTTTATATTTGTGGAATTTATGGCATCCATAAAGTGTTAAATGTTATGTGTAAATTGAAAGAAATAAAATAACAAAAGCGGTGGAAATGTTCGCGCAGTTATCAGTTCGTTCTACCAGTGATTTCTCATTTGTCTTTTCGGTAACTAGACGGTAGTAAATAAACTTGTAAAACTGTTTCAAAGAACCACCGGTAAGCATTACGGGATACAGCTGCGATTTACTAGTATTTTTCAAAGAATATTGCACATAGGCGAATACTGGGTTTTACTAACCATGTCCACATCAGGTGCTAAAACATATCTACATGAATAAATCACTACGATTTGTGAGAAGCTTTGTCAGAAGCGAATAAGAAAAGCATGGAACTCGGCTGACATCTGGGACTTTCCGAGTTCCAATAGCAGCCTAGCTATCTCTTCCTAATGAGCCAGCCGTTGCGTACAGATTTGAAGACAGCGAAATCCTTACATTTCTCTGATTCATATAACATCCTGTTAAGCGAAATGACAAAATGCTAGCGAGCAGGATCGAAAATGTTTTCCACCTCCCTTTAACAGAAGGAGATTCTTCGGATGACACCTTATAGTCGACAGGTTTTAGATATTGTTTCCAGTGCGAGTAATCTAAGCCGTTTTACCTGACTCACATACAAATTTTGTTTACCGTATTTTTAGGACTATGAGGCGTACTGAAAATGCTTACATTTTATAAAAAATATGCAGTGCGCTTTGTGTATGAATAGCTGTCCTGGGGCCTAGTAAACGACGATCAATTTCTATGTTCACACTGCGCTGAAAAATCTGTCAAAATATTTTCCTACGACTTAGATTGTTGAAGCATAATCACTGGTCAGGAAACTCTTGGAGTCAGTTTTCTATGTCGTCTAGACAGATTTGTTTTCGGGATGGCGAACTCTGTGCGGGAGCCAACTGACTCGAGCGGTTCTGGCGACGATAAACCAAACAACTAATTAACTATCCAAACTGATATCCCATACTGATATATATATATATATGTGATGGTTACTCCACCCGGCAAACTCCCTTGGTCCAACAATCCACCTTGCAAACACTGTCCAAAAAGACCCTGTATCTCGGTGGTTGCAGTTCAGTGTTTGACCAAACCATCTTCTCGCTCACACCGGAGTTCCAAACAATCGGCGACTCCCGTGTGAGTTTCACTCATATCATCGTCCAAATTGTGGTTTTCGGATACATAACTCTAATTAGTCTTGCATTATACGCCTTATAATCCGGTGCGACTTTTAGATGAAATTAGATCTGTTCACTGATAACGCTTCTTATAATCCGGTGCGCCTTATCGTCCGAAATATACGGGTTAGGTGTTCAGCCTCTTACAGATATGCTTCAATAATTATGTAAAAAATGTTGATTTATGTTGCAAACATTAACACATACTCAATATCATCTTGTTTTCTGTCAAATTCACTACGGCTTGTCGGCGTTGTCGGCGGATGCGCAAAACATTTGATACAAACCGCCATGCACCAGAATCGAATTAAATAACCTACATGTAATCTCAGTCGCTATAGATCTGAACGAAAGAAATTACAGGAGATTTTAGACGGAATAGAAAGGGAAATGTTCGGAAAAAACGAATATTTACCACATCTTCCTGTATCATTCCCAATATACCAGATCGACAGGGCAAAGTTGCGACCACTTGACCGACCCGCGTGAGCGAAGGAAAACTGACATTCAAAGCAGGAGCCGATCAAAATTCACTTGGATCTGGTAGTGGCTTACGAGGCGCTGCGGATAAGACCCTAATAGCCGCACTGAGGATGACGACTAGCTTGGTAATGAAACGTCCGCAACAAAATTACTCAGTTCGGAGAACATATCCAGATATTTAGTGACTATTTCCATTCAATCATGTTTAGAATTCACTCATTTTATCACATGACCAAATTATTTGGATTGGAGGATTGTATAAATTCTTCAACATCTAGTAAGCGTCAGTCAGTCGCAAGCGTTAACATTTGTCTTTTCGTTAAATATACGATAGTAAAGAAACTTTTGCAAACTGTGTCCAAGAACTACTGAAAAGCTTTACGGGCTGCAGCTACGATTCACTAGTATTTTGCAAAAAGATATTGCATGTAAGTGAATGCAAGGGTTCGCTAGCCATGCCTACATCAAGTGCTAAATTATATCCATTTGATTTGCTCGTTAGGAGTTGTGAGAACCCTTGTTATAGGAGAATAAAAACATGAAAATCATGGCACTCGGCTGACATCTGGGACGTTTTGAATTCCAATAGCAAACTAGCTATCTCTTCCTAATGAATCAGCCGTTGCGTACAGATTTGAAGGCAGAGAACTTCTTATGTTCCTCTGATTCAGATAAGATCCTATTAAGCGAAATGACGAAAATGCACGCTAGCAGGAATGAAAATGATTTCCACATCTCTTTAGCAAATGGAGTGCCTTCCAATGATACCTGATATTTGGAATTATTAGTATACTTAGTCGACAGGTTTTAGATAATGTTTCCAGTGCGCGTAATCTAAGCTGTTTTCTCTGACTCACACGCAAATGTTGTTTACGGTATTTTTCGGATTATGAGGGCACTTAAAAGCACTATATTTAAGAAAAAATAGGCAGTGCGTCTTTCATATCAGTGCGCCTTATGCATGAATAGTTGTTCTGTGGCCTAGTGACGTATGATTAATTTCTATGTTCACACTACACTGAAAAATCTGTCAGAATCTCGTATTACGACTTAGATTGTCGAATTGTAATCTCTGGTCAGGAACCACTTGGAATCAGCTTTCTAAATCGTCTAAACATATTTGTTTTGGGGGTGGGGACTCTGTGCCGGAACCAACTGTTTCGAGCGTTTCTGGCGACGATAATTAACTATCCAAGCTGATTTCCCGTACGGTGATATATGTGATGGTTACTCTACCCGGCGAATAGAGGGACAAACAGCAAAGAATCTACACTTGTCAGAAGGTCAGGACAAACTAGTACCATACCTTGCAGATCAGCGAAAATGCGATCCAACAACAGTGTCCGGACTGTTGTTTGCTCAAATGTCTCTGAATCTACCGCCATCACATTGCGGGATAAGTTATCAGATAACCAAAACCAATGGAACTCATTGTACATGCAGATGTGTATCATATTCAAGCCCATAAA
This sequence comes from Dicrocoelium dendriticum, assembly GCA_944474145.2. NCBI lineage: Eukaryota > Metazoa > Platyhelminthes > Trematoda > Plagiorchiida > Dicrocoeliidae > Dicrocoelium > Dicrocoelium dendriticum. Next base: position 225,998,468 of record OX104064.1, read on the forward strand.
CTTCTTACGAATTATTCGTCATTCGAACTCCACCCACTATGGAGAACCCAGGCTTATTTGAGTAACGCTAGAAACCTCCATTGAAAAAAACCTTTTACTCTCCGTAAGTGGGCTAAAACACGGATCCTCTGGGATACGTATCTATCCTGATGTCCCTTGGAGCGCGCGACAACCAAAACGAAACACCGAAGAGAGGCACAGCAAGCAAGACCGCCTAAACACAAGCTTCATACATGGTGTGCCAGAAAAGCCTTCTAACGATGTTCAAGAGATCGGAAAGTACGATTTAGTACAGTGGCGGTTCATACGTGAAACACTTGCTTTCATAATATTGTGGCACTATCTCTCGCAAAGATACCTTTCTCACCAAAATATAGAGGATGCGGCTCTAGAATCCTAAAACTTGTGTTTAAGTCAGAGCAAAATCAATGGATGTTTTAGATCGATGGCGGGGAAATTGGAAACATCTTCCTTCTGAAAATCCGTTAAAGGTTGCAAAAGCCTTGCACAGCTCAAATATTAAAGCAACTGAGGCAGCAAGCATACCGACGATTGTACAGAAGCGCAACTTGAATGCTGCTTTAATTGACTCTGACGCAGGTCTAAAAGACTGATGGGAGGCACCTTGGCCGAATCAATTTGCAAACGAGGTATCATTATCCCATTCAAAAAATCGAGTAGCTGCCGAGCTCCCATCGGTCAGCATCCTCCCACACGTGACCCTTCACCCATCTGTGGGCTCCCAGAGACCGAGAAACTGGCCTGCTTGTATATGAATGCTCAGAGTCTTTCTAACAAACTGACTGAACTGAATGATCGCCAATCTTCCGGTTCGTATGATGTCATTAGTATCACCGAGACATAGTTGCACATAGGAATGACGGACGCTGAAGTTTCGCTACCCGGCATGTCGCTGATCTGGGACGATAGGCTCACAAAAAGAGGAGGGGTAATCCTGTATTAGCGGAACGACTCACAGTGCGAAGCCGTGGATGATTCAGACCCGCAGTTCCTCGACTCTATTTGGTGACGGTTGCAGTGAAAAGGCAGGGACGCTTGCCTTATTGTCTTGGTGTACCGCGCCCCTAACTAAACACCTGAAACCGACTATCACCTAGCGGCTGCTTTAGGATGCAGTTCACAACAAAATTACACTCACATTCTTATCATAGGTGAGTTTAACGTACATTGTTTAGAAACTTCCGCCACGATCGTAGAACAATTCAAAGCCGATCTACAAGATCTAGTATCTACTGTTCCTCTTTAAAATCACATCACTTTGTCCACTCGGAACAGAACAGGTAACAGGCCATCTGTACTGGATCTTGTGCTTACCAACGAGAAGCATATGATTGATGTGTTGGTTTTAGACTGCCCGTTGGGTCGCAGTGATCACGCAGTGATCGGGTTCAACTTCATCTGCTATGCAGAATATCGGAATGGGAAAGATAAGACTGTGCAAACCATCACAAGCTACGATCCATTAGTTCAGCTCGCCAGCGTCTAAACTTGGTCTTTCTTCGAAGAAGAGCCCCTGGAAGTCGCCTGGCTCGAGTTCGTCAAATAATTCAGTCGGCTGATCGCAGAGGCTTAATTGGTAAATCAATTTCTTACGTTAGGAGCAGAACTCGAAAATTGGTGACAGTACAGAACACGGCATGGTGAGTGTACAGAGAAGCTCCAGAACAAGAAACCTGGGACAGCTACGTAGCCCAACGTAAACTATGCACTCAACTGTTAAGGGAAGACAAAGCCGCCTATCAGCAGAATATCGCAAAAGCATCCAGTGCTAACCACACACTCATGTACAAGCATGTTAATAGTCTGCGATAGGTGAGGCAAGGATTTGTTCCACCCATGAAGGCTGATGGCCAAACAGAACGTCTGTGGAAGCAGCAAACGCGCTGCAAAGGGTCTTGCCACCAGGCCATCTACCAAGCTTTATCTTCTCCTTGCCAGGACGAACCCACAACGCTTTTACCGCGGAGGCTGTATTGCAAAAGTAAACGGCTCTACGAAAACACAGCTCGCCGGTTGTCGACACCATTCGTCCAGAGGCACTGGAAGCAGCAGCAAGCCAACAGTTAGGACCTTTAGCTCAGTTTTTACGGCGCTGCGTAAACCAGAACCAAGTTCCCACCATATGGAAGTTTGGAATAGTAACCCCGATTCACAAAGGGGAAGCAGAACTTATCTCTTTAATTTCCGCCCAGTTTCCCTTCTTCCCATACTCTCCAAGTTCATCGAATCCATAGTTGCCGATGCACTGGTCTGCTAGCTGGAAAACTGCAACATCATCACTCCTGAACAGCACGGTTTCCGTCGACAGCGGTCATGTACAACGAATTTACTAACTGCACGCAGTAGTTTGACCGAGGCGGCTAACGCTGGAGAAGGCGTTGATGGGATCCGCCTGGATTTTTCCAAGGTTTACGGTCGTCTAGACCATCGGATACTACTCTCCAGGCAGCAGCATAACGGGATCGGTGACCCTCTTTAATTCTGGTTTCACCCACTTTCTACTTCAACGGCAATTAGTGGTCAGAGTTCGGTGCTCTTTATCGAACCCCATAGAAGATGAGTGGTGATTTGCAAGGCTCAGTTCTAGGTCCACGTTTGCTTTTGGTGTTTATTTGTGTCCCTGCACAGGGAATCGCTTTAAACTTCCTTATGTTTGCCGACGACATCAAGATCTGGTGCAGGATTCAGGAGAACGTCGATCAACATATGTTTCAGATTGACCTATATACGGTGTATCAATGATCGACACAAATTTTATTGCATTTCAACGTCAGTAAATGCAAGGTATTTTCCAACCGAAACCAGAGCAGCTACTCATGTCGACTCTGAACGAATATACTGCAACAATCCACTCTCGAATGTGACTTGGGAGTCCTGGTTCAATTGACTTGGGTTGCTCCAGGCAATCCGAAAATTCCTCGGAGAGCGGAACTAACACGTCGGGCGGTTGCGACGGGAGTTTGCACAAATAAGCAGCTCCAAATTTCGACAAGTACTTAGTGTGTATGTTCGCCCCCATGTCTAATACGCAATCAAGCCTAGCATCCATGGCTGAAACACGACCTTAATGCACTGGAGCAGCCACAAAGTCGGGCATCTAAGAACGAAATTGGAATGCATGATCTTTCCTACCAGTAGTAGATGCAACAATTAGGGATGTCTCAGTGGAAGCTGTCGTAGATTACGAGGCGACCTGATTATGGCATAAATGATTCTGCGAGACCCACTTCATGTGTGCCGCGCTTTACTGCAACTCAGCAACAAAAAAACTGAGGGGCCAGGCAAAAATACTCGAAGAAAAATACAGTCGTCTGGACTGTCGCAGAAATTTCTTTTCCAATCTTGTTTATCAACCGTGGAATGCTCTCACAGAATCGGTCGTCTGTGCACCGGCGTAAACAGTATTCAAAAGACGGTTAGACGATGCACTCAGCCACACGCACACATGAAATATAAAATGAAAATATTTGTTGTTAAAATTAGGTGACCTGAATTTAAGAGGACCACAGGAGCATAGCAGAGAATAGAGAAGTACAAAATTTTACAAGAAAAATGGAAACAATATAGTGTTTCTCACCCCAAAAATGGCAACCGAAGACCGCGGTTTCGTCCTGGTTAGGAGTCATCAGCGCGAGAAAGCCTGAGTTCGGCCGGAAGTCAGAGTCTAGTGGCTCATTTTTGAAATCATAAGATCTACGCCACTGAGATCCACAAGCAAAGCTTACTCCAGCGAGAACTGATGCAAAGTTGTGCTTGGAGGATCCGCTAGTGGTTAAGTTGCTACAAGCAACCTCTATTGAGACCTCGGTTCACTTGTGGTGGACCTCGGTCATTCCGATCAAAAAGACCGTAAGCAATAGGGAAAAATTATAGTTTTCCTCACCCCAAAAATGGCAACCGAAGACCGCGGTTTCGTCCTGGTTAGGAGTCATCAGTTCGAGTTAGCCTGATATGGGGCGGAAATCAGAGTCTAGTGGCTCATGGTTGACACCATAAATACTATGCCACTGAGATCCACGAGCAACGCATGGTCCAGCGAGAACGAATTCAAGGTTGCGCTTGGATAATACGCAAGTGGTTGGTTTGCAACGAGCAACCTCTATTGATGCCTCGGTTCACTTGAGTTTGACCTCAGTCATTCCGATCAATATGACCGTAAGTAAACTGGAAAAATTATAGTGTTCCTTAACCCAAAACTGGCACCCGAGGACCGCGTTTTCGCACTGGTTAGGATTCATCATTTCGAGATAGCCTGAGTTGAACCGGAACTCGGAGTCAAGTTGCTCATGGTTGACACCATAAGCACTATGCCACTGAGATCCACGAGCAACGCTTGGTCCAGCGAGAACGAATGCAAAGTTGGACTTGGAGGCTCCGCTGGTGGTTGGGTTGCTACAAGCAACCTCTATTGAGACCTCGGTTCACTTGAGGTGGACCTCGGTCATTCCGATCACAAAGACCGTAAGTAAAATGGAAACATTATAGTGTTGCTCACCCCAACACTGGCACCCGAAGACCGCGGTTTCGTCCTGGTTAGGACTCATCAGTTCGAGATAGCCTGAGTTGGGCCGGAACTCAGAGTCTAGTGGCTCATGGTTGACACCATAAGCACTATGCCACTGAGATCCACGAGCAACGCTTGGTCCAGCGAGAACGAATGCAAAGTTGGACTTGGAGGCTCCGCTGGTGGTTGGGTTGCTACAAGCAACCTCTATTGAGACCTCGGTTCACTTGAGGTGGACCTCGGTCATTCCGATCACAAAGACCGTAAGTAAAATGGAAACATTATAGTGTTGCTCACCCCAACACTGGCACCCGAAGACCGCGGTTTCGTCCTGGTTGGGACTCATCAGTTCGAGATAGCCTGAGTTGGGCCGGAACTCAGAGTCTAGTGGCTCATGGTTGACACCATAAGCACTATGCCACTGAGATCCACGAGCAACGCTTGGTCCAGCGAGAACGAATGCAAAGTTGGACTTGGAGGCTCCGCTGGTGGTTGGGTTGCTACAAACAACCCTATTGAATACGCGGTTCACTTGAGGTGGACCTCGGTCATTCCGATCACAAAGACCGTAAGTAAAATGGAAACATTATAGTGTTGCTCACCCCAACACTGGCACCCGAAGACCGCGGTTTCGTCCTGGTTGGGACTCATCAGTTCGAGATAGCCTGAGTTGGGCCGGAACTCAGAGTCTAGTGGCTCATGGTTGACACCATAAGCACTATGCCACTGAGATCCACGAGCAACGCTTGGTCCAGCGAGAACGAATGCAAAGTTGGACTTGGAGGCTCCGCTGGTGGTTGGGTTGCTACAAGCAACCTCTATTGAGACCTCGGTTCACTTGAGGTGGACCTCGGTCATTCCGATCACAAAGACCGTAAGTAAAATGGAAACATTATAGTGTTGCTCACCCCAACACTGGCACCCGAAGACCGCGGTTTCGTCCTGGTTAGGACTCATCAGTTCGAGATAGCCTGAGTTGGGCCGGAAATCATATTCGAGTGGCTCATGGTTGGCACCATAAATACTTTGTCACTGAGATCCACGAGCAACGCTTGGTCCAGCGAGAACGAATGCAAAGTTGGTCTTGGAAAATCCGCTAGTGGTTGGGTTGCTACAAGGAACCTCTATTGAGAACTCGGTTCACTTGAGTTGGACTCCGGTCACACCGATCACAAAGACCTTAATTAAATTGGAAACATTATAGTGTACCTCAACCAGACACTGGAACCCGAAGACCGCCGTATGCTTTTGGTTAGGACTTAGCAGTTCGAGATAGCCTGAGTTGGGCCGGAACTAATAGTCAAGTATCTCATGGTTGACACCATAAGAACTACGCCACAGAGATCTACCAGCAACTCTTGGTCCATCGAGAGCGAATGCAAAGTTGGGCTTGGAGAATCCGCTTGTGGTTTGGTTGCTACAAGAACCCTCTAATGAATACACTGTTCACTGTAGTTATACCTCGGTCACTACGATCACAAAGACCGTAAGTAAAATGGAAATATTATAGTGCCCCACACCCCAACGTTGGCACCACACGAACGCGTATTCGTCCTGGTTATGACTCATCAGTTCGAGATAGCCTGAGTTCGGCCGGAACTCAGAGTCGAGTGGCTCATGTTTGACACCATAAATACTATGCCACTGAGATCCACGAGCAACGCTTGGTCCAGCGAGAACGAATGCAAGGTTGGGCTTGGAGCATCCGCTAGTGGTTGGGTTGCTACAAGCAACCTCTATTGAGACCTCCGTTCACCTGAGTTGTACCTCGGTCATGCCGGTCACAATGACCGTAAGCAAATTAGAAACATAATAGTGTTCCTCTCCAAATCTAGCAACGAATACCGAGGTTTCGTCCTGGTTAGCACTCGTCCTTTCTAGATAGACGCTGAGACCTGGCCCAAATCAACCTAACTCGAACTGATGAGTCCTAACCAGGACGAAACCGCGGTCTTCGGGTGGCAGTGTTTAGTTGAGGGACAATATAATGTTTCCATTTTGCTTACGGTCTTTGTGATCGGAATGGCCGGGGATCCACTTCATTGAACCGAGGTCTATATAGAGGTTGCTTGTAGCAACCTAACCACTAGCGGATCCTCCAAGCCAAACTTTGCATTCGTACAAGTTGGACCAAGCTTTCCTCGTAGATCTCAGTTGCCTAGTGCTTATGGTGTCAACCATGAGCCACTGGACTCTGAGTTCCGGCCCAACTCAGGCTACGTCGAACTGATGTGTCCTACCAAGGACGAAACCGCGGTCTTCGGATGCCAGTGTTTGGTTGAGGAACACTATAATATTTCCAGTTTGCTTACTTTCTTTATGATCGGAATGACCGTGGTCCACCTCAGGTGAACCTAGATCTCAATTGAAGTTGCTTGTAGCAAATTAACCACTAGCGGATCCTCCAAGCCCAACTTTGCATTTGTTCTTGCTGGACCAAGCGTTGCTCGTGGATCTCAGTGGCATAGTGCTTATGGTGTGAACCATGAGCCATTAGACTCTGAGTTCCGGCCAAACTCAGTCTACGTCGTACTGATATGTCCTAACCAGGACGAAAAGGCGGTCTTAGGATGCCGGTGTTGTGGTGCGGAACACTATAATATTTCCATTTAATTTCGGTCTTTGTGATCGGTGTGAGCGAGGTCCAACTCAAGTGAACCGAGGTCTCAATAGATGTTGCTTGTAGCAACCCAACCACTTGCGGATTCTCCAAGCGCAACCTTGCATTCGTTCTCGCTGGACCAAGCGTTGCTCGTGGATCTCAGTGGCATAGAATTTATGGTGTCAACCATGAGCCACTAGACTCTGTGTTCCGGCCCAACTCAGGCTATCTCGAAATGATGAGTCCTACCCAGTACGAAACCGCGGTCTTCGGGTGCCAGTGTTGAGGTGAGGAACTCTATAATGTTCTCATTTTCGTATTTACACTACTTTCTATTTTACCATCCCTATCATTATTATTTTTATGTTGATATCCCCACCATCTATCCATCGACACTTTTTGAGCAACACTTCTTAACCCTTATAAATTCATTTTTCATTGTTCAATCTTCTTTGGTCCAACAATGCGCATTTCAAACACTGTCCAAAACACGCTTGTGTATCTCACTGGTTGCGGCTGCGTGATTGAGCACACGGTCTGCGCTGACACCTGTGTTCCAAATACGTGCGTTCATCCCGAGAATCGGCGACTCCCGTGCACGTTTCACTCAAATCCTCGTCCAAATTTTCGTTTTCGGGTACACAACTCTAATTTGTTTTGCATTATTCGCCTTATAATCCAGTGCGACGTATATATAAAAATTAGATCTCTTCACTGATCATGCGTCTTATAATCCGCAAAATAAGGTAATTTATTAAGCTGATTTTCCAATTCGCGTTCAGGTCCGGGCCCATTTGGGTTCGACCAAACCCTCGGCTTAGACGTTCAGCCTCTTACATATATGCTTCAATAATTATTAGAAAATGATTATATATGGCGCAAACATTAACACGTACTCAATTTCATCTTGTTTTCTGTCAAATTCACTACGGCTTGACTACAGCAACTAGGTACACAAGCAAGCCATCATAATTAATTGACTGATGAATTCGAGCATAAAAACCAAGTTACCGCCTATGTACTAATACACATGTACCCGTGCAAAATAAAAACTTAAGTTCCATCCAATCAGTCTCATATTTTGTTCTCTGTATTTTCATGAGGTACACTTATTTGTGATGAGTGTTGGGCACTGCATCCCATGTTATATGTAGAATCCATACGCAAGAAATCTGCAAACTTCTCAAAGTCACTCTGGTTTAAACATCCGGAAAAGTCCTCTGACTGGTTTCATCTAGCAATTTGACCATATGGTTACCTAAAGTTGAAAACATAATAATTTGCATATATTACTAGTTGATATTTACTCGTGTTGTTCCATGGTAGAGAGATCTGTCGCGTTCGTGGAATCACGTCACTAATTCCTGCATAGATGCAGCCATTTAAGACGTGCCGTAGACTATTCGGGTACGACGCGCTCCGAAAATCTGCGCTCGGCAAAGTGGGTCGCTCCGAATTGCACAAACTCCGACACCGATTATGCCTAAACTCTTTTGTCCGACAAACTGGTCCAACTTTTCACTGCCCTTCGTTCTAAGCAAAGAAGGTTATCTATCTGCTTTATATCCAATACTACAAACTGATACCGGTTGCCGCGCGTAACCAATAGTGCGCGCAACTGCAGTATCTGTCTTAACATAGGGAAGTGACGGATATGCCATATCCTGTTCATTCGAAACGGATGTGATTGGCGACATCCGGTTACGGATTTATCAGTCACTTTTGTCCCCATAGTAAGTCCATGGATCGCCTGCACCTAGACAGGAAGCGTGGGTGGTTTGCGCCACACCGCCCACAGCTCCATGTACACACACCCAATATCCAGTGCAAACCGGAAAGAAAGATGGGAGTCGCATGTGGATGGGAGCCCGTTTTATCAACGGAGCCGACCCACAATTGTTCTGTATGCATAGCAGCAGCATTTCTGTCTATCTATGTAGGGAATCATGCGTATCATACGTACACAAGAAGGTGGCTTGCCCGTAGCCTGCTCCATGCTGGATGAAACAAATCTCTGAGTCTAGCAGGTCCACAAGGACCGTGCACCCCTTCCCCCCTCAAACAACGATTCACAGTCTCCTGGATCGAGCAATCGAGGTGGGGGTGTTAGACAGGTAGGCACCTTGTCAACATTCACATAAAGGGCGGCCACCCAAGAGCAGTCATACAAATAAGGTGGCATTTTAGGGGAGGAAAAACGCAAAATTGATAAAGAATATGCAGCAGACTAACAGAATTCACCCAAGCAAATACAGTGGAATGAATTTTATCCACATCAAACGACTGATACAGCGTAAGTTGGGTTAGCCCAACTGCAGTGAAGAAGCATCATAAATGCAACATCAATCTCAGCCTGAGGACAGTGCATACAAAATTAGTAGACTGTATCGGTCTTCGTGCAACATACACCGCATTCGGGGATGAACACGCTAGCTACGTGCTGAACTAGTTCCAATCTCCACATCGCCACGGGTAATTGGACAATGCGCAGGTGATCAGTACTCTAGCATCGGTCTTATTATGAAAGTTAAGAGGCATGTGGCAATCGTTTCAAACTAAACGCATAAGTTGCTTCTGATCACCAAATATATTCACAGTGCCTTTCCATATGGCATATTTGTGTTATCTGCGGAATTTACATCGCAGTGTGGTAAATTACCCGGAAATTGTGGGAAGCACCGAATGGCTGGCTAGTGTGTACATTGGCTGACACGTCCCCAGACCCATAGTTAATGATTTGACCGGGTTGGCTGGCAGATCGATCTCCGCAGACCAAATAAAAAGGCAGTCGATATCACGCGGTCTCGTGGAGTATCATTTAACTTCCCAAACCTCACATCGTCTGCAAACAAGGCACAAGTGACCGAACAAGTAAATGTATTTCACTGAGGTGTATCAGGACAGGATTTGTACCCATTACTCAGCCGTGGTTGCGTAAATATCGCATGGGTGCCGGTCCGTTACCCGTTCATTCAAATGTAATCTCTACGTTTGTCCAAAGAAGTAGTCTGTTATCCAGTGTGCAATGAGCCACCGACCCCTCATCCCCTTCAGATTCAGGAGAGCGGTTTAGTGTCAAGCGTAAAACCGGTAACCTCCGTTCTCTAACACCACTCTGCAACATGCTAGCCGTTATCTCTGTTACTCAGCACGAAAAGGAGTCTGAAAAGGACGAGGAGAATCTCCCATCTAAGTGTTCGGTATCTGCACTAGTACATGGGTGCAATAAGCTTCTTTATAATTTTGTATGTTTCACTGCTGCCCTTTGTTGCATGTGTTATTTGCCGCGCAGATGCAGGGTATTTGTGTACCGCTACCTCAATAGAGATGGGATCGTGATTACTGAAATACTTCCCATGTGAACATTTCGTTTGCTTATGCATGCAGATTAATTTGCTGCTTATAACAATCTTGCAATATGCACGGCTCTTAATGAATGAGCATGTGAAACCATCTACTGCAGGGTTACTCAGCTTTGCATTCGAAAATATGCGTTTGGCATTTCCATGTTTTAAAATGCAGATGACCTCTCCAACCAAATGTTTGCCAAAAATCAACATGTTGACACGTGTTCCGGCGGCAGCAGACACACATCAAGCATTCCGAAAATCAAATTGATTCAAACTATTCTATATAGGCCGAAACCGGTGAGCTAAAGCATATTTTGGATATCTCCCAAATTATATTGCTATAAATTTAGTCAAATGGATTACGAATTTTATTTTCCGCCCTGCATATTTACTCGTACATTGTTAATGCCACGTACCAATCAGCAGGATGTTTAGTTTAACTTCCATTGAAGCACAAATTAGAGATTGTAACACAAATGGAGTAGAAAACAAAACCGACTGCAGAAACAACATAGTGCCACTCATTTTTGTCCACAATTTGGCTGCACACTTGCTATTGGCAACATTTCGGGCTACTGATTACCCAGATATATTCGACCATGGAGTACGAGAGAACCTGGGTAGTGATAGATGAGAATCAGATAAGAAAGGGTATATTGTTCAAGTGCAGGGCACATCAGGGCAGGTATGCAACAACTGGTTGCTCTCCCTCTTTGTTTGCTGTGCTGAGTGGGGGGGGGGGAATTGCTTCCGCACTCTCCCGCAGTTGGTATGATTGATTGTCTGGATAAGGCATGCGTGCTCAAATGAGGGACGGATTATTGTCAGCGGACGGTTTGAAGATAACGGTGGGGGAAGTACCAGTGGAAGGAATTAGTAGAAAATTTGGAAGAAGCGGTGGACCCTGGACCACTGGACAATTGGCTTAGGAAGGCATAAGGGTTTGACCGAGAAGTGTTTGCGATACATGCCGTCTGAAATTTAGGTTAACCTGGCAGAAGTGACTGCAAGCATTAGATGAGATAAATATCTCGTGTTAACATAACAAATAGTTAACTATCACGATGGAAAATCGCTGCTGAATTAATGACCAGGTTAATAATCACAACACCGCTTTAGAACCGTACTTCCTAAACTTCGTTACATTCCGTTCAGACCGAGCACACGCAGACAGCATGCGATGTTGATCAGCAGCATCGATATAGAACCCATTTTAATTTGGCGATCTCGTTTAAAACCATAAGTACTTAGAAACCTGATATGTACTTAGTGGTTTGAAATTATTGTTAGTCGAGTTAATTTAATGTGGATTGATTAACCGTTAAACTGAGATCCCGATATTTTCTGTAAAGTAATTTAGCAGCGGATCGATCTGCGGCGTTCAATTTCATGTTACGAGATGATCGTAATTGGCCTAAGTAACAGCCGCTGTACAAACGGCGGATAATGAACAGCAACTTATTTGCAATACTTT